>JAUDYJ010000012.1:4790800-5115800 GCA_030761175.1 Masticophis lateralis | reverse complement strand
ATTTTGGACCCTCCTGCACATGAGCAAAGCTTTCTGTGCGTGCGCAGAGGGTCAAAAACCCAGAAATCAATTTATTCATTTATTTATTTTATTTATTAGATTTATATACCGCCCTTCTCCCGAGGGACTTCGGGGCGGTGTACAGCCATAATAAAATAATGAACCTTAGAACATTTAAAACCCATTTAAAATAGAATTAAACAAATTTGGTCTTCTTAGTTAAAAAAAACCCCTAATTTAAAATACCCCATTCGAATTTTTAGTCAGCCAGGCCAGCCTGTTGAAATAACAGGGTCTTAAGGGCCCAACGAAAGGTGCGGAGATCGGGAATTGTATGTATCCCAGGGGGTAGTTCATTCCAGAGGGCAGGTGCCTCCACAGAGAAGGCTCTCCCCCTGGAGGTCGCCAGTCTACATTGTTTTGCCAACGGCACCCTGAGGAGCCCTTCTCTGTAGGAGTGCGTTGGTCAGTGGGAGGTTATTGGTGGCAGAAGGCGGTCCCGTAAGTATCTTGCAATTAAATATTGCAAGATGTCATTAGATCACCAAATCTGCTTGGGAAACTAAGCAGAATCCTCCAGCAGAGATGCTGAGCACTTTCACAGAAGAACAGAGTTGGAAGGGACCTTGGAGGTCTTCTAATCCAATCCCCTACTCAAGCAGGAGATCCTGTACCATTCCAGACAACCGGCTGTCCAATCCTCCAGTGATGGAGCACCCTCAACTTCTGGAAGCAAGTCGTTCTACTGGTTAATTGTCCTCATTGTCAGGAAATTCCTCCTTGGTTCTAGGTTGCTTCTCTCCTTGATTAGTTTCCATCTGTTGCTTCTTGTCCTGCCTTCAGGTGCTTTTCGAGAATGAGATGCCCCCCTCTTCTTTGTGGCAGCCCCTCAAATATAGGAAGAGTGCTGTCATGTCACTTATCTGAAATAGTATAAGTTCTCCCGCTTGAGCAGGGGGCTGGACGAGAAGACCTCCGAGATTCCTTCCAGCCCTATTATTCGACATTCTATGTTTTAGCCTCCAGTCCACTCATCGAGTGGGACACGCGGAAGAGACCAAAATGTTCCCAGAGTTGATTCTTGAAGGACACATAGGAGAGCAGCCAAGCTGAAGGCAGTTTCACTTTCTGGCATCGTCCCACAACTCAGCTCCCCCCACCCTCCCAATCTCTGTGTGAAACTCGTCTACATCAGCAGAGCTTTCCCACAGATGTGGCCACCAGGGCAGAGATTTCCTGGAATGAAAGAAGCGATGAAGCCGATGAGATATTTTCGGTGACTCCCTGCCCAGATAGATCTTGTGGATCCGATAGCGAAGAAGAAAAGCTCTTTTGGAGTAGAATTTGACTATGGAAGCAAATTTAAGAGTTGCTTCCAGCCAAAGGCATGGCTTGAAGAACAGATGAAGGGATCAGTCTCCCAGAGGGTGTGGTTGCTGGCCCTGCTGGGTTATGTCTTTTTTTAAGTGTCTGCAGTCAACAGGAAATGATGGATGACACTTCTCTGCATCAATCAGCTGGGAAAACCTACCTTCTTCTGTGAAATAGTCAGGGGTAGGCTGCTGAAGGTTTGCAGGGGTTCAGGAGAACCTCTAGCTAAGATTCTGTGCAGTTTGGAGAACCCCCAAATCGCACTCCTGGCTGGCCCCACCCACCCTGCCCCGCCCCTCCCAGGAGTCCCCACACGGCCTGTTTTGGATACAGGTAAGTGCAGGTCATGCAAGAAGGCTCTGGGAGGGTGAAAAACGGGCTTACTTGTTGTAACCCAGGCCCAAGTAGGTAGTAGTCGATGCAAACAGTTCCAAAACAAACAGACTTTATTAGAACAGCTGAGAATTAACTCATTCTCAGCATAATCCAAACTAAATCAAAACAAACTCTTCATAACACAAATTCTTCAGTCTAATCACCAACCTGGGTATAATTAGGCAAACTGCCAAAGGCTTCTCTTGGCAAAAGTTCAGAAGCAGAAGATGCCGACCAGAGATAAGTGCAGCAAGACTATCAACGTTGTTTTCCGACAAAGAGCCCAAGAGCCGTTGCTGGTCTTTTAAGCCTTCTGGGAGGGGCCAATCATCTCTTAGCCTTACTCCCGAGTCGTCCTCTTTGCTTTAGCTGCTCTTGCCTTCTGGCATTTCTTCTCATGCATGCACTAGGAACAGGCTCCTTCTGTTCCTCTGCCTCTCTGCTGTCAGCCTCTGGAGGCTCCGGAGTCCGCACATCACTCCCTGATGGCCCTGGCCCCATCTCTGCCTCCGACGCAGAGCCCTCATCCGGGCCTTTCCCAGCTTCCAGGACTAGCCCATGTTCTTCCTCAGCCTCATCACTGTCCGATTCTGTTGCCAGTTCCGCAGGCTGCTGGTGAACCACAACACTACTGGAAGTTCGGGAATCGAGAGGGATTCTGGGGAGGCTGGTTTCACCCTCCTGGAGGCTCAAGGAAAGCCTCCAGAGCCTGGAGAGGACCAAAATGCCCCCCCCCCACCTGCTATGGTGCAGGAGGCTGACTAGGCCATACCAACCCAGCAACTGGGCAGACAACCCTTTCTGGAAGATGAGAGATGGAAATTGATAGATGGAAATATACATCTACCAAACACGGGTGATTCGTATCTTTCTTCAGGATTCTATTTCAAACTTTATCACCTCTGGCCTTGTAAGCTATTATCCTCCTCCCCTTCCCCTCCCCTCTCCTCCCCTCTCCTTCCTTTTCAACATCTTCTTGCAACCCGCAGTTGAAAGGAGCGCGTTTTAGAGAAATAGCTTCTTATCTAAGCTTAGAAAAATCTCCTGTCTGCTTGACCTGCTCTAGGGAGGTCAAGAAAAGTGCTTGGAGATACATTTCAGTTTATCTGGATGTAGGGAGAGATTCACAGCAGGACTGTTGGAGAGAACTGCCTCCCCCCCTCCCTCCCCAGCAGGAAATGGCTAGTTTGCAAACTCAGATTTAGGGATGAGCTGGAGGTTCAAAATAAAAAAAAGGCAGTAGTTGAGGTTCAGTGTTGATGTTCACACACGTCCAGAGGGGGTATTCAGCTGGTTTGGACCGGTTTGGGTGGTAGTGGACGGTAGTGGAAATCGCAGGTGAGCCTGTTCACCTTTCCTGGCTCCATGTTGTCTTATTTAGGCGCATTTTTGAGGCCAGGTGCATGCATGGAGGTCACATTTTCAGTGCTGGGCGAACCGGTAGGTAAATTATATAATCCCACCTCTGCACATGTCCATTCTAAGCACGAAGGTAAAGGTAAAGGTTCCCCTCGCACATATGTGCTAGTCATTCCTGACTCTAGGGGGCAGTGCTCATCTCCATTTCAAAGCCAAAGAGCCACCGCTGTCCAAAGACGTCTCCGTGGTCCTGTGGCCGGCATGACTCAACGCCAAAGGCACACAGAACGCTGTTCCCTTCCCACCAAAGGTGGTCCCTATTTTTCTACTTGCATTTTTTTACATGCTTTTGAACTGCTAGAAGCTGGGACAAGTCACGGGAGCTCACCCTCTTACGTGGCACCAGGGATTCGAACCGCTGAACTGCCAACCTTTCGATCGATAAGCCCAGCATCTTAGTCACTGAGCCACCACGTCCCACCAGCAGAAAGACCCCCATACAAAAGCAAGCTGAGATGGACCTCCTTTAACCAACGCATCAACGTACAATTGATATGGTAACTGAAAACTTCTCCAGTATGACATGATTTCCAGAAGGTGAAGATGGTCATGAAATTCTAAGATAGTTGGATGGACTGTCCATCCATCCGTCTTAAGTACAACCTAAGTACCAGCACAATCCTTGGTGCTCCCTGAGGTTGATGGTTTTCTTGCAGCCGTTTTATAACTCAATAGACGTAACATCATCAGCGTTAGAAGGAAGTGGGGTTTGCAGAAAGGAGGCGGAGGAAGAAAAGAAATATGACATCCTTGGTGCTCTCTGGACTTGCTTGTTTTCTTGAAGATGTTTCATGACCCAGCTAGGTAACTTCATCAGTGTTAGAAGGGAGGAGGAGGAGGAGATGCTAATCCTTGGTGCTCTCTGAATGTGGTTATTTTCTTGTAGATGTTTCAGGACCCAACTAGCTAACATCATCAATGCTAGCAGGAACTGGGATTTGCAGGGAGTTTTATATACTAGTGGGGTTCATCCTCTCCCTCTAATTGGGTAATGACCAGTGGTGGGTTCCACTTATCTTCGCTATACTGGTTCAGAACTGTGAGCATGCATGTGCTTGCTTCACTTGCTTGAGGCACTTCTGCACATGTGCAAAACCTTCTGCATGTGCACAGAGCATCCGTGATGATGTCCGGGCGGGTGGGTGCAGCCTCTCGCCATCACCACTACCTCTTCTCCTGAAACGGGGCGAACCGGTAGAAACCAGTGACGAAATCCAAATTTGTTTACTACTGGTTCTGTGGGTGTGGCTTGGTGGGCGTAGCAGGGGAAGGATACTGCAAAATCTCCATTGCCACCCCACTCCAGGGGAAGGATACTGCAAAATCCCCGTTCCCGCCCCACTTTGGAGCCAGCCAGAGGTGGTATTTGTCAGTTCTCTGAACTACTCAAAATTTCTGCTACTGGTTCTCCAAAACCTGTCAGAACCTGCTGGATTTCACCCCTGGTAGAAACCCACCACTGGTAATGACACATCTGCAACCCCACTGGAGGATATATACACATATATTTTTGCATTCCATTTTCTAGAAAATAAGCGTTTTACAAGAATACAAACTATGCGTGTCGTACAGATATTTTGACGGGTAAAATTACATTTCACCGATTAGAAAAGTGCGTGAATTCCAGAGGTTCTCCTTCTGCTCGAGTTCACATTTCAAAACTGTGATTCCCCCAGCAATTTATGCATTAAAATGTGGACTCAACAACTTTCATCCCCTGCGCGGCTGCTAGTGTACCAGATGCTTAGTAGGGCAAAGAGACAACATGTTTAGCATTTCAAATGCAGAATAAGGACTTGGGCCTTTTGTGAACATGGTAGAGAAGCCGTTGCTATGAAGATGTGATGCCTGCACCGCCTGTCAATGAAGAAGGTAGGTGGGGGAAGGCCCTGCTAATGGGGCCACTCGTCTGCCTTTTTTCTCCTAATAGCTGGTTGCTCCTGGAAAAATATGTTTTTTTTTATCCGAAAGCAGCTGTGCCTCCTTATCATTCCTTCATTCCTCCTTTTGCTCTCTCCCTCCCTCCTTTCCTCCCTCTTTCTCCTTCCTTCCTTCCTTTCCTTTCCTTTCCTTTCCTTTCCTTTCCTTTCCTTTCCTTTCCTTTCCTTTCCTTTCCTTTCCTTTCTTTCCCTCCCCCCCTCCTCCCTTCCACCCTATTTTTTTTTTTTGGAAAACAGTTGTGCCTCCTTATCATTCCCTCATTCCTTCTTTTACTCCCTCCCTCCTTTCCTTTTTCTCTCCTTCCCTCCTCCCTTTCTTCTTCCCTCCTTTCCCCCTTTTTTCTTCCCCTCCCTCCCTTTCTTCCATCCATCTATCCATCTATCCATCCATCCATCCTATTTGTTCCCTCAATCCAAGCACAGGAACCTCCTTAAAGGCCTTTCCACCCTTCCCCCACTTCATTTTAATATTTAATATTAATCTCTTGCCTTTGATGGTCAAGTTCATAACTACAAGTGACCCGCGGAGCATCGGGATGAAGCTGAATTCATAAGGGAATTCTTCTTTGGGAAAAAGGATGAGGGGGGCATAACTGTTGGGGTTCTTGTTTGAATAAGCCTTCTGGACCCAGTTCGTCAACCGAAGTGCAACTGCTCCTCCAATGCTTGTAGTTCTCTTCTCATACATGCACTAGGAACAGGCTCCTCCTGTTCCTCTGCCTCTCTGCTGTCAGCCTCTCGAGGCTCCGAAGTCCACGCATCACTCCTTGATGGCCCTGGCCCCATTTCTGCCTCCGATGCAGAGCCCTCATCTGGGCCTTCCCCAGCCTCCAGGACTGGCCCATGTTCTTCCTCAGCCTCATCGCTGTCCGACTCCGCTGCCAGCTCTGCAGGGCGGACTACAACAATCTTGCCTAAAACTAGCTTGGATGAATGGCTTATTCTGATGCATTGTCCCACATCTGTTGCCCGCTGCCATCTGCTCACACAAGTGGCGCCCAAAAATGACTGAATAAAAAAAGGGAAAGCAAGGCAGAAGGATTTCACTGGGCAAAGCCTAGATCAGGATGGTGACCCCAAAGCCCATCACTTCCTTGTGTTTGTTAGGACCCTCAATGTACTTTCTTGGGGAGGGAGCAGCTCCCTTCTAGGCCTTGTTTCTTTAATTCAGGGGTCCCCAAACTTGGCAGCTTTAAGACTTGTGGACTTCAGCTCCCAGAATTCTCCAGCCAGAGAATTCTGGGAGTTGAAGTCCACAAGTCTTAAAGCTGCCAAGTTTGAAGACCTCTGCTTTAATTGCTGGCCTTGTAGATTGCATGATTTATGGCTCTGTTCCTCCACTCCGGCCCTGGGGAAAGGCCAGTTTTCCCTTCCAGAGTATGAAACAAATAGCAGATTTAACAGCCTTTCGGAAGGCTCATTACAGTCAGGCATTGAGGGATCTTTACTGCGTCGCTTTTGCCAAGAAGCTGCCTCTCTCTGACCGCCGTCTGTACGTGCACACATGTTCTTCCCAAAAGAGGGAAAAAAATCCCCTCTCAAGTAGCAGCTGCATCAGAGATGCTTCATCAAACAGGGACCCTTTTAATTGTCCTACAGAAGGAAGGTCTCCAAGGAGAATCTTGGTTTAAGCGGCGGTTTCCTTGAAATCTCAGAACGGGAGCCAAGTCCTTGAAGTAAAATTACGTCTGCTTATACTGGGAGAAATGTTCTCCAGTAAGGAAGATGGTGTGTGTGTGTGTGTGGAGGAAAGGGAGGCTAACATTTCTATGTGTCTGTTCTGTGTGCACAAGGCTTTCCCCCAGAATCAGTGATCCCCCGCCCAAAAAACATTCTCTAAAGCAGCTTTTTACTACTTCAGATCAACAGTAAAAAGGACTAGGGTGTGACATGATAGCACTATTCCAATATTTGAGGGGCAGGGGTGAAATCCAGCAGGTTCTGACAGGTTCTAGAGAACTGGTAGCGGAAATTTTGAGCAGTTTGGAGAACCGGCAAATGCCACCTCTGGCTGGCCCCAGAGTGGGGTGGGAATGGAGATTTTGCAATATCCTTCCCTTGCCACACCCACCAAGCCATACTCACCAAGCCACACCACACCATGCCCACCGAGCCACACCCACAGAACCGGTAGTAAAAAAAATTGCATTTCACCACTGAGTCTGGGCCATCTATAGATCTTCCCCGGGCACTCAGCTCATCCCACCAGCCGAGGCTTGGCCCTATGCAGGTGTAGGCCCCGATCATCAGCTGTTTCTGGGCCTGCCTCTCAGCTGTGTGGTGGTGACGGTTTTGGAGGTTTTGGGGAAAATGGCGGCTGCAGTGGTGGCAAAGTATTCAGAGGCCACAGTGGACATGGTGGCATTCACAGCAGTGGTGGTGGGCCCCAGACGGCCAGTCTGGATGGCCAGACACTTCCCTGAGGAACCACCGAGGACCCGGCGTCAGTAAGCGAATTCCCCGGTCCCGCCTGAATGGCAGCCCCAGGGCGTTGGTGCTGACACCAGCTTTTCTCAAACTGGAGGAGCCTGCCAACAAATCTTCTCAACTCCAGCTAGCTATGTATAGTTTGTCCTCGACTTACAACAGTTCATTTAGTGACCGAAGTTACACTAAAGAAAACTCGTAAAATGGAGCAAAACTCATTTCACAACTGTCTCACTTTGCAATAGAAATTTGGGGGTCCGTTGTGGTCATAAGTCAAAGACTCCCGGTAATTGCTTCTTATCCCCAAACAATTTCATATTTTTTAAAAAATCAGGAATGAAAAAAAACCCTACTTGTTTGAAGCAGCTGGACTTCTTCATTCCTTGGAGTAAATTCTGGAGTGATTTTTCTTTCGTGAGATGAAAATGCTTCGGGGATCTTTTCCGTAAAGGAATCAAAATGGATAAAATGTGGGTCTGGTTTGCAGCATTATTCCCTAATGATGAGAAGGAGCCAATTGGAGGGGCAAAAAAAAAAGACGAAGGAAAAAGATTAAAAGAAGAGTGTACAGAATGCATGTGGGTGCGTGTGTGAGAGAGAGAGAGACAAAATTGAAGCTAAAGTGGAAAAAAGATTAAAAAGATTGGAAACGAAACATTAACTCGGCAGCGGAGAAAATTACAACACAAGATATTGAATTAGGAGACGTAGGAAGGTTGAAAGATCAATCAAATCAATACTGCACTTCGCACGGGGAAGAGAGAGAGGGAGAAAAAGTGTTTGGAGAAGGGAAATTCGTATTAAATTCTGCAGCAGAATCGAGGCCCTTTGCATAGGCAAGAGTTGCAATTTCTCAAATGTTGAGTCGTTTTCAGATACATTTTGGACCAGGGATGGGATTCAAAAATTTTAGCAACCAGTTTTCTGTCCAGTTGCTGGATGGGTGTGGTCATTGTGGGTGTGGCCTACTCAGCCTCCAGCATCACGGCGGGGGGTGGTGGCATTAACCTCCCCATGGTCATTAACAAGCCATGGTTCAATCAACCGCCATGAATCTTTCAAACCCTGGTTAGGGCTCGACGAACCTAGATTCAACAAGCGATGGACTGGCATGGTGAGCGAGAGAGCCGCGGTTGAGTTCTCCGTCTCAAGCCATGCCAACTGAACTGGCAGGCCCTTAAGTGGCAAGGCAGAACTGGCGAACAGAGGGAACCCCAGGGCAACCAGTTGTGGTGGGTGGAGGAGAAGAGACCGAATGGCGTTGATTCCTTGCAACCGTATCTCACAATTGCAGGTGGCATTGGTGGCAACAGTTGGCAGATGGGAATAGTGCTGACGGAGATGGAGTGGAGTGAAGGGCAGAGATTGTGTAGGGCTCCTCTTTGTGTGGTGTCTGTGTGTGGGAAGCCCCATCGCTTCCCACACACAGATTAAAAACTCTTCCATTAAAGCCAGAGGCAAGATGCTCCCATCGGTCCAGGAAGCGTCCCACCCATAATTTGATGTGTGAGTGTGATGCCACAACGCCTGTCCTGTCTGCTTTGCTTCCTCCCCATTGCTGTTTCCCCACTACCACCGACTGTGTAGAATGGAGTCTCCCCAAGGTCAGCCTTTCTCCTGCCCCAAATGTCTCTGTTTCGTTGCTCTCTTCAGCAACAAAGGTGCAGAGTTGGGATTTATATCCTTTCACTCCTGGGACAACACCGGAGAAGCTGTCAAAGGGAAAAAATGGGGGTGGATGGACGAGCTTTTAGAAAATGTGCACCAGGTGTCAGTCCCAATTATTTTAACTGTCAGGAAATTTCACCTTAGTTCTAGGTTGCTTCTCATGTTAGGTGATTCAAGCAATCCGTGGAGGTTTTTAAAAAGAGTTTGGACAACCATTTATCTGAAATGTGATAGATGTTTTCTACTTGGACTAGAAGATCTCCAAATCTCTTCCAATTCTTCTGTTATTCTGTGTCTACAAATCAAGATGGTCATTGTAAGTTTTTTTTCCTTTTCATCATCTCTTAAAGTCTTCAAAATACTTGTCCATATTTGGCGTAAGAAAGACGGAAGGGTGTGCATATTAATAAGACATTCCCCCCCCCGAAAACCAGCTTCTGATGCATTGTGAAAAACACACAGTTTACATGCATAGGTATGTCAGATACGGTCCCTTAAGGAGCCGACCAAGGTAATTGGTCATGCGGGTAGGGATTATGGGAATTCCTGTGACATCTTACAGATGGCCCCCATTGGAGGAGACTGTTCACACCAGATGTCCTGAATCAGCCTTGCGGGAGGGGTGGGTGGGGGAACAAAATCCCTTTTTTTCTTGCCAAACTATCACCATCCAAGCCTTCTCCCAGAAAAGCATAGCTCAGGGGCTGGCAACCTTAAACACTCAAAGAGCCATTTGGACCCGTTTCCCACAGAAAAGAAAACACCGGGAGCCACAAAACCCTTTTGACATCTAAAATGAAAATAACACTGCATATATTGTTTTTTTAACCTTTATGCTATGTATAAAAAAACTATAGTGTGCTGTATTTATGAAATCAATGACCTGCTACAGAGAAAACGAATTTTTAATTTCTGCATGCAACAAAAACATTTTGAACTGGGTCGAAAACCTCAATAAATTGCGTGTCTCACATTGGCACTTGTGACGCATATTTTGAGCGACAGGGAGTAACAGCAGAGGGATGAAAGAGCCACTCATGGATGAAAGAGCCACTCGCTGCAGGTTGGCATAGCCTAAACCAGAAACCAACCAGGGTTTTCCTCTGCAGGGAGAAACGAGTTGTATTCTCGTACTTGTCTTGCTGATGTGCGCAAAACATCTCGTGCAGACGGGGTAAAATCAGCCTGGCTGATTTTGGTCTGCTGATTTTGTGTTCCCAGTTACAACCAATTGTCCTCAGGGACCACCACTCTACAGCTTCCATCTTAAAGCTTGCTGGCTGAGAAATTTAGGGAGCTGAGGCCCATGGAATTTAAAGTCTGCTGGCTAGGGAATTCTGGGAGCTGAGATCCATACATCTTAAAGCCTCGATGCTGGAGAATTCTGGGAGCTGAGATCCATACATCTTAAAACTACCAGGCTAGGGAATTCTGGGAGCTGAGATCCATACATCTTAAAGTCTCCATGCTGGAGAATTCTGGGAGCTGAAGTCCATACATTTTAAAACTACCAGGCTAGGGAATTCTGGGAGCTGAGATCCATACATCTTAAAGCCTCCATGCTGGAGAATTCTGGGAGCTGAGATCCATACATCTTAAAAGTCTGCTGGCTGGAGAATTCTGGGAGCTGTGGCCCACAGAATTTAAAGTCTAACAGCTGGGGAATTCAGGAAGTGGAAGTCCCCCCATCTTAAAGTTGCCAAGGTTGGAGAAACGTAACCTCAGAAAAAGATTGAGGAAGTTGGATGCAAAGTTGAATTCTTCCCCCTGGGCCAATGGCAATTTTCAATCCTTCCTGCGCTCATTAGTGCCAGTCTGTTAAGACCCACCCAGCTGGGCCAGATCAAGGAAGAGAAAATGACATAGATTTCAGTAGCTTATCTTTAACACCCCTTTGGGGAAGATGCAAAACCTTGGAAACCGTAAGAAGAATTTCCCACCCTCGTTTACAGTGAGTTCAGTAAAGCAGAATCTCTTTGAAGAAGCCGAAATGCTTCTTTCCAGGTTTCTGGGCACCTTTGCTGAGTGGCCATTCAAGGGACGAGCTGTTTCTCTCTGAATTGTTTATGTCTTCCCCTTTTGCTCCTCTCCTGGCCTCCCCACAATCAGTCACACAATCTTTTGTGAATGTTGGCTGGGCAAAAAGTGATTACTCAGCATCCGAAGAGCAATCTTATCTACCCCACATTTCACTGCAAAGGTTTTTATTTGGGTGTTTCAGGTTTACGAGATTTTCTTGGACAAAAAAGGCAAATGATTGGATTGAGACGCAATTTGTCCCACAAGAGTTAGAATTGTGACCAAATTTTCCAGGTCTTCCCCAGTGGTGAAATGTAAAATTTGTTACTACCGGTTCTGTGGGCGTGGCTTGGTGGGTGGGTGGAAAATGTGACTGGGTGGGCGTGGCCAATTTTTTTTAAGAGGTTGCAGAAAAAAATGCTTTTAAAAGCCTCTGACGATCCCAGCTGAGCCACGTGATCATCAGAGGCGCTTTTTTTTTTAACTTTTAAAAGCATTTTTTCGGCCGACGAGGTTTTAAATAAATAAATAAATTCTGTACTTTTCAGAGTATTAGACACACTCCCCTCCCCAAAAAGAGGATGGAAATGTTGGTGCATCTTATACACCGAATACAGCCATTTTTGGCCTCCTGAAACCCCGCCCTGCACGACCCATTTTCACCAAAAACAGGCCCATTTTTCACAAAAACGGGATGCACAGAAGGGTTTGGGAGGCCTGCAGAATGCTCCTGGGGGCCGGAGAGGGCAAAAACCAGACGCAAGAAGACAAAAAACTATTTTTTTTCTTGTTTTCCTCTTCGAGATCTTGGTGCGTCTTATATTCCGGCGCGTCTTATAGTCTGCAAAATACGGTAGATCCCTCTTTAAATGGCTGATACAGCAGCCAAGCGTTAAGCTACCTTGGAGAACCTGATCCATCACTTAAAAGTTTCCGTTTATCTTGAAATCTTGGAGGAGACGTGAGAGACTTCAGCATAAGCAGCAGGCCCTGGGCTGTTTCATGGAAAAGTAACTCTATGTGGCTTGCTCAATTTTGGGGAAGGAAAGGGTGAACTCTAAATATCCCAAGGAAATTCAATTAAGTTGTAAAAGACTCCCTTTCCTCCATTTAGCTCACCTTCGGTTTCGCCCTCTCTCCGAGAGGTTCCAGGGGAAAGGAACACATTCCTGACTTCCAATGAGATGCTTGGGACTTCAGCTGTTCCATGGGGCTCTCTGGATCTTTTGCACAACTGTTGGGTTTTGGAGGCTAAAAACATATGAAGAACGGTTGCTGGAATTGGGTACGTCGAGCTTAATGAAAAGAAAGACGAGGAGGTGGCAGGATCAGTGGTGGCATTCGGCGCTATGCTGTCCTATTTAGACACACGCACATGCTCACATTTTTGGTGCATGGCGAACCGGTTGTAAAATTATGTGAAACCCACCCCTGGGCATGATAGCAGTCTTCCAATATTTGAGAGGCTCCTACAAAGACAAGGGGGTCAAGCTATTCTCCAAAGCACCGGAAGGCAGGACAAGAAGCAATGAAGGGAAACTAATCAAGGAGAGAAGCAACCTAGAACTAGGGAGAAATTCCCTGACACTGGAGAACCGGTAGCGGAAATTTTGAGCAGTTCGGAGAACCGGTAGTGGATATTTTGAGTAGTTTGGAGAACCGGCAAAAACCACCTCTGGCTGGCCTCAGAATGAGGTGGAGATGGAGATTTTGCAGTATCCTTCCCCTACCATGCCCACCAAGCCACGCCCACCAAGCCACACCCACAGAACCAGTAGTAAAAATATATGGATTTCACCACTGCCTTGATCCCAGACTATACAATAATCCTCTGGAGTAGCTTTCCTTGTCTCTTTTTTTTAAAAAGAAGAGAATCCCCAATGTTTTTGACCAGGACTTCAGAATAAACTCCTTCCCCCCCTCCCTCTGTGCGTTGTGTTTGCTCACTTCGAAATCATGCCCATCTGGTTATATGAGGAGTGTTTCACCACAGAGTGGAGTAATGAACATCAACAGTCAAATGCTCCCTAGCATTGCTGCACATCTGTGCTTACTTTAAAAGCCCATCAACACGCTTCCTGTTCCTAAAACTCCACAAGAGCTGATTCTAGATTTTTATTTCGGATGCTGTTGCTGAACAAGGGTTTGTGCTTCGGATTTCGGTTTCGAATTGTGGCGCGCACAACTTCAAGAATTCCTGCTGATTTTAGAGACGGGGGTCAAGGATTGATTTCATTCAACATTGATGCTTCCTGATTCCACAGGGCAGCTCACAACCGACAGCCACAACGGTATGCAGAACATGATGTGAAGTATCAGATACACACACACACACACACACACACAAAATATTTCAGCATTTGTTGAGACATCACACTCTAATTATAAAATAAAAACCTAACGTAAGGACTACAGCCACTTTACCCCCAAAGTCTGGGAGAACAGCCAGGTTTTCCAGTCCTACTGAAATGCCATCAGGTTGAGGGTGGATCTTCTGAATTGCTTGAAGGATTTCATTCAACATTTTTTTAAAAAATATTCTGAGTTGTATTTTGTTTTCCCACCCATTTTGTTCTGATGAGGGTTCTTGTTAGACTGAAAGGCAAAGAAAAGTCTAGCACTGTGATGGCGAACCTATGGCACAGGTGCCAGACTTGACACACAGCGCCTCCTCTGGCGGCCCCAGTTCAGCTCTGCTGTGCCTGCGCATGTGCCTCCCGCTGGCCAGCCGGTCTTCGGATTTCTGCCACACATGCATCGGAGGTCAGGGCACATGCAGGGGGGCGTGTGTGCATGCATGGGGGTGGGGCGCATCACATGCACGCACAGACGCACAGAAGGTAAAGAATATATTACTTCCTGGTTAAAACTAGGAAGTAATGACACCCAGGCAGGTGGGCGGAGCTTCGCTCCACCATCGCTACCGGATCGCCGAACCACCTGCCATGATCGCTACTGGATCACCTGATCCGGTCCGAACCAGGAGCATTTCACCCCTGGTTTGGGCGCATGCTTGCATTCGTGCACTTTGGGCACTCGTTCCGGAAAAGGTTAGCCATCACCGGCTTAGCAGATATGGGGTATGGACCGTGACAATGTCTACAACTTAATTGCTAAGGAGCATATCCTGGAAGACGATCCGTTCCGTCTCTTTGTAAATTTTCGAAATGTAAATGAAAAAAACCGAGCTACATTTTGCAAAGCGCTGGGCTTGTATTAAGAACAGATGTTTTTGGAAAGTGTAACTCTGTACATGGAAGTTCAGAGGGAAGAAAAGTCCCACTGAGTTGGATGAAATTCATTCCTGGGTAGATGGAAATGGCTAGGCTAGGGAAATTTTAGCCTCCGCGTGTGGCTGGATTACAGTTCCTGGAATCAGTAGAAAAGAATATATATGAGTTGAAGTGTGGACACTTTGGTGCTCTCCGAGCTGGCTTGTTGGCTTGCAAATGTTTCATTATTCAAGTAATATCACCAGTTTGAGATTTTGTGGGGTTTGCTCCCTGTTTATACATTATACAACAGTAGCTTGCTCTGCCAGTTTTGGTAGGGTGGGGTTTTTTTTTCTTCCCTTGATAGTTCCTTGATTAGGGCATTATTTTCAGCCTGGTTGTTTGTCTGGTGTTAATCCCTGCTTATCGGGGTGGTGGCTGCTGGAGAGGATGCGTTCTGGTCTCTTTTTGTTCCTGGAGTCTCTCAGTCTTAGAATGCTAACCGGGACAAAGGAGAGAATTCACCACTGATTTATAAATACATTAATCCTGAGTCCAGTTACTATAGGTTTTTTCCAATGTCTTGGTTAAATACAGATGGCAGGATTCCCCATTCAAATTACAGTTGTATATTTGTAGTGATTGAATGAGTTGATCTGTATTAACCAAGGGAGTAACTTGCATCAGGTAAAGCAGGAGCTCCAGCGTCTTCCTTTATGCAAACCATTTGTCAGCTAGTTGGGTCAAAGACACTTTCAGATGCATCAAATAAAAACTGCTGTTTGTAGGAAAACTCTGCCGACAACCAGCAGTTCGATCCTAGGGAGAGCCGGGGTGGGTGGGTGAAGTTGAGACAGGAATCAGTTTGGAGTCATTACGTTTTCACCAGTGGTCTAAATCTAACCCATCTTCTTGTTAACTTTTATCTAGCACCAATTTAGTGCTGGCGGTGAGTTGACTAGTTTCTTGTATATAGGCATGAGCAGTAAATCAGCTGTAACTGGAGCTTAATCACGTGGTCCTGGCTCTTCCTTTCGGTCACATTCCACTTTTGAATCCATCTACCTTATTTCTTCCCTCACCCACGAGCTGCCTTCAGATCACAGATAGGGAGCCACAAACTATAAATTCCAACCATTATTGTCTTGGAGGAGGAAGCGGGGAGGAGGAGGAGAGATAGAAAACAAGAGATGGAAAAGGAGGAGGAGAATTGGATAAGGAGGAGGAAGAAGAGATGGAAGAGGAGGAGGAAGAGGAGAGAGGGAAAAGGAGGAGGAGGGATGGAAAAGGAGGAGAAGAGATGGAAGAGGAAGAGGAGGAGGAGGAGGAGGAGAGATAGAAAAGGAGGAGGAAGAGGAAAGATGGAAAAGGGAGGAGAAGGTGGAGAAGGAGGAGGTGATGGAGGAGAAGAAGAAGAAGAAGAAGAAGAAGAAGAAGAAGAAGAAGAAGAAGAAGAAGAAGAAGAAGAAGAAGAAGAAGAAGAAGAAGAAGAAGAAGAAAGAAGAGATCAAAAAAGAGGAAGAAGAGATGGAAAAGAAGGAGAAGGAGGAGGAGGGATGGAAAAGGAAGGGGGAACTGGTGGCTTATTGCAAATTGGAAAAGATAAATCCAGAAATGCACTGGATCTGTACCAACTGCAATATGTCGTTTGCCGCCCCCCCCCCCCAATCTGAAGCTCTCTGCCTTTTTTTTAACTGGCGTGCCAAGCTTGAAATGCCAACCGCCACATCTCCTGTGCTTCCCTGGGAGAAGTTGCAAAAGGATGCAAAATCAGAAGGCTGGGAAGACAGGCCTGGGGAGATCAGACGGGGGGCCAACGGGGCCTCTCTGAAGTCCCCGAGAGTTGGTCCTTGATGAAGGGGGGAACCCCCGCTGCTCCTTGTTTCGTGGCCAAGCTCGCAAAGATAGATGTCCCTCAAGACGGAGGCCAGCAGCTAATCTGCCCGAAGCAGAAGGACTTCCCCTTGAGAAGGTGAATGCTCTGGGTCAGCTTCCCTTCCACGGCATGGAGGGAACCCCACTGATTTTGGTGATGAAAGCCGAAAAGCCGGAATGCGATTCCTTCTATCTCCTCTCAACAGCCAGGCTGGCGAGAGATTACACACACGCGGGATGGCAGAGCCGATAGAAGAAGATGGGGGGGCCCTGCAGGGGAAAAAAAAGAAAAAAAAGAAACCTGAAAATAAAATAAAATAAAATAAAAATAACAGTTGGAAAAGCAACGACATGAAACGTGAAGGACACGAGTGGAGAAGGAGGCTCCTTTGGCAGCCAGCCAGAGTGGTAATTGGACAAAATGAAAAGAAGCCCTCTGGGCTTGCAGCTCCTTATCCCCCGGAAGGGTTCTGGCACTAGGAGTGGAATCATATCTACAGGACGTCCTCGACTTACGACTCACGATTGAGCCGAGAATTTCTGTGGTTAAGGGAGACGTTTGTTAACTGAGCTTTGCCCTGTTGTACGATGTTCCTTGCACCTTTGCGTGCAGGACGAGAATTAATGAACGGAAACTAACGAAGGAGAGAAGCAACCTAGAACGAAGGAGAAGTTTCCTGACAGTGAGAACAATTAATCAGTGGAACTGCTTGCCTCCGGAAGTTGTGAATGCTCCAACACTGGAAGGTTTTAAGAAGAGATTGGACAACCATTTGTCTGGAATGGTATAAGGCAGTGATGGTGAACCTTTTTGGGACCGCATGCCCAAACCGGAACATACATGCATGTGCATTCATGTACGTGTGCCAGAGCACTGGAAACTCAATGACCAGCTGGCCAGTGTGTCCATGCCTGTTTTTGGCTGTTTTGGGGCCGTTTTTCGGGCCTGAAAGATGCCAGAAAAGAGCCAGTAATCCAGCCTGGTTTTTGGCTATTTTCTGGCTGTTTTCTGGCACTCCGGCACCCGTGAAGACCAGGGGTGAAATGCTCTCGGTTCGGACCGGGTTGCCCGAACCGGTAGCGATGGCGGAGGATGGTTCGCAGAACCGGTAACAAAAACCCCCATGCCCAGCTGAGCCGAGCGATCATGAGAGGCTTTTTCTTTTACTTTTAAAAGCATTTTTTCTACAACCTCTTTGGCCGAAAAAAAATGCTTTTAAAAGTTTTTTTTAAAAAGCCTCTGACGATCAGGGAACTCAGCTGGGATCGTCAGAGGCTTTTAAAACCTCAGCCGAAGAGGTTGTAGAAAAAAATGTTTTTAAAAGTTATATATAAAAAAAAGTTGGCCACGCCCACACAGTCAATTGGCCATGCCCACTCAAAAAGTTGGCCATGCCCCCCCCCCAACCAAGCCACACCCACAGAACTGGTAGTAACAAATTTTACATTTCACCACTGGCAAAGACCAACTTGCCAGCGTACATGGGCGCACCGGAAACCAGAAGAAGAGCTGGCGATGGCACAGATGCCCACAGAGAGGACTTTGCATGCCACCTCTGGCACGTGTGCTATAGGTTCTCCATCCAAGGTATAGGGTTTCCTGCCTAGAAGACCTCCAAGGTCCCTTCGAACTCTGCTATTCTATTCTATTCTATTCCATTCCATTCCATTCCATTCCATTCCATTCCATTCCATTCCATTCCATTCCATTCCATATTTCTTATTCTATTCTATTCTATTCTATTCTATTCTATTCTATTCTATTCTATTCTATTCTATTCTATTCTATTCTATTCTATTCTATTCTTCTCTTTCTATTATTATCTTGTCTTGTCTTGTCTTGTCTTATCTTGTCTTCTATTCTATTCTATTCTATTCTATTCTATTCTATTCTATTCTATTCTATTCTATTCTTCTCTTTCTATTATTATCTTGTCTTGTCTTGTCTTGTCTTGTCTTGTCTTGTCTTATCTTGTCTTCTATTCTATTCTATTCTATTCTTCTCTTTCTATTATTATCTTGTCTTGTCTTGTCTTGTCTTGTCTTATCTTGTCTTCTATTCTATTCTATTCTATTCTATTCTATTCTATTCTATTCTATTCTATTCTATTCTATTCTATTCTATTCTATTCTATTCTATTTTACTCTATTCTACCCTACCCTACCCTACCCTACCCTACCCTACCCTACCCTACCCTACCCTACCCTACCCTACCCTACTCTACTCTACTCTATTCTATTCTATTCTATTCTATTCTATTCTATTCTATTCTATTCTATTCTATTCTATTCTATTCTATTCTTTCACTATACATTTTAGAAATCAATACTTTCTGGAGATGTGATTAAGGCACAACTCAGCTCCTATTCTCTGGTCAGTTTCTCTCTCTCTCTCTCTCTCTCTCTCTCTCTCTCTCTCTCTCACACACACACACACACACACACACACACACACACTCCTCCCCTCTAGTCAATTTCAACAACCCTGCTCCTCACTTTCCCAAAGATAATCAAAGCCTGCCAGCTTTCCATCCCTGTCATTTTACAAGCACCATGTATTTTCCTCCTCAGCGTCTTCCCGCGGGTACAAGCGATAGCATCGTAAACTTTGAAATACATCAACTTTGGCAGCCCATGGAATTTGTGACTGCCTGAATGTCCTATCGTTAAAAATAATCAGACTGGGAAAAATGGCTTTTAAGCCTGGAAAGGTGCAATATATATATATATATATATATATCTGCCTTTTCTTGTAGCAAGGCAGATTCCCTTTTGCTCTTGACTGGTTAGAAGAGGTAAGATGTCCCAGCGAGCAATTTCAGAGCTAATAGATTCATCTGTCAGGAGGTTATACGGCTCAATGGCACAGCACAAGCTTTGCAAGCAGGAAGCTCCAGGCGCCATCTCCATCATCTCTTAAGTTTTAACAGGTTTTCAGGGAAGGATGCTCTCCCCTCTACCTGCAGTAGATCTAACAGCTAACTATTTGCAGCTGCAAAGATCCAGAGACTCACAAGATGGCCACAAGGGATACAAGGGATGCAATGTTTCCAGTCCCCTAGTGGTCAGTTGTGTTTTTGCAGGCTGCATCGGTCAGCCCTATAGTAGGAAGCGGGAAGCATCAACGCGTTGACTCAGAATAAGGTAGAAAAACCTCAGAGGTGGGTTCTACTTACCTTTACTACCGGTTTGCAACGGAAGCACACGTGTGCATTTGGAGAAGCTTCTGCACATGCGCAGATCATCAATTATGACGTCCGGGTGGGTGGGCGGAGCCTCCCCCAGGGGTGAAATGTAAAATGTGTTACAGGTATGTGGGCGTGGCTTAGGGGGGTAATGTGACTGGGTGGGTATGGCCAATTTTTTTAAAAAAAACCTTTTCAAAGCATTTTTTCTAATGCTTTGAAAAGCCTCAGGCAACTCAGCTGGGATCGTCAGGGAGTCATTTTAAAAAATGCTTTGAAGAGCCTCTCTGAGGATCAGGCAACTCAGTTGGGATCGTCAGAGAGGCATTTTTTAAAAAATGCTTTGAAAAGCCTCTCTGAGGATCAGGCAACTCAGCTGGGATCGTTAGAGAGGCATTTTAAAAAATGCTTTGAAAAGCCTCTGCCGATCAGGCAACTCAGCTGGGATCGTCAGAGAGGCATTTTTAAAAAATGCTTTGAAAAGCCTCTCTGAGGATCAGGCAACTCAGCTGGGATCGTCAGAGAGGCATTTTTTAAAAAATGCTTTGAAAAGCCTCTCTGAGGATCAGGCAACTCAGCTGGGATCGTCAGAGAGGCATTTTTAAAAAAATGCTTTGAAAAGCCTCTCTGAGGATCAGGCAACTCAGCTGGGATCGTCAGAGACTTTTCAAAGCAATTTTTTTACCACCTCTTCGGCCAAGAGGTTGCAGGAAAAAAATGCATTGAAAAGCCTCTGACGATCCCAGCTGAGCCGCGCGATCATCAGAGGCTTTTTTTTTTTACGTTTAAAAGCATTTTTTCATCGGAAGAGGTTGTAGAAAAAATGCTTTGAAAAGTTTAAAAAAAAAGCCTCTGATGATTATGCGACTGAGCATGGTGGGGGGTGGGGGGCAGGGATTTTTGCTACCGGTTCTCCAAACCACCCGCCACCATCACTACCGGATCGGGCAATCTGGTCCGAACCGGGAGCATTTCACTCCTGCTCCCACCGCTTTTACTACCGGTTCTAAAGAACCGGACAGAACTGGGAGCAACCCCCTACTGAAAAGCATGTTTATGTATTTTCGATAGTGTTGTCTTTTCACCTTATCTCTTCAGAGTGGTTCTGGTTTATTTTCTAGCCATGTGGTTTTCTGAGTTTGCCCTTTGGGTCTTAGTCACTCTTGATTTTTGTATCCTGATCGGGCCCAGATTGCTGCTTGCATCCAGGCCTTGGTCCTTTGTCGATTGATGTTGTACACATTCAAGTCTACGTCAAAACCCTGAAATAATCCAGGACTTCTGCAGAAATCCATCCTGGAAAGCAGTTAGGTAAATATGATTATGCACTAATTTAGCTTCCTAGGCATGGCTGGCTGATTTTCTTTCCTTTCCTTCAACCTTTCCTTTCCTTTCCTTTCCTTTCCTTTCTTCCCTTCCCTTCCCTTCCTCATTTTTCTTTTCTTGTCTTTTTTTCTTGTCTTTTTTCTTTTTCTTTTTTCTTTTTCTCTTTCCTCTCCTCTCCTCTCCCTTCCCTTCCCATCTCTCCTTCCTCCCTCTCCCTGTTCCTCCCTCTGTTTCCTCCCTCCTTCCTTCTCCCTTCCTCCCTCCCTCCCTCCCTCCTTCCTTCCTTCCTTCCTTCCTTCCTTCCTTCCTTCCTTCCTTCCTTCCTTCCTTCCTTCTCTCTCTCTTTCTCCTTCCTTCCCTCCCTCTCCCTCCCTCCCTCCCTTTCTTTTTTCCTCAGACATCTACGTGTACATTAACGGGGTGCAGAGTTCTCACTGAGCCTGACCTTTAATATGAGGTATAATGGAAGACGGAGCCCTCTTTTTCCCCTGAGGTCCATGAAGAGGCAAACAGGTCAATGCTTGACAAGGCAGCTGAAGCGGCTGCCTACCAAACAAGGCAGCCGGGTCCCGAGGTTCCCCCCAGGGAGAGGCTGCCGAGCTGGAAGCCAATAAGAGTGACGTGACATTGACTTATTAGCACTCTGGAAGGAGGAAGGGAAACTTTTAACAAGGAGGGCATCTGGTTTGAGTCAACACAGCTCAGGCCTCCTCCTAGGAAGGACCAGCATAAATGTCAATTGTGGGCAGGGGGCATCCAGGCTGAGGCTAATATTTCTCACCGGCCTGGAGGCACAAGCCAAAGACCCCTTGAAGTGTCCTTCCTTGGGGCTGGAGCCGGTGGTGGAACAATACACCAGGCAAAAGTTGTCTATATTACAGGGGACATAAGGAACGGCCTTGAAGCACAGAAGGAGGAGCCAGTATTAAGACAATGGTTAGATAAGAGGGAGTTGATCCCAGACCGAGAATGTAACATTAGCCAATGTCTCAGACATTTATTTATTTAATTACATTTTTATACCACCCTTCTCCAGCAGGACTCAGGGTGGTGTATAGCCAGAGTAAAAACACCATACACCATGAGTTTAACAAAGTTTAAAAAGTATTAAATAATTTGGCCCAATTTTGTTAAAAACCCCAAAATTAAAATACCCAATTAAAAATTTCACTTATTTCGTCAGCCCAGCCTGATGGAATAGTAGGGTCTTAAGGGCACAGCGAAAGATACGGAGGTCGGGGATCCTACGTATCTCCGGGGGCAGGTCATTCCATAGGGCGGGAGCCCCCACAGAAAAGGCTCTCCCCTTGAGGGTCGCCAGTCGACATAATTTGACCGACGGCACCCTGAGGAGGCCCTCTCTGTGAGAGCGTACTGGCCGGTGGGAGGCTATCGGTGGCAGAAGGAGATCACGTAAGTGCCCTTCCCTAGTTTACCCATTCAGACTGTCAGAGTTTAATTTCTGTAGCTGTTACAACAAAAGTGTTCTCTGGCTTAGATGACATTGGTTTTCTTAGTATGGTCTCCCCTGTAGGGGCTGACAATTACCTGCTCTTTGTGCTTGGAATTCAAGTTCAAATTCAAATCTTTATTGTCAGTGCACAGCATAGATACAATGAGATTGATTGAGCTCCCTCCGTGCATCCCCCGCCCCCACAATACAACTCACAGTGAAGACAGAAAATCCAATAAATCATATTAACAAAACACCCAGTCCTATTGCACCTGTGTGAACATGTTACACATTGCGCCGTCCCTGCAGTCCATCATACTACGTAGTTTTGAAGTTATTTCTCATTCAGCCTACGGATAAAAACCTATGGATAAAAACTGTTCTTCAGCCTGTTTGTGTGGCTGGTTATACTTGGGAATGACTTTTCTTTATCAATCCATCCATCAGTTAGAGATTAGCATAGGAGAAAGAAAGAGAGGGAGGGAGAGAGAGGGAGAGAGGGAGAGAAACAGAAACAGAAAGAAAGAGAAAGAAAGAAAGAGAGAGAGAGAGAGAGAGAGAGAGAGAGAGAGAGAGAGAGAGAGAGAAAGACAGAGAAAGAGAAAGAGGAAGGAAGGAAGGAAGGAGGGAGGGAGGGAGGCAGGCAGGCAGGCAGGCAGGAAGGAAGGAAGGAAGGAAGGAAGGAAGGAAGGAAGGAAGGAAGGAAGGGGATTTTTTCTTATTGCATCCTGGGGGGCAGTGGTGGGTTGCTCCCAGTTCTTTAGAACTGGTAGTAAAAGCGGTGAGAGGCTCCGCCCGGATGTCATAATTGATGATCTGCGCATGTGCAAAAGCTTCTGAGCACGAGTGAAGTGTGCGCGCATGTGCGCTCCCGTTGCAAACCAGTAGTAAAGGTAAGTAGAACCCACCCCTTCTGGGAGGGGGTGCATTCCCCAGCATCTTCTAAATCAATGTTTCTCAACCATGACAACTTTAGCATGGGCGGACTTCGACTCCCAGAATCCCCCAGCCCGTGGAATTCTGGGAATTGAAGTCCACCCATCTTACGGTGGCCAAGGTTGAAAAACACTGACCTAGATCCTAAAATCATCAACTCCTCACTGCTTCTCATCTTCGCAGCATCTCACATGCCTCTGTCTGGCATGGATTTATTGTGTCAAACTTCTTTTATAAACAAGGCAGAGATAGCGTAATTAGCTTTTTTTTAAAAAAAAACAAACAAACAAATCCTCAAACCACCCCAAATCGTAGGGTTGTGTTTGTGACTCTGTCGCTTTGATTGTTGTGTTTAAAATCTAAGCCCAGGAAACCAATAATGGAATTGCAGCTAAGTGAGTTTGAATTTCCGGGGATTCTCATTATCTTGGGAATAAACTCCAGCGAGAAAACATTTTCCTTTGGGATTAACACTTACCAAACAGGGTGCCAGTGGGTTGTGTTTTTTTCCCCCTGTCTAACCTTATGCACCATTTGCTTTTGAGTAACCTATCACTGGGAGGTGATTCAAACACCCTTTTCTCCTCCTTCCCTCCCTTTCTCCCTCCCTCCCTTTTCTTTATAGCCATTGCATCTAGCATGTTATGGCTCTTATACAAAGACCGTAAACTCTTAACAAAAGTGCGCTAATGATCCATATTGGCACTGTGTGGGAGGCAAAATGCAGCGCGAAGGGGTGTGTGGTTTATTTTGCTTGCTTTCGTTGTTAGGGAGGTTAGGGTTAGGGAGGGCTGGGTCTAGATCCAAGAAACAATCCCAAAGACACAAAGAGAGAGGGTAGAGTCGTATTTACTGGAGGGGTGGGGTCCAGGGTTGGGTTGCTGGGGTGAAATCCAGCAGGTTCTGACAAGTTCTGGAGAACCGGTAGCGGAAATTTTGAGCAGTTCGGAGAACCGGCATATACCACCTCTGGCTGGTCACAGAGTGGGGTAGAAATGGAGATTTTGCAGTATTCCCCTGCCATGCCCACCAAGCCACGCCCACCAAGCCATTCCCACAGAACCTGTAGTAAAAAGATTTGGATTTCACCACTGCCTCTAGCTAAGATTCTGTGCAGTTCGGAGAATCCCTAAATCCCACTTCTGGCTGGCTCACCCACCCTGCCCCACCTCTCCCAGAAGTCCCCACATGGCCCATTTTGGATGCAGCTAAGTGAGCACCTGAGGCTTGGAGGGTGAAAAATGGGCCTACCAGAAGTCCAGGAAGCCTGGAAACGGGCCTGTTTCCAGCCTCCAGAGAGCCTCTAGAACCTGGGGAGACCATTTTTGTCCTCCCTGAGGCTCGAGGAAAGCCTCCGGAGCCCGGGGAGGGCAAAAACACCCATCTCCCACTGTGGTGCAGGAGACCGACTAGGCCACACCCACCATGGCCACGCCCACCCAGCAACCGGGGAGAGAACCCCTTGCTAAAATTTTTGAAGACCACCCCTGGAGGTGTATCTCAGCTCTCTCTCTCTCTCTCTCTTTCATTCTCCTTCTTTCCTCTCCCTGTTGTTCTAGGTGCCTCTTCCAGCTCTTTCGTTTCGTCAGGAAATTGGAATGGTGGAAGGTTTGGGTCCTTGCAGGTTGGGAGAACAATGGAGAATTATGTCACAAAGAACGGTCTATCGAACGCATCAAGAGACTTGAAAAGAACAGTCTGAAAATCCCATTCCAGTATCCCCTCAAATCTGTCGGAGGTTGAGATAGAGGTAGGAAGCGATTTGTTCAAGAGCTTCTGTGAGCAAAGGAATTGGTTGAGGTTTGGTTGTTTTGCAGCTTTAGTTGCATTTCCGACAGAAAAGAATTGCGGTCCACAAATTGACCTCACAGTCTTTCACTCTTCTGTCCATCCTACTTCAGGAGAGTAGTTCAGCAGAGCCTGTGATTTCTTCTCTGTTCTGCCTTCCTTCTGGTCTCCTCTTTCTCCTTCCCGCGTTCTTTCTTCCGAGAAGTAGCTTGCATAACTAATATGACCTTCGCAGTTAGCATCTAAGAAGCAATTAATGGCCCAAGCGAGAGAGCATATAAAAGTTGGAGTTATCTTCAGTATAATTCTCCATCCTTAAAAACAAGAGTTTATCCAGGCATGGAATGAGCTAAGTACAAGCAGGTCAGTGGTGAAATCAATTTTTTTTACTACCGGTTCTGTGTGCATGGCTTGGTGGGCGTGGCAGGGGAAGGATACTGCAAAATCCCCATTTCCTCCCCACTCCTGGGGAAAGGATGTTGCAAAATCTCCATTCCCATCCTACTCTGGGGCCAGCCAGAGGTGGTATTTGTCGGTTCTCCGAACTCAACTCAAAATTTCAATGATTAAGGTTATTTTCTCTTTATGACTGTGTCTGAATCTTGGCTATTGTGGGGTCCCTTAGGTATCCCCCCCCAAAAATAAAAATCAAGATGGCCGTCATGATTGAGTGATCAAAGCCCCGCCTCCTTTTTACAGAAAGGGTGGGGCTTTGAACACAAGCTCTTGGCTGCCATCTTGACTTTCCTTACGGCATATTTTGTCGATTGGCCAATCATAACATCCCCAGTATTTGATGAAGCGTGCTCTAATTTGCAAAAGTTTATACAGCCGTTAACCTGTGGGTCTTAACAGGCTCTGCATCTCCTTTTCTTTTTTTGTTCGGTGTCAAAGATGCCCATCTGGAATTAATCTAGGAACGAAGTGTTTATATATACTATATAAAATGGTAACTTGAGTCTTCCAACCTCAAAAGCCCGTCTTTTATCTCTTCCTCTATGCTAGAAGCAGGGCAGCGTTCACAGCAGGAACGAATCATCCCGTTTGAGATGGGTGTTGCATGAAACTCTTCACACGGATATTCAGAGGTCTTCAAAAGTTTGATCTGATTGAAGGAAACCGGCTTGAATCTCATGCAATCGTGGGAGAACTTCAAGACTTCTGGATCATGGCAAGCAACTGTATGGCTTTGCTGTGGCTCAGCAACAGATGTGACCTCAGATAGCATCATTCCGATTGCTTGATATGGGTGACCAAGAAGACGTGAGCTGTCGCAAATGATCTTGATGTATCATACGAAAGATACAGGCCTTTGAACGAAGCAGTCCTTTGATCTGGAAAAAAATAATCAAAGCTGGAGTGAAGTATGGGCAGATAGGAACATCTGACAGAGGAGAGATAACATTGGTTACATCATCAAGCCATTGTTCCTCTTGATTAGAATCCACGTTGAGCCTTGCAAAAGGATAAGGCAGGTTGTCAGGATTCCAAGTAACACTCCCAACGAAATCAAACTCTGAGACTTGAAGTTCCTCAAAGCTAACTTTTATTAGAGATGTCATATTGGCACATCTAGGAAAACCCGAATCTGAAAGCTGCTGGATTTTCCACACCCAAAAGAAAGTTCAAGACCTTATCCTTCACCCACATGTCCATCATACATCCCATCAGGTACCATCCAGAACAGAAGATACCTCCTCATTCCTCTCAGCACAGCTGCAGTCTACCATGGCCTTGACTTTCTAGAAAGAATTTTATTGTGACTACATATCTTCTTCCCTCTATTTAATCCCCCTTCCCAATTTCCCACAGTTGGATTTGTGGCAGGCCTAAAGACACAAAGATAGAAAGATGGCTTCCAGGTCTGACACAGGTTGGACTAGAGTAGAGCCCCCACCCCTCCAGATCAGCTGGGGTTTCCCTAAAAAAGGATGAGATTACCAACAGAAGGGATGGTTTGTTTGGATTGAGCGATGGGATCCTGAGTGCTCTCTGAGCTAGTTGTTTTCTTGATGTTTTCTTAGCTGTTTTCTTCACTGCCCAATTAGGTAACATCATCAACGCTAGAAGGGAGCAAACCTTCTAACAGTGATGATGTTACCTAGTTGGGTCATGAAACATCTACAAGAAAACAACCAAAGTCAGAGAGCACCAACAACCCCACAGGTGTCCCCCTCCCCCTCCCCCTCCATTCCTCCTCCTCCTCCTCCACCCCCTCCTCCTCCTCCAACCTCCCTAGCTTCTAACAGTGATGATGTTACCCAGTTGGGTCATGAAACATCTACAACCAAGGTCAGAGAGCACCAATGACCCCACAGGTGTCCCCCTCTTCCTCTTCCTCCCCCTCCTTGTCCTCATCTCTTCCTCCTCCTCCTCCCCTCCCCCTTCCCCACCTCCTCTTCCTCCAACCCCCCCCCCCACTTCTAACAGTGATGATGTTACCCAGTTGGGTCATGAAACATCTACAACCAAGGTCAGAGAGCACCAATAACCCCACAGGCGTCCCCCTCTTTCTCCCCCTCCTCATCTCTTCCTCCTCCTCCTCCCCTTCCCCTTCCCCCTCTCCCCCTCCCCTCCTCCTCCAACCCCTCTAGCTTCTATCAGTGATGATGTTACCCAGTTGGGTCATGAAACATCTACAACCAAGGTCAGAGAGCACCAATGACCCCACAGGTGTCCCCCTCTTCCTCTTCCTCCTCCTCCTTGTCCTCATCTCTTCCTCCTCCTCCTCCCCTCCCCCTTCCCCACCTCCTCCTCCTCCTCCTCCAACCCCCCCAGCTTCTAACAGTGATGATGTTACCCAGTTGGGTATGAAACACCTGCAAGAAAACAGTCAAACTCAGAGAGCACCAAGGATCCCTACAGGATGAGGTTAAGGAGTCAGCTGATGTAACCAAGATTGATAGACGATCTTAAGCTATATAGGGTTCTAATGAAATGGATGTGCATGACCAAAGCTTATGTTAAAATAAAGATATTTTTCATATAAGATAACCATGCAAGACTCTTGTTCTTATTCCAAGATTAACACTGTTGCCCCTCTGAAAACAGTTTAATATATAAGAGAAGACTGATAGCTGATAGTCTCAAAGTATTTATATATTGTATTGCTTTTATCCGCGATCTCTTAGAAGATTCTTTGTTTAATTCAAGTGCAGAGATGATTGGGAGTAGATTTACTTCAGTGATGCCGAGTGTATTAGTGGGCATTTTATTATTTGCCCATTATATAAAGAAGAATTAACCATGAATAAATTAAAACATGCCTGAAAGTATGTGTGTTAATTACACCCAGATTACATTGATCCTTTCCCCCACTCTTTTAAAACTCATATCCTGGGGACCCTGAAAAAAAACATGTTCCTCACAAAAAAAAGAAAAGAAAAGAAAGAAATATATATTCTATCTCTTTTTCTCAACATGTTTGACATAAAGAGATTACATCTAATTAGTATGTCTTCTACCCTCAGCTTTTGAATCTTGGAAATTCAGCAAATTTCATTGTAAGTAAGGGTGACCCCATTATTTTTCTTCTTCGAATAATCAGCTTTGGGATTTTTCCCAGCCGTGGAGACTCCTGGTTGAGTATATTTAAGTCTGTATCTAAATGAATCTGGAGAATTGGGATGAGATGAAAGTTTGCTAAAGACGATAAAGTGTCTCCGGATATTTGTTATTGCTGTATTTACTTGTTTCTTCGATGCGATTAATTCCAGAGATCAGTTCTAGGCTTCGGCAAACGAGGAAGGGGAAGAAATGTGGAGGCCAGCCATTTGATTAATATAGTCTGGAACTGTCTACCCTGAAGGCCATCTGGATCGCTGAATGGCCTCCGCTCCTTCCTCCCTTCCTTTCAGATTTCATCCTTTGAAAGTGTGCTTTGCCAAAAAAGAAAAATATTCCACAACGAAGGAGAAAGAAAGGAGAGAGGAGGAGAGGGTGAGAAGAGGAGAGGGAGAGAGAGGAATGGAAGAAAGGGGAAAGGAGAGGAAGAAAGGACAGGGAACAGGAGTAGGAGAAAAGGTGAGAAAAGGGGAAAAGAGGAGAGGAGTGGGGGAAAGGAAGGGGAAGTAGGGAAGAGGAAGGAGAGGAGGAGGGAGAAAGTAGGAAAGGAGGGGAGGGAGGGAAGGGAAAGGAAGAAGAAGGAGAAGAAGGTTTGTTGTGAAACGAGGGAAGAGAAAGGGTAGAAGAGTAACTCCGAATATAATTAAAATGCCTTAATTTTATGCTTTCTTTAAGAAATATGTATGACCAATTATGTATAAGAGAATGTACCAGAGGTGAGTTTGAGCAGGTTCTGACCAGTTCTGGAGAACTAGTAGCGGAAATTGTAAGTAGTTCGGAGAACCAGTAAATACCACCTCTGACTGGCTCTGCCCCCATCTATTCTCTGCCTCCTGAGTCCCAGCTGATCAGAAGGAAATGGGGATTTTGCAGTAACCTTCCCCTGGGGGGAGTGGGAATGGAGATTTTACAGTATCCTTCCCCTGCCACGCCTACCAAGCCATGCCCACCAAGCCATGCCATGCCCACCAAGCATCGCCCACAGAACCAGTAGTTAAAAAATTTGAATCCCATCACTGGAATGTACATTTACATTATGTGTATAAGAAATAAAAATTATTTTTTTTTAAAAAAAGAGAGAAAGTATTCTTTGCTGAAAAGCCTTGTATCTGGAAAGTTTGAAACAGCTTTTGAGACTTACCTGGTGGTCTTACCTTTCTCACCTTGGCATTCTCAATGTTGATTAGGAATGGGAAGAATCTTCTAAAGCAATGATCTCCAACCTGGGTGACTTTTAAGACTTTTAAGACTTGTGGACTTCAACTCCCAGAATTCCCCAGCTAGGTACGGAATTCTGGGAGTTGAAGTCCACAAGTCTTAAAGTTGTCTAGGCTGAAGACCCCTGTGCTAAAGAACACACAGTTTGAAACAGTTACTATACAACTTAAACTCTGGGTTATAATGATGACATTATTTGATGGTGTCTACATAATTGGATGATTGTGCAGCGGATTTCACCCGAAATAAATGTTGGGAGGGCCCTTTGCCATTTCTTTCCCTTAATGCAGCTTTTAAGCCAATTTTGCCCAGTTATATTGAAATATATTTTCAGACATAGACCCAAAATATCAGATTGATATTCCGGCTTTCGTCCCTTCAAATTAGCTCAGGAAAACGTGCCTCCTTCAAATCGGCTAAAAGAAAATAGGGATAACGTTCCGTTTGATGAATATTTCAGCACATTCGATTTTCGCCTTCGACTTCTTCAAAGGTTTATTACTTTGAATGGAGATCTGTACCTTTGGTAGAAACGAGTCCAACTTGGGCTTTGGCTGGTTGGCATTGTGTTTTGCTGACCTCTGATGGCCTATTCATAAATAAATATTCCCCCGAAGACTCAAGCAGGGACAGCAAACGTTCAGGAACGAGTATCAGGAAAAAAAGCGAACACAATGGACCTTCAGAGAAGTTGATGTAAGACAGGGGTCTGCAACCTTCAACATTCAAAGAACCATTTGGACCCATTTCCCACAGAAAAGAAAACACCGGGAGCCACAAAACCCTTCCCGTGCCTGACTATTTCTTGAGCAGCCACAAAACTAGCATATGTAGTTGAATTAAATGTTCTGTTTTCTTCTGAAACTTTTCTTTTCTTGGATTTATCCACGGTTGGCCTACCGGGGGTTGAAAAGCTCAGTAAATCGCATGCCGGCGGGTGTTTGCACATTGGTGTTTGTGAAACATATTTTGAGTGTCAGGGAGCCACAGCAGAGGGGTGGAAGAGCCACATGAGGCTCCCGAGCTGCAGGTTGCTGACCCCGGATGTAAGAGAACCATCTTATAAAACAATGGTGGCGAACCTTTTAATCACCGAGTACCGAACAGGTACGTGCTCGCTATCCGTGCTAACGGGTGGTCTTCCCCCATGCCCTGTGTGTGCAACCACATCTGTGCATGCACGTGGCTTTTACGCAGCTCCCCCCGTGCGCTACGCATGCAATCACACCATCTTCACATGCATGCGGTTTTCACACACGTAATGCACATGTGCTAACATCGTCTATGCAAGAGCGTGCTGCACGCAAGTACTCACGCGTGTATGTGCAAACGCAGGCTCAGGAGAGCTCCAAAAACCAGCTGGGTCCCCGGAATTGCACGCATGCGCACCAGAAGCTCGAATACCAGTTGAGGCACGCGTGCATGCACAGCTGCAGGTGAGTTGGGCGACAGCTCGCGTGCCCGAAAAGATGACTCTACGTGCCACCTTGGGTACGCGTGTCATAGATTTGCCATCACGCTTATAAAGCCTTCTTCAGCTCTGAGCTGAAGGAGCTTCTTGGATGAGAAGAGAAAACTGTTTTTTCTTCTTCAAAGAAAAAACAGAAAGTCCATTTGCCTCTTGAAAAAGCATCTTTGGGACAACCATGAGTGCTTCCTTTTTAAACAGATGTAGCCACCAAGCTTCTTGCCCTAAAAAGGTAGTGCTCTGTGAAATTTTGGGGGGTCCCCCCCCCCCATCCTGCTAGGTTTGGTTATGAGGATAGACGAGAAGGCAGGAAGATCAATTGCCTTGTTTATATGCTGCTTAGCTCCTTGGGGGATTAAAACAATTTCCTTATTCCTTTTCGGTGTGCTTTGACCGTAAATCCTGAGGTTTTGTCCACTGCTTTTTGCTCACGCTGGTAGCTTTTCATTGTGTTTTATACTACGTGTTGTAATGTTTGATGGTTTTTGGTTTTTTTTTTTAGTACGGTATTGGAGATTAAAGTAGCCGCGGGCATCACGAATTTATCCTGGCTGCCGTTCAAGAACCAGCAATCTAATCTTACAGCTAAGACACCCTTTTCTTTCGGGGGGGGGGGGGGGGGAATAATGACCGACATCAAACAGCTTGAGCTCCGCCGCTACTAATGTTTTAAATGTGTGAGAGGGAGAGATTGACGGTAGAACAGCGCAAGGAAACAGCCAAATTGATAATTAGCTGCTTGACTCATTGGCAGCTGAGTGTCCTCATATCTGGAATGAAAACTCCTCTGGAATACAGGTAGACTGATAACAGTTTGTTTAGTGACCATTCAAAGTTACAGTGGCACTGAAAAAAGGGACTTCTCCTCCTTCTCCTCCTCCTCCTCCTCCTCCTCCTCCTCTTCTTCTTCTTCTTCTTCTTCTTCTTCTTCCTCTCCTCCTCCTCTTCCTCTTTCTCTTCCTCCTCCTCTTCTTCTTCTGGTTCTACTTCTTCTTTTGCTTCTTCTGCTTCTGCTTCTCTTCTTCTGCTTCTGCTTCTGCTTCTCCTTCTCCTTCTGCTTCTGCTTCTCCTTCTCCTTCTCCTTCTCCTTCTCCTTCCCCTCCTCCTCCTCCTCTTCTCCTCTTCCTCTTCCTCTTCTCCTCCTCCTGCCCTATCCATCAACAGACATTGGTGATCATGTTGGCGATCCTATTTTTATCAACAGCCACACGAAAAAGTGCTGCTGAGTTTTGTCTAAACCAGTCCCTTAGATTTTGAAGCTATGATGTTCTTCTTCTGCCTGGACCTTCATTTGCCTTCAATCTTTTCCTGAAGGATTAAGTGAAGTGTAGCGTATTTTTCCAGGTGTTGCATCACACGTCCAAAATATTCTAACTTACACTTTTTAATGGTTTTGATGATTTCCCTTGGCTTTCCCAAGCGGCTTTATCACCTCCTCATTTCTGATTTTGTCAACCCAGCTTTAGGACCATTTTTTCACACTTATGACCGTTGCAGCATCCCCACGTTCACATGATTCACATGCTTGACAACTGACTCATGTTTATGACGTGGTCACGCAATCATCATTGGTGATCGTCCCCTGGTTGGTTTCTCCCAAACAAAGTCAAGGTGGGAAGTTGGATTAGCTGAACAGCCAGATGGGTTCACTCATGTGCATGGATTCGCTTAACAACTGTGGTCCAAAGAATGCTGAAACCTAACATCTGCATCTAGAAAAAGTGCAGAGAAGAGCAACTAAGACGATGAGGGGGCTGGAGGCTAAAACATACGATGAACGGTTGCAGGAACTGGGCATGGCAAGTCTAGTGAAGAGAAGGACCAGGGGAGACAGGATAGCATCTTCCAATATTTGAGGGGCTGTCACAGAGAGGAGGAAGGGGATCAAGCTATTTTCTAAAGCACCCGAAGGCCAGACAAGGAATAATGGATGGAAATTGATCAAGGAGAGATTCAACCTGGAAATAAGGAGAAATTTTCTGACAGTGAGAACAATCAACCAGTGGAACAGAAGTTGCCTTCAGAAGTTGTGGGAGCTTCATCACTTGAGACTTTCAAGAAGAGACTGGATTGCCATTTGTCAGAAATGGTGTAGGGTCTCCTGCTTTTGGGGGCGGGGGTTTAGACAAATGACCTACAAGGTCTCATCCAACTCTGTTAATCTTAGCAACAAAAATTCTGGTCCCAGTCATAGCTATAAGTGGAGAACTACTTGTAGGTTATAAGAGGACCCATAAGAGAAAGGGACAGCCTGTAGATAGTTCTGGGGCCCTTTTGTGGGTGTTCCCAGAAGCGTCCCACATCCAGTCTCTCCCCCAACAGAGGTAAGAGCAAGGAAGTTATAATAGTGGCCACAATCAAGTAATCAAAGCCTACTTCCTACTCCCAAATTGTTCATCCCAAATTGTATGGTTAAAAGTCTAGAGATTCTCAGTCATCCAGATCATTGTGGTCCCCAGGATGCTATTTTTCAAGGGGCAAAATGGATTTTCTGGATTTTCTTTGAAGACTTTCGCTTCTCATTCAGCTTCAGCTTCTTCAGCTTCTTATCCCAGAAGTTGAAGAAGCTTCTGGGATGGGAAGCGAAACATCTTCAAAGAAAAAAAAACACCAGAAAGTCCAGTTGCCTCCTGAAAAAAGCACCTTTTGGGACCATCATGACCTGGATGACTGAGGATCTCTAGACTTTTAACTATACAATTTGGGATGAACAATTTAGGAGTAGGAATGGGTCTCCAGAGGAAAAAATGCAGACTACAGGAACTATTTGCACTACTCAGTTGACCCTCGGGACACAAATAAACCTCCGAGTGGCCTCAAGGACTCTCTAAAAGGAGGCAAATGACCAGCTGTCTGTAAGGAGTATAAATCCTTCCATTCCTCCACCATCCCGTCAGAGCTAAAGAAGCTTCTTGGATGAGAAGAGAAACATCTTCGAAGAAAAACAAGAAGGTCCAGTTGCCTCTTGAAAAAAAACAAAGCACCATGCACCTTTGGGGCTTGCCTGTTTTTATGGTTGTGGTCATCATCTTGACGTTTTTCTATATCTTTCAGAGTTGGAAGGAACCTTGGAGGTCTTCTAGTCCAACCCCCTGCTTAGGAAGGAAATCCTACACCACTTCAGACAAAGGGTTATTCAACCTCTTCTTGAAAACTTCCAGTGTTGGAGCATTTGCAACTACTGGAGGCAAGTTGTTCCACTGATTAATTGTTAATTAATTGTTTAATTAATTAAATTGATTAATTAATTGATTAATTTTTGAGAAAGAGCTAGAAAAATCTTGGAGACCATTGGGTTGGCAAGTTCCAGAGATGCCCCAATTGTTAGCCATCTCTCTCTCTCTCTCTCTCTCTCCACATCCATGACAAGTCCATGGTCCTTTTCCTCCCATTTCTGCGCAGGGGATTGTTTTAAGCCAATTAAAAACCCCTTGTTGTCTCGAGAGAAGCAGAAATCTCTTCCCTTTTCTATCCTCGACTTGGCATTTTGCCCCGCTCGCCAGAAAATGTTCAAGTTGCTGTAGTCAATTTCATAAATCATTATATCCCTGGAAACCCCCCACCACCACCCCTTTCCTTCCTTCCCTCCCCTTTAATTCTCGCTTCGAAAATTAGAGCATGCTCTTTTCCTCTGCAGATTCCACTAGGAAAACTAGCGAGCTCCAGCCTCTATAAATCTCCTTTTTCTCTCTCTTTCAGAAACAGCAGGAAGCTGCAGCCTGAATTCCTGCTCGCTTGTTAAAAAGGTTTGGGGTTTCAGGTGAGGCAAAAGAGCTGCGGCTGAAATCTGAGAGAGAGAATCCTCTGGGGGAATTTGGGAGAGCTAATTGACTTCCATAAATTAAGAGCTGGCTGGTCTGTTTCCTGAAATCCTTTAAAAGGCATGGACTTCAACTTCCAGTATTCCCCAGCCGGCTTGCTTTAGGTTAGTCGAACTCTGACTCCCAGAATTCCCTAGTCAGCATGCTTTAGGTTTGAAGGACTTCAACTCCCAGAATTCCCCAGCAAGCATATTTTAATAGCTCCCAGAATTCTGGGAGTTGAATTCCACACCTTTTAAAATATGCTGACTGGACACAACCAGTGATGGTGTGACACGATCCCAATCTGCGGCATAGGGCTTGATGTCAAGTGCAAAACACCAGGAACAGGAGTTGAGTTCAAAATACTAAGAGATACTACTAGAGAAAATTAGTAAAGAAAATATATACTTGATTATACATAGAATAATGGCAGCAAGGATAGTATTTGCACAAAGATGGAAAGCAGAGAAAATCCCTTTAGAAGGGGAAGTAATTTAAAAAAATCTTAGGTTGTGCAGAAATGAACAGATTAACTTTGATGATCAAAGAGAGAGAGGATATGGACTATTATAAGATATGGGGGGAAATTTATGATTGGTTAAAAAAGAGATATAGATAAAGATTGTTGATAATTAAATAAGGAGAATGTTTTAATATAACATTCTCCTTATGTATTGTAATTTGGGGAAAATATTGCAATAGAGAAATGGAAACTATCAAGGAGAAATGAAGATAGGAGAGTAATAAAAAGAAGAAGTCACAGAAGAAACACCGAGAAGACACATGGAAGGATGGATGTATCATGTGTTTGTTTAAAAAAATAAAAAAAGCTTTTATAAAAAAAATACTAAGAGTTATTTCAGCTACCTATATACAAGAATCTGGTCTACTCACAGTTAAGGCAAATTGGTACTATTTATTATTTATTTATTTATTAGTTCGATTTATATATGCTTAGTTCGATTTAATATATACTTATCTAGTATATATTTATATATACTAGATAAGAGTCAACGGAATTCACAGGGCGTTGAATTTGGGTCTAACCCTATTGCATTCTTCAAAAATCAGGATTAATTTTTAAAAATTCCAAAGGGCTCCTGCATAAAACATCTCACTGTACTTGCTTAAACCAGCAGTATTAAAAAAAGATAGGAGTTGGTTTTGGTTCTCAAGAGGACAGTGGGAAGAAACAGAGATCTGCAATAACTTGCTTTTTTTGATCTCCGAAAGGGGGTTATTGAGGTTGAACTGAGTTCCCGGTGAATTTTGCTTTCATGCTTGAAGTTCTCCACATTTGTGTGCAACCAACATTTATGTAAAGATCATCATCATCATCATCATTATATATTATTTGTAAAATGATCCAGACAATACATTGTTTATTGAATACCTATGTATATTAAGGAAAATGTGTATATATATATATATAGTTTTTACATAAACAGCCTTCTTCTACTCGATACCCTCCAGATGCATTGAAGTGCTTAAACAAAATAGCAGTGTAATAACTCTCTGGGGAAAGAACATTAGCAATGAAATTTGGAAGAGGGACCGCTGGGTGGAAAAAATGCAGAGGGAGTCGATATTTGTGAATCAAAATGGCTTTGTGATCTCCGCTGTTGTGATCCCGGGCTTTTCAGGAGAAGCCATTAAGCCTTCATTCGGGGTTTGTACTCTCCTTCGTCCCATCCAGAATGAAACTTTAGTTTTCCCCTGCTGGTCTTTTGATGGTACCCCACTGTGCAGTTGAAGCTGGAATTCAGGTCTGCACCCACACCGGCGCATGGCAGTGACAGTTCCTTTCGTTCTGCATCCAGTTTCACCACAATGTAAAAAGGATGTGGAGACTTTAGAAAGAGTGCAGAGAAGAGCAAGAAAGATGATTAAGAGGCTGGAGGCTAAAACATACGAAGAGCGGTTGCAGGAACTGGGTAGGTCTAGTTTAATGAAAAGAAGGACTAGGGGAGACATGATAGCAGTCTTGCAATATTTGAGGGGCTGCCACAGAGACAAGGAGGTCAATTTGTTTTCCAAGGCACCTGAAGGCCAGACAAGGAATAATGGATGGAAACTAATCAAGAAGAGAAGCAACCTGGAATGAAGGAGAAACTTCCTGACGGTGAGAACAATTAATCAGCGGAACGTCTTGTCTCCAGAAGTTGAAGGTGCTCCAAAACTGGAGTTTTTAAAGAAGAGGTTGGACATCCGTTTGTCTGAAATGGTTATATGGTTTCTGTCAGCACTTCAAGCTGCATTTTCTCTAGTGCTGACATAAGAAGGAGAAGCGGAGGCGTCTGGAAAGGGACGTTTGGCTTTTCACCTACTTATTTTCCCTGGAGACAATATCCCCTAGGAGATGGGATGGGAGGGGGGAATTCCTTTGAGCTGGAGCAGTAGATTAGGGGTAGAGTGACTTGGAAGATGGCCAATGAGTGCAGAGGAGTGGGGGAAGGAAAGGGAGGGTTTTGGGTCACGAAGTCAGTGTTGGCTACGATGAGTCGGAGTTAGAATGCCGTGCTTAATAAATGAAAGATTTTCATCAAAGACTTTGTTTGAAGTGCAATTTATTTGAGACGACCTCGAAACCTGACAGTTTCCTGCCTGAGCAGGGGGTTGGACTAGAAGACCTCCAAAGTCCCTTCAACTAATGTTATGTTACGTTACATTACGTTACGTTTGTTATGTTATGTTATGTTATGTTATGTTATGTTATGTTATGTTATGTTATGTTACGTTACGTTACGTTACGTTACGTTACGTTACGTTACGTTACGTTAGTTACGTTATTCTATTCCATTCCATTCCATATTAAAGAAAATAAGCAAGCTGAGAGAGCCCCAAGGATCCCTCGTGAATAAACCATGTTGCGGCTTAGACTGGGTGAACCCAGGCTATTCTGCAGGAATAAATCACCCAATCTGGCTCATTAAATAACGCCGAGTCCTCCTAATTACAATTTAGTCCTCCTTCCTTTCGCATTCCACCCTTTCCGTATCAGCAGCCTCATCTTCCCAAAGAAATCGCGGCCGGGCTATTGCAATCCACAGAACGAAGTTGCACCCAGCAGGGCGTGTATGTGTGTCTCTTCTGCATCCTAAAAATAGGTGAACCATTTCAAAGCCAGGACACTCCCAGGGCCTCAGTCCTTTTTGGCTGTTGGCTTCGCTCGGCTCACATAATTGTAGGGTTAATTACTGCAAACGTTCATCCAACTTTCCCAGCTGGATGTAATACAACAGCATCGTCAGCCATGTTGGCAGGCGGAATGAGGCTGTGTTTCACCGGTTTAGCTCCACGTGACACTTAGAGGCACCCAGCCTACCAAGCAGCGAGCAGCAAGGAGAAAGCTGCCATTTGCTGTGGAAAAGGATAATTCCACGCCACGAAAACAGGCAGGGCGATGGGTTCCCTTGCTTTGCTTTACCTCTAAACTGTAAGCTTCCTTTTTCGGGAAATCTGCTTCTAGAATAAATCCAAGCCGCGAAGACAGGCAGGAAGATGGGTTCCAGGGGTGGGCTTCAAACGTTTTAGCAAGGGGTTCTCTGCCCATTTGCTGGGTGGACATGGCCATGGTGGGCGTGGCCTAGTTGGCCTCTTACACCAGGGTGAGTGGGGGCATTTTTGGCCTCCCCAGGCTCCCCAGGCTTTTCTCGAGCCTCCAGGAGGGGGAAAACGGCCTCCCCAGGCTCCTGAGGCCCTCTGGAGGCCTTCCTGAACTTCCGGTAGGCCTATTTTTCATCCTTTCCAAGCCTCTGCGGGTGCCCTGCATCTACTTGCATCCAAAACAGACCACATGGGGACTCCTGGGAGGGGAGGAGGGGGGTGGGCAAGGCCAGCCAGGAGTGGGATTTGGGGGGTGTTCTCTGAACTGCACAGAATCTTAGATCAAGGTTCTCCCGAACCCCTGTGAACCCCCAGCAGCCCACCCCTGATTGGTTTCCTTTCTTTGCTTTACCTCTAAACTTTAGGCTTCCTTTTCTGGAAATCTGCTTCTAGAATAATTCCAAGCCACGAAGTCAGGCAGGAATCTTGGTTCCCTTGCTTTGCTTTACCTTCAGGCATCCTTTTCTGGAAATCTCCTTCCAGATCATGCAAATGGTGCTCCAAAGTATTCTAAAACAACCTGGTATCCTTCCTATTTCAACCAGTCTTAGCAAACAGTTTAATGTGGGCAGGGAATAAAATCCATTGCAAAAAGCGTATTTCTTTTTGTTTTGTATTTTTCTTTCTTTCTTTCTTTCTTTCTTTCTTTCTTTCTTTCTTTCTTTCTTTCTTTCTTTCTTTTTCGTTTCACTCGTCTTCTCCACTCCATGGGCTTCTGTGCAAGCCATCTTTTTTTTTTTTAGAGTAGAGGCAGACAGAAGAGAGACCCCCTGAAATCTCTGGGTGGACCATTTTAAGACCCTGATCTAATTTCCAGAGCCCTCTTGCAAGCACCCGTCTCTAACCTCTAGCAATCTACTCTTTGAGTAATCCCTGAGCAATGAATGGAAACTAGAAAGAATAAGACAGCTTGTCCCCTTCTGGACAAGCCCCTTTATTTGAGGTGATTTGCAAGGGAAGATTAAGGATTTCAGGTTTCCAATTGCTTTATTAGAGCAAGAACAAAAGGTTTTCCTCCCTCTTCTTCTTCCTAAATTGGGTTGTTCTAACCAAGAAGCATGAAGAAGGCAGGGAAAAAAACAACAGCCAGACACCGATCGAGGCATGAGAAAACTGCAAGATTCATTTTGGCACTGAAAGAATATTCTTGGACAAGTCAAAAGGAATTAAAAACAAAAAAACAAAAAACCAAGCCTGCCACATCTCAAAAATCTGAAGTTTTCCTGATTCTTTGTGATGGAAGAAATGCAATTTGCAACTGAAAGCACATGCCGAAGCCTCGTGTGACTTGACTGTAACAATCCGTTTCTTGACAGAAGTGGGATCTATCTAAGTGATATCACAGCAGAGTCAAAAGCTCCGGGGGTGTCACAATTCAAGCTTTGTACAAATCCATAATAGGAATCCACTTCCAAACTAAATGTAAAATGTTGTCTTCCATCTTCCCCACTTGTAGAGGAACACAAAGAGGAGGGAGAGGGGATGGGGAGAGAGAGTCAGAGAGAGAGAGAAGATAAAATATACCATAGATATAGGTGATATAGTGATAGAAAGATAGAAAGAAAGAAAGAAAGAAAGAAAGAAAGAAAGAAAGAAAGAAAGAAAGAAAGAAAGAAAGACAGACAGACAGACAGACAGACAGACGGATGGATGATAGAAGAGACAGAGATAGATAGATAGAAAGATAGAAAGATAGAAAGATAGAAAGATAGATAGATAGATAGATAGATAGATAGATAGATGATAGAAGAGACAAATAGAGATAGAGATAGATAGAAAGATAGAAAGATAGATAGATAGATGGATAGATAGATAGATAGATAGATGGATGGATGGATGATAGAAGAGACAGATATAGATAGATATAGATAGATAGATGAGAGATGAGAGATGAGAGATGAGAGAGAGAGAGAGAGAGAGAGAGAGAGAGATGATAGAAGAGATAGAGAGAGAGATACAGAGATTGTAATGGCTCAGCAGTTAAAGACAATGAGCTTGTCAGCTGGAAATCTGAACACCCTGGGTTCAAGACCCAAGTGTCAGGGGATGGTGTAAGCTCCTATCCCTTGTCCCAGCTCCTGCCCACCTAGCAGTTTGAAAGCATGCAAACGCAAGTAGATAAATAGGTACCACATTGATGAGAAGGTAAAAGCATTCCATGAGCCTTTGATGTATAGCCATTTTGACAACGGAAATTGTCTTTGGACAATGCTGGCTCCCTCAACTAAGAAACAGAGATGAGTATTGCACTCTAAAGTCGGACACAACTGGACAAGGAAAACTTTACTTTCTACATATAGATAGATTATGGGTAGATGGAGAGAGAGAGACAGAGACAGAGAGAGAAAGAGAAAGAGAGAGGCAGAGAGAGAGAGAGACATAAAACAGAGACAGAGGAAGAGAGACACACATACAGAGGGACAGAAACAGAGACATGGAGAGAGAGAGACAGAGAGAGAGGGTGAAAGAGAGAGAGAGAGAGAGAGAGGCAGACAGAGAGAGACAGTCAGAGAGAAAGAGAGAGAGAGAGACAGAGAGAGAGAGAGACAGAAAACAGAGACAGAGGAAGAGAGACACACATACAGAGGGACAGAAACAGAGACACAGAGAGAGAGACAGAGAGGAGAGACAGGCAGACAGAGAGAGACAGTCAGAGAGAGAAAGAGAGAGAGAGAGAGAAAGAGAGAGGCAGAGAGAGAGAGACAGAAAACAGGAACGGGGAGAGAGAGACACATACAGAAGGACAGAAACAGAGACACGGAGAGCGAGACAGAGAGGGTGAAAGAGAGAGAGAGACAGGCAGACAGAGAGACAGAGAGAGAGACAGTCAGAGAGAGAAAGAAAGAGAGAGAGAGAGAGAGACAGTCAGAGAGAGAAAGAAAGAGAGAAAAAGAGACAGACAGAGAGAATACAGACTCTGTGTGTCAAGATAGCTAGATGTCGATCAAGCTATCAAATGTGTCAAATGTGCATATAGGCTTCATGTCATTGAGGAGTTTCCATGCCACAGAAATAATGAGATTTGCATCACTGCCTCGAACAGTGACCCCCCATCCTTCTTGAAGAGCTTCCTATTAACTCCAGGATCCGATTTCCTTGAGCTCCGTTGGAAGAAGCTGCTTCTCCGCATGGATGCTCCAGACACAGAAAGCTCTTCTGGAACGGAGCTGAAAGCAAAGCAACTCCATTACCACCTGATGAAGGAAACCAACCGGACAACTCCCTTTCATTCGGAGAAGGCAGAAGCAGAGTTTTGCACACACGTGTGCACAGGGGTGGTATTCACTTACCTTCACTACCGGTTCGCAAATGTGAGCATTCCGTGCATACGCTGAACGTCAAAAATGGGACGTGATGATGTCCGGGTGTGTGGGCGGAGCCTCCCACAGCCACACTACCAGTTTGCCCGAACTGGATAGAACCGGATACCAGCAAACACCCAAAACACGTAAGCTCAGCCTCAGACAGAATTCATTTTTCAATTCCCCTGTTTGAGAGCTCAACTCAAGGACTCAAAGTCTGTGAGGCTGGCTGTTGTTTAATTTGGGAGCGCTGTCACTCAAGGTCAAGGGAGCTCAAGCTACAGCAGGGTGCGAATATGGAGGGATGCATTTAGCACATCGTCTATCGGGGAGGTGCAAGCGTTGGAGAGTAGGGTTCCCTACGGTTTCCTCCTTGTTCTGGGGTGTGGATGGGTGGAAAGAGGGAGAGGATTCCTTGGTGAACTGCTGGGGTGATTGCAAAGGAAGGAATTCCACCCTGGTTGAATATCATTCTTTTTTGAGATCTGCTGTTTTAAAAATGGGTTTGGAAAGTCGAGAGCAAGGAGGCTGGGAAAGAAAGATTATAGCTATTTTCAGAAAGGATATATTTTGCAGGAAAGATCGGCCAATCTTCCCCCCTCCCCCCCAAGAATGAAATCCATCCTTACTTCTCCTTTAAAGGTAGAGATTCTTGTGAAATCTTGCCTGACACAAGAAATAATAATAATAATAATAATAATAATAATAATAATAATAATAATAATAATAATAATAAAAAAACCCTAAAAGTGATGTTGACCGATTATATTTACCAAGAGCAGAGGGTGGTCGAGGACTCCTACAAGTAAAGCAGACTGTGGAAGAAGAAAAATGCAGCTTAAATGATTACATCCAGAAAAGTCAAGAACCAATGATTAAGGAAGTAAATAAAGGAGGCCTTTTAAAGAGAACCAAAACAAAAGCAGAATATAAGAAAAAAGTAATTGAGCAGCGAGCTGAAAATTGGGAAAGCAAAGCTCTGCATGGCCAATACTTGAAAAGTATTGAAGGCAAAGGTGACCAGAAACTAACTTGGAACTGGTTAAGATCAGGAGTACTGAAAAAAGAAACAGAAAGCTTTATTTTGGCAGCTCAAGAACAAGCCCTAGCCACAAACTGCATGAAGGCAAAAATTCAACATGTTACCACCAACAACAAATGCCGCCTCTGTAATGAGAAAGATGAGACAGTCGACCACCTGATCAGTGGATGCAGCAAAATTTCACAAACCGACTACCTACAACGCCATGACCGTGTTGCTAAAATCATTCACTGGAAATTGTGCCAGAAGTTTGGATTTGAGCACAGCAAAAACCACTGGGAACATCAGGTTGAGAAAGTTCTAGAGAATGAGAAACTCAAGATCTTGTGGGACTTTAGGATTCAGACTGACAGGCACTTGGTCCACAACACACCTGACATAACGGTAGTTGAAGAAAAAAAAGTATGGTTCATTGACATTGCAATACCTGGTGATGCACGGATTGAAGATAAGCAGCAAGAAAAAATCACAAAGTACCGGGACTTGCAAATCGAAGTTGAGCGACTATGGAAAAAGAAATCATGTGTTGTCCCGATTGTAATTGGAGCCCTTGGAGCAATACCCAAAGGGCTACCCCGCTATTTAGAAATTCTAAATTTACCGGACTTGAACATTTTGACTCTACAAAAAACCACCTTACTCGGAACAGCTTACATCCTCCGACGATATCTTAACAGTTCCTAGGTCCTTGGTTAGGACTCGAGCTGCTGAGCTATTAACCAGCCTCAAAGACTGTGAATCTCACTACAGATTAAATAATAATAATAATAATAATAATAATAATAATAATAATAATAATAGAGCCTGAGTGGTGTAGGAGGCTAATGCCTTCTACTAAAGGCAGCAATTAACATCCAGCTGCTTGCAATTACACCAGTTTGAAACACACCAGGCTCAAGGTTGACTCAGCCTTCCATCCTTTCTAAGGTAGGTAAATTGAGGACCCAGTTTGTGGGGGCAATAAGCTGACTTTGTACAAATATACAAAAGTATGAAGGCTATTGCTGAACGCATTGTAAGCCGCCCTGAGTCTCCGGAGAAGGGCGGCATATAAATCAAATTAATAATAATAATAATAATAATAATAATAATAATAATAATAGTAGTAGTAGTAGTAGTAGTAGTAGTAGTAGTAGTAGTAGTAGGTGGCAAAAAAGGTTGTAAAATGCGGCAAAATTTTCACTTCACAATTGTCTTACTTAGCATTAGAAATGTTGGGCACCATTGTGGTTGTAAGTTGAGGACATTTGATGAAGCCAGCAATTCTTGGCCTTAGCGAGTGAGATCTTTAGTTCCTCTTTTCCCATTTCTCGTCGAATACATTTAAATCACGACCTCTTGACGACTCGAATGATTTCAGGACGCCAGGAAAAAAAAATATGATCTGTATTGTGCGGATTCTCCTGATGCTCAAAGCCATTGCTTCGGACTTTGATTTCTTTATATGACAAACGAATTGTGGCTTTTCTACATTAATAACAAAGCAACGAATGCAGAAAACAGGGCAGATTTTGCTCTTCCTAGGAGGAAGAGCTGGATACAGTAGTGGCCAAAATTGTGGAAACCTTTTGGGAAAAGTGTATTTTTGAGGTTTGATGGCTAATAACACCACTTTTTTTTTGGAGTTTGAAGATAATCCTATTCCACTGCTGGAATGGCCTGGGAATAGCTCAGACCTTCACCCAATTGAAAATCTATGGAGCCAACTAAAGAAACTTCTTAGTCAGAAGTGACCCAGTAATAAAACCCAGTTAATAGAAACCATCATTCAATCTTGGTTTCACATGATAACAGCTGCAGAACTCAAAGACTTGGTTCACTCCATGGGAAGACCTTGTAAAGCCGTAATAATTCATGCTAAAAGTTACCCAACTAAGTATTCACTGATACGGTGATCATTTTTGTATATCACGTTTTTTTTATGGTGATCATTTTTGTATATCTCATGTTTCACTTTTCTTCTTTATCTTGTAACTGCTATCCTAATAGCAAATCCTTCCTAAAAGTGATTGCATCACATCCTCGATTACATGATCTTTCCATCGATATATAACTTTAGGGTATTACTCCCCAAAAACAGCGGTGTTATTAGCTGATTTTAGAAAATACACTTTTCCCAAAAGGTTTCCACAATTTTGGCCACTACTGTAAATATAGAAATAAATAAATAAATATCTGCTTTAGTTCAGAGCCCAGTTGGCTGCAAAGCCGACAGGGAATTGCTTGAGCAAGATGTCTACTCTAGTATTTAAATCAAAGTTAATCGCGGATTTCTTGACCACTAATGATACCGTAAATGCTGCTGTTATGGTTATTCCCAGAGGCCTTATCTGACATGCTGTGGGTCACAGCAATCTGGCCCCAGGCACTTTGCGCGTTGGCTCTTTGTCGCATGCCTCTTGCAAAGCTTTGGGGCTGAAGGCCTCAAGTTCCCCCCAGAGACTGTACAGAGGTGGAAATGATGGGAAAGGAGAGAAGGGCAGGGAATGGGAGAAAAAATCAAGCATGGCCAGCTGTGCTAAAGTTAAATATTGAAATGGGAAGGGAAGGGGGAAAAAAATAACTCTGACATATTGGCTCATAAAATTCTCTTAGAAAATCCCAAAAGAGTGTTGTGATTCAGGCCCATGAAGTTAATATTAAATGCAAAACAGTTCCAAAAAACCAAACAGATTTTATTAAAACAGCTGAGAATTAACTCATTCTCAGTGTATTCCACATTAAATGAAAGCAAAGTCCTCAAAACACCATTCTTCTGTTTATCTCTGACCTTGGGATAATTAGGCAAACTGCCAAAGGCTTTTCTTGGCAACAGTTCAGGAACAGAAGACCCTGACAAGAAAGAAATACACCCAAACACGAAACAAATCTCTCAACGATTGTTTTCCGGCAAAGAGGCCAAGAGCTGTTGCTGCTCTTTTAAGCCTTATGGGAGGGGCCAAACATCTCTTGGCCCTACTCCCGAGTCGTCCTCTCTGATTTAGCTGCTCCTGCCTCCTGGCAGCTCTTCTCATATGTGCACTAGGAACAGGCTCCTCCTGTTCCTCTGCCTCTCTACTGTCAGCCTCTGGAGGCTCCGAAGTCCATGCATCACTCCCCGATGGCCCTGGTCCCATCTCTGCCTCCGACGCAGAGATGGGCCACAACAAAAAGAATGCGGTTATTGCTGTCCCAATCCTGGCGAATCTGTCTTTCTTCTTTGATGTTTTAGAGCCATTAGGAGGTCAAAGAAGATGGGATGGGGAAGCAGAAGGTGAGGACTAAGGGATACTAAAATGCAAATAAACGGGTTTTTGCACAACTTGATTCACAACTGGCGTTCAACCGTCGGTTGTGTGGCTGGTTGATTGTGGCTTAAAAGTGTAGTGCTGGAGCCTCAGCATTGATTTGTAAACTGTAGGCAGGGGCTTAGCTTGATAGTCCTTGATTTACAGTAGTTCGTTTAGTGACCGAAGTTACAATAGCATTGAAAGAAGTGATTCAATGGCTCAATTATGGTTGTACGTTGAGGATTACTTGTATCTTATTAGATCTGGGTTTTTTTCTCTTTCTTTCTTTCTTTCTTTCTTTCTTTCTTTCTTTCTTTCTTTCTTTCTTTCTTTCTTTCTTTCTTTCATGGGAAGCATTCTGACAATCTGTTCTCCGTTTTATTCCTCTCCTTTTGCACACATTGTGTAGAAAGTTGTCACCCATCCCTCTCCTAGAAGAATGAAATATTTTAGGAAATATTAAAAAGGCAGAATATTATATTTCCCTAAAGGAGGCATGGAGAAACATGCTCTTGGAGACAGAGAGCAGCCCCCACCTTTCTTCATAGCTCTCAGCAGATGCCAGCACTTAAGAGATAAAGAGCTTATTGGAAGGAGCCAAGAGTCTAGGTAGCTCTATTCATAGGCAAAAAGTCCCTGGAGCAAGGTCTGAACAAAGGTAGGATTAGCCCTCAACCACAATATGAATTGCCCAAAGCCCCTTCATTGCACCAGCAGTCTAAACTTCAACCAAACTTAGCTCAGGCAAACATGACCGCCTACATGGCCTCATGAGAGTCTGACAACAGCCAATAAAATATATGTTCTTGCACAGGAACAGGAAGCTCAAGTTCAAAACCCAAGAGAAGGTATAAAAAAAAAACCCCTCACTCTCAACTCTATGTGGTCAGCTACCCAGAATCACATGTGCTTGGTGGTTCTGCTTCATCATTAAACCATCTTTCCAATCAGCCTCCAGCCTCCATTTTGTCTCCAGTGCTTTTCTCCTGGCTTGGAACTCAACCAGATGGATATTAATTCCGACAATTGGAAATAAGAGGAAACTGGAGAATTGGAGGAACTTATGGCTGGTCTATGGCTGTATCCAGAGGTGGGATTCACTTACCTTCTCTACCGGTTCACAAATGCGAGTGTGCGTGGATGCTCAGTAGTGGCACGTTACGTCCAGGCGGGTGGGTGAAGCCTCCCACGTTCGCCACTACAGGTTTGCCAGAACCAGACAGAACCAGCTGAATCTCTCCACTGGCTGTATCTATGTAACTGGGCAGGAGGTATTTCTCCCATCCTTTGTAAGAAATGATGAAGTTGCACCTTGTCTTCATCCAGCAGGTGGAACACCTGGTTGCACTTTGCAAATCTCTAGTTGCTAAACAGCTTGGGCGCTTGGCAGGACCGTTGAGCGGATAAGCAAGCTGCTGTGTTACGAATCTACTACAATGAAAATCTAATTTTAATTTTGGAGTCTATTGTTTTCCAGGACAAACAGTGTAAATTGTTTCAGCGATGGGGTCTTTTGTGTGTGTGTGTGTGTCTGTGTGCCTGTGTGTGCGTACATGGGTGTATGCGTATGGGCAAGGAGATAATAGTCTTTGGCTGAATCGGCATTAATTTCAAACAACAGACGCACATATGCCTGTAGTTTTAATGACAGCTTCACTAGATTTTTGTGAAAAGGAAATAGTTGCGCAGTCCCAACAAGGCCAGCTCTGAAAATAGTCAGCATGTGAGATCTTTTGCGTATGCGTGCACAGCCACTCTCTCTCTCTCACACACACAATAATAATAATAATTCACCGTGCAGAATTAAAACCTCGCCTTGCGAGGTTGCAATGAGACATGACGAGGATTACTACGACTGCAGAAAACACGGGAAGGAGCATAAACCCGATGGCAAGAGAAACTGCAAATTTGGGGATGTGAAAGCAAGGCAGGCCGAGTAAGTGGAAGTTTATAAAGGGAGACATACATTGATGCAAAAAGCGATGCCTAGGGAACGTCGCAGGTTTTGCTTCCCAATGAGCACTGGGTAGAACATTTATTCTGATTTTCTCCCGTCAACTTACATTCCATTCCAGGGGTGAAATCCAGCAGGTTCTGACAGGTTCTGGAGAACCGTTAGCGGAAATTTTGAGTAGTTCGGAGAACCGGCAAATGCCACCTCTGGCTGTCCCCAGAGTGGGGTGGGGATGGAGATTTTGCAATATCCTTTCCCCAGGAGCGGGGAGGGAATGGAGATTTTGCAGTATCGTTCCTCTGGAGTGGGGTGGGAATGGGGATTTTGCAGTATCCTTCCCCTGGAGTGGGGAGGGAATAGAGATTTTGCAGTATCCTTGTCCTGGAGTGGGGTGGGAATGGGGATTTTGCAATACCCTTCCCCTGGAGTGGGGAGGGAATGGAGATTTTGCAATACTCTTCCCCTGCCACGCCCACCAAGCCACGCCCACCAAGCCACACCACGCCCAAGCCATGCCCACACAGCCAGTAGTAAAAAAAAAAAATTGAATTTCACCACTGTTCAATTCTTAAGAAGAATTGAATATAAGAAGAGAGAATTTTGGTGAAATTTTAAGGAGTGAAGCGTTTTAAATGTATTTGATGGTGTGGGGTTTTTGTGGGTTATTTTGCAAGTATCAGGGCAACGTTCTGTCTTCCACTGTACAATTGCCTCTCCATTGGTTGGCAGACTACTCTGGATTTTTTTTTTTAATTAGATTTATATGCCACCCTTCTCCGGAGACTCAGGGCGGCTTACAATGCGTTAAGCAATAGCCTTCATACTTTTGTATATTTTATACAGGCTTGTTATACAGGTAGGCCAGTGATGGGATTCAAATTTTTTAATAACCGGTTTGGTGAGTGTGCGCTTCACGTTGAAAATGGAGCATTTGGAAGTTCAGCGGCTGACTTTCCAAGTCAGCAACGGTAAGTAGAACAGCGAGGGTGGGGGGGGGGGAGAGAAATCAGCTGTGCCATGCGATTGAGATGAGCTAGAAAGCAGGAAATAAAGGACAGGAAAGGGTGGGGGCGGGTGGGAGGGGCTTTTACAGTAACCTTTCCCTGGATTGAGGAGGGAATGGAGATTTTACAGTATCCTTCCCCTGCCATGCCCACCAAGCCACGCCCACCAAGCCACACCCACAGAACCGGTAATAAATATTTTTGAAATCCACCACTGGCCCAAATCGGTCTGAATTCTGAATACCACCTCTGAGGTAGGCCCCGACTTTCAACAGTTCGTTTAGTGACCGTTTGTTAAGTTGCAACAGCATGGAGTGAAGACGTGATGAAAAGTTTGCTGATAACCTCTGTGGTTAGCCTGGAAAAGGGAGAAAGATTGGAAAAATTGGCGTAAGGGGCCCAAATGTTGCCAGAAGAAGAATCTGTGTTGGGAAGAACATTTGATTGGTGACGTAGAACTTTATAAGGTAGTCCTTGACTTACAATGGTTCATTTAGTGGCCATTGGAAGTATCAACAGCACTGGAAAAAAAGACTTATGACTATTTTTTCACATTTACGACCATTGCAGCATCCCCATTGGACACCGGATCAAAATTCAGGCACTTGGTAACTGACTCATATTTATGACGGTCGCAGTGTCCCAGGGTACATGTCATCCCCTTTTGGGGACCTTCCAACAAGCAAAGTCACTGGAGAAGCCAGATTCGCCAAACAACCCGTGTGACTCACTTAACAACCTCAGGGATTCCCTTAACAAGAGTGGCAAAGAAGGTTGTAAAATGAGTCAAAGCTCGTTTCACGACGGTCTCGCTTAGCGACGGAAGTTTTGGGGCTCGGTTGTGGCCGTAAGTCGAGGGATACCTGTAGATGGAGCTTTGGAGGGAAGAGAAAGAGAAGGACAGCAATAATTTTTCATTTGCTCAGACAAATACTTATTATAGCAAAATGTTTTCCCTGCTAACTGTATATAAGAGCCAGTGGTATCATCTCACACTAGTGAACGTGGGCCATCTATCTCCCTTTCATATCTGAATGCCCTGGGGGAGTGGATATCTCACAACTACTAATACCAGACCATCTGGGCCTCAGGGCGATATAATTCATGATCTAAAGCAGAGAGAAAAGAGAGAGAGGGAGGGAGGGAGGGAGGGAAAGAGAGAGAGAGAGAGCTAAATTAAACAACCACCATTTCTAAAAGAAAGAATTAGAAATAATCAAGGAAACCGAACATGGAAGAAAACTGCGAGGAGAATGCTGACACAGTGTTATTTAGTTGGGTTTTGTTTGTTTTGTTTTTTTTTTATAATCAACCCAATCTTATATTTCCGAGGCTTTGTAAAGGAAGAAAATATCTCGGCCGCTTTTCCTTGGTTTTGCAAAACGACGCAAAATGAGATTCAGCACCGGGAATCCAAATGCGCTTGTGGTGAGCATGGCTTGTGAAAAGAAGCGATTTTGATTGTGTAGGAAATCTGTGTAATTACCAAACAAGAAGAAAGGCAGCATTCTCCTCCTCCTCCTTTCTCAGTCTCTACTTCTTTTCCTTTTTCTATTTTTTTTTTCTTTTTTCTTTTTTCTGTTCCAGGAGACCCATTCTGCATTTCCCAACTGTGCACATACGGACGCCTTCAGACTCGCTGGGCACACAACAAGTTGGCTGTTTCAGAAGTTGCCAATCCGTTTTGGACAGAATCCACCCACTTTAGCAAGACAAGTTCTCACAAGCCGTTTGTTTTGCGATGGGTTCCCCTCTTTGCCCTCGGTTTCATGGCACAGGGATCATTTGTTGAGCTGGTCACTAGGATTAACTCCACTGGCACTGACTAGTAGCTTTCTCATGACTAGTCAGTTTTTTAAAGGGGGGGGGGGATAAGTTCCCTTTTGTCTTGAAGTTGTTGATCGCAGCCAGATTTTTTAAAAAAAAATTAAAATAAACACCAACCTGGCCTCAATCAGAAGGTACTTGTTGAAAACTAATTTGCAGAGAATCAACAAGGCACCTTCTCCGTTCACCACCGTCTCTTCTAAACGAAGCCACTGGGATGAAAAGAAGCATTTGGTGGAAAAACAGGAGCAGATTTGGGTATGGGCTGCTCTGGGTCCTACTTTAAATCAGTGGGGGGTGGGTTGGGGAGGGTGGAGTGGAGGGGTGGCTGGAAGCAAGCCGGTTTACCAGATGGTTGGGCCTTAAATCCTTGTTCAGGCTGGACAGTGAAGGAGAAGAGGGTTTGGGCCATGGTAGGAAGGGAGGGAGGAGGAAGGAGGGAGGGAGGGAGGGAGGGAGGAAGGAAGGAAAAGAGGGAGGGAGATATGAAAGGGAGATGGAAGGGGAGGGGATGGGATGGGACGGGAAGGAAGGAAGGAGGGAGGGAGGAAAGAAAGAAACGAGAAAGGAAGAGAGGGAGGAGATATGAAAGGGAGATGGGAGGGAATGGGATGGGAAGGAAGGAAGGAGGGAGGGAGGAAGGAAAAGAGGGAGGGAGATAGGAAAGAGGGAAGGGAAGGTGGAAGAAAGTAAGGAAGGAAAAGAGGGATAGAGAAGGGAAGGAAAAGGAAGGAAGGAAGGGAGGGAGGGAGGGAGGAAAGGAGAGGGGAGAGGAGGGGAAGAAGGAAGGAAGGAGTCTGGTCTTCAGTCCATGGATCTCTCTTCTCTTGTTCTTCTTCCCATGGCAAGAAAAGTAGGGCAGGGAAATTGGGATGTGTCGATCATCACTTGGAAAACTGGGAAGGCCTCCCATGGGATGGGAGAGCTGCTTTGCTTCTTCTGTTCTTCTCCTATCAACCGAAGATTCTCCCGTCACCAAGACCTGTTTCTCTCCTGGCTCTCCAGCCCTATAAGAACAGGCAGCTTCCCTTCCCTCTTTGTTTGACACAATTTTGTGGCCTCCCCTCCACCCCTCACCCCCGTGGCTTCTCCCTTTTCCCTACACCTTTCCTTCCCCCTCCCTTATTATCCTACTATTTTCCTTTGTGTGTGTGTTTTTTTAATTGTATATTATAAACTAATTTTTTTTAAGGCACTTTTGAGTGTTCTGGGTGGGAAGCACTTGAGTTTCCGCAGTGGAGATCTGCCCGTAGTTTTTAAATAGCTGTGGGAAACTGATTGGGGCTTGGCAACGTTCAGCCTCTGAAAGCAATATGGCTCTTAGCTCTGGCCCCAGTTGAATTGGGGGCACCACGACTGGTCTGGGCTCAAGTATTGAGTAAACCCCTCTCCCCGGTGTTGAAAACAGAGCCGAGAAAGGGGAAGGGGTGGACCTCCTTCCAGATTCATCAAGGCAGGATAAGATGATCTGAAAACAGGGAGCTCTTGAAATGAGTGGATTTAAAAATAAATTAAAAAAAATAAAAAAATAAAACCAAAGCAGACATTTCAAAAACATCTCAGAAAGAGAACCTTAAAATATTCATGGCGTGCACTTGGATAAAGTGGTTGCCTGCCAAGATAACCAGGGAAACGAGTTTTAAATAATTTAAAAATCTGGGCCTGTTATGAACGATGGGCGTTTGGGGGGCCAAAGACAAGTGTTTTTGTGCCAAACTATGCCAAAGTAATGAATGGGAATGGTCATTTCGTTTTGCGTGCTTGACCCATTGCCGATATCCTAGAAATAAAAGAGTGCCAAAACATTATTTGGTATGCCTGGGCATTTCAGTTTTTCTTTGAAATTCCCCCCCCCCCCCCCCCGCTTCAATGAATATTCCTCGGTATACAGATTACAAGACAGGCACCCAGTGCTGTATTCTGTACATTGAAGGTAAAATTCATGGAACAGTTCCAGTTTGCTTAGAGGGAACGGAGATTCTGGATGGTAATTGCGTGTTGATAGATTTGTTTTTCGTACTCCAAACTTTTTTGCAAGCCGACATTAACAGATCTCCTCTAGGCTCTTTGTAGGGTGTGGGTGTAATTTTAGCTCTCTGTCTGCTGTAGGAACATTCAGTGCACGCTTGGGATAAATGTCCCAGCTTAGAAATGGAGGTTTGGGTGGGATCTGGGAGGCCACCAAGACTCAAGTTGTAAAACTGAAAGAGGAGGGACTCCAGATCCTGTCATCCATGCCTCATTAATCTGCTGGAAAACTACTTAAACTGCCCTCAAGAGAAGGCAATTGTTCTGTTTCTTGAAAGCATCCAGAAATGGAGAACTGGACCAAATCCATCCATCCATCCATCCATCCATCCATCCATCCATCCATCCGACCTTGGAGATCTTTTGGTCCAATTCCTTGCTTGTGCAGGAGACCCTATACCATCTCAAACAAACAATTGTATAATCTCTTCTTAAAAACCTCCAGTGTCGGAGCACTCACAACTTCTGAAGGCAAGCTGTCCCACCGATTAATTGTTCTCACTGTTAGAAAGTTTCTCCTTCGTTCCATGTTGCTTCTCTCCTTGATTAGCTTCCATCCATTGTTTCTTGTCCTGCCTTCAGGTGCTTTGGGAAATAAGTTGACCCTTTCTTCTTTGGGGCAGCCCCTCGAATATTGGAATTCTGCTATCATGTCACCTCTGGTCCTCCTTTTCTCTAGACTACCCATACTCTACAAATTTGTGTAGGTACACACTGATCTGCTGTATATAGATCTTACCATCAAGAAGATTTTCCTTATGTTTATGTGACATCTGGCAATTGCAACTTTTACTCATTATTTTTGGGTCTAGCCTGGAAAATGAATGGCCAACTTCTCTGTCCGTAGCAGGGGTCTCCAACCTTGGCGACTTTAAGACTTGTGGACTTTAACTGCCAGAGTTCAACTTGTTGAGTTGAAGTCCACAAGTTGAACTGTAGCAGTTGAAGTCCACAAGTCTTAAAGTCGCCAAGGTTGGAGACCCCTGGTCTGCAGCATCCTTTTATGTACCGTAACAGAGCATCATGTTTCTTTAGTCTTCTTTTCTGCAGACAGATCCTTCCTTCAACTTGTCCTCCAAGGGACAAGTTCTCAAATCCTTGCAGCATCTTTGCCAACCTTGTCTAGACTGCTCTTCAGCCTATTAATACTTGGCTTACAAGCATTCTTTAAGTGACCAAAGTCACAATGGCCCTGGAAAAAAAAAAGCGACTTGCCACTGTTCCTCCCGCTTGCAACCATCCCAGCATTCCCATGGTCACGTGATTAAAATCTAGGCATTTGGCAACCGTATTATGATGACTGCAGCATTCCCGGGGTTGTATGATACCCATTTGCAAACCCTTCCCAGTAGGGCTTCCAACCAGCAAAGTTCACCGTTCAGGTTAACAACGGCACGATTCACTTAACAGCCGCAGTGATTTTACTTTTAGTTTTAGCTGTAGGGAAAGAAAAAGTTGGCAAAATTGGGTGCCACTGGCTCAACAATAGAAATTCTGCTCCCATGGATGGCTGCAAATGGAGAATTGTTTGTTACCCTGCTTAGCTACCATGCAATGGGTCCAGTCACTCAATGGGAGTGGGGAGATTGGTCCTATAAGAATGGTATATCCTTAAAGGAAGAATAAGGAACGTAACTGTTAGGTATATATGAGTAGTATTGATGCTGGAGCGCAGTAAAGATTATAAATGTGATATAAATGATAAAATATGTTCAATACAAATATTTTTTTTTAAAAAAAACGGCACAAGGTGCAGCTTTTCACCCCCAAACCCCCTTCCTTAAGTTAAGCCCCGAGGGACCCCTTTCCTTCCCGGCTCCCCGCCCGCACCCGAAGAGCCAGGACGGGTTTTCCCTCCGTCCCGCTTCCCCATCCCATCCCGTCCCGTCTCTTTAAATGCAATCGATTCCTTCGCTGCTGCTGCTGCTGCTCCTCCTCCTCCTCCTCTTTGGAATTCTCCCGCTCGCCGGGTTTTCCTTGCCGCTGCCCTCCGTCACTCCTCGGGGCGGAGTTCGGGAATGTCCGTGAGACACACGAGAGAGAGAGAGAGAGAGAGAGAGAGAGAGAGAGGAGGTGGCGGCGGGGGTCGCGCATCGCCTGCCGCGGCTGGGGCGAGCCCTCGCGCGTGCGCGCAGTCGGACACGCCTCCTTGGGGCTTCCTCGGCTCCTGCCGGGCCGGGGGGCCCCTCCCCCTTCCTTTGGAATTCTGTCAGCTCAGCGCGCGCTCCCTCCCTCCCTCTCTCCTTGACACACACATTCAGGCGCGCGCGCACAAGAGAGAGAGAGAGAGAGAGAGAGAGAGAGAGAGCGATGGAAAGGCTGGCGCGCCTGCGCGGCCGGCCAGCGGGCGAAAGACGGCGGTTGGGAGCCTGAGGAGAATCAGGAGTGAGGGGGGTGTGTGAAAGAAAAACGGGAGCGCGCGCCCCACTCACGCACGCACGCACGCACGCACGGAGCGGGAGCGCGCGCCAGGCTGTTGCTCCTCCTGCCGCCGCCGCCGCTGTCGGCGCGACTCTCGTGAGGGGAGAGGAGGAGAAAAAAAAAAAAAAAAAAAAAAGAGGCGGCTCCGAGGCGACGGGACCGGCCCGCCATGGAGTGACCCCCCCCTTCCACGTCCCCCCCCCTTTTCCGGCAGAGCTTTTTTTTTTTTTTTTTTTTTCCCCGCCGCCGCTCGTCTTTTCTTCCTTCTTTCCTCCCTCAGCGCTGCCCCCCGGCCGCCGGCGTGAGGGGCAAAAGCGAGCGATGGCGGCGCGGGGCGCCTGGCGGCGGCGGCTCCTCCTGCTGGGCTCGCTGTGGGTCGCGCTGCTCGGCGGGCAGCGCCCCGACTCTTCCTCCGCCGCTGCCGCCGCCTCGCCGCTTCAGCAGCACCTCCCGCCCGCAGGTGAGTCCAACCCCGGCCGGTTGGAAAAGAAGAGGAGGGGGTTTCGCCTCAGCTGCTGCAGCCGGGAGTGTGTGTGTGTGTGTGTGTGTGTGTGTGTGAGGGGGGGGCGCGTTTGTGGAGGGGAGGGGGGGGCGGCGAGGAGGAGACGGAGGGTCTCCTTGGCATCGTTTACACACTTACACACACACACACACACACGGAATCCCCCCCTCCCCTCCAAAAGGGACCCCCGGCCGGGGAGCCCCCCGCAGGCGCCGGTCTCGGCTGAGGAAGCAGCAAGAGCAGAAGCAACAACAGGCTGAAGGGATCCCTCCTTTCTCTCTCTCTCTCTCTCTCTCTCTTTTTCTCTTTCCTCCTTTCTTTCTCTTTCCCTTTCTCCTTCTTCTTCTCCCTGCCTGCCGCCTCCCCCCCCACCTTCGCTTCCCAAGGCAGAGGACTCTCTGTCCCTTTGGGTGGGTGGGTGGGTGGGTGGGGGTGTTTGTGCGTCTCTTGAGTGGGTGGGTGTGGGTGTGAGACGTGGGGGTGGGGGGGCTGGTCTGGGGTCTTTTGTCAGCTGCCACCACCACCACCAGAGAGACTTGGCCAGTGGTGGTGGTATTGGTGGGGTGGGGGATGTGTGGCTGAGATGGGTTGCAAAGAGGGGGGGGGGAGTGTCTCTCTTTCTCCCACCAGCCCCCAGCCCGAAAAATGGAGAGAAAAGGATAGAAAGGCAGTGCTTTTTCCCCCCCTTCCTTCCATCCCTTTTCAGCCTTCTTTCTCTCTTTTGGCATTCCCTCCTTCTGCCCAGTTTTCCTTTCTCTCCTTGCCCCCCCCCCCAGGAAAAAGAAAAAAAGCCCGCACAGGTTGCCTCCACTTGTAAGAGTCCCATCCCGAGGTGTTTCACAAGGATTTGAAGGGTTTGCTGTGCCAGCAGAGGCCACTGCGCCTCTCCATAATAGACAGTTGCTTGTGCCATTTACTATGATGATGGTGACTACTACTACTACTACTACTATGGCTGAGGAGGAAGGAGGGAGAGCCCCTGCAGAAGTGCGTCTTTGGTTGGTCATTCATCAGCGAATACCCCTCCTCTCCCCACGCGCCATCCATCGCATTGGATGAGTGCAGCTCTTTTTGAGGTGGTAGGCAAAGGGTAGGGGGAAACCTGGTGGTATTCTTTAGGGGGGAATCCCCCTCCCCTTCACCTGCTTGGCTTTCTGCAGTCTGTGTGTGTGTGTGTGTGTGTGTGTGTTAGCTGATGTGTGATGCCGGTGCAGGCATTATCCCCAAGTTATGCCAGGTGCAGTGGTGTGCAGACCTAAGCCTTCAATCTTGTGGGTGTGTAGTGTGATCCTGGGCTTGTTTACTTCTACAAACCTGAGCAGGATGGGGAGCTGGTGTTAGCAATTAGCGAGCTGTCCTCGTAAATGGCTTTTTGTGTGTTAATTAAAGTTAATTAAATGGGTAAGTTGCAGCCCCACATTAGGGAGGTGCAATGTGTTTGGAACCTGCAACATTTCAGATTTAAAATGCTTGAAATTAAAAATGTGCGCACCTTTACCCTGCACTATAAGAGGCTGGGTTCTTACAATGCAGTTAAGGAGAGCTGATACCAAGACAGATAAAAGCAGATTCAATCTGGTCAGGAATGTCTAAAACAGCCGCAAATGGTTATGCTTGTCTTTTTGACATTACACATCAAGGTACTTACTATATCTGGCATGGGTTTTGTTTTTCAGTGTATTATATCTGTAGTGATCTCAGTTTTTCGCTACCTGTAGTATTTCTGGCGTATCCTGTAGTTATGGTACATTCTGAAATTGAAAAAAAATGAATTGGCAGTATATATTTTGAGGGGGGGGGTGGAATGTGTATACACAAAGAGAATGTTGATTGGAGTACATTTCTTTATCATTTAGCTGGGAAGTTACCTCGAATTGAAATCAGAATAATGCTGAGAAAAGGCACCTAAACTGCAAATGGCTGTTATTTCAGCTATTTCATACCTTCTAGTTGGTTTAATTACCACTTTAAACATGCTGCCTGAGGATGATGCCAGTTGTAGTCCAAAACATTTAGAGGGCACCATGTTGGAGAAGGCTGAAATTCTGAATGGTAATAAATAATACCTATTAAAACTATGTGCTGGTTTTATGCCTTATGATCACCTCACTCACAGTTTTGAAGTATATATTTGAGTACTTAGCATCCTTGTGCATTTGAGGTAAGTTTAGATGACTGGCATGCAAAAGTCCTGACATGGTTACTGATACTGTAGTTTGAAAAGTCAGTCATAAATGTTTGGGTGTGTTCTTTGAATGTTTACATCTTTGGAGAGTGACTTAGAACTTAGTACTTGAAATGTTTCATTTTTTTATTTTGTTTATGTGCTATTCTGCAACTAAATTTCTTTGTGTGGCTGGGAACATAAAACTAACAATGATTATAAGAAGGGATACTGTAAAGAAAAAACACCAGACGATTAAAATAAAGAGCAGGGGGATAAAAAGCCAAATCCACAAATGGCATTAAAATCTGCTGCACAGTTTAAAATACTTAGAAAGATAAAAGGTGCTAAAGTGGGAATCAGCTAAATCAGGTAGTTTTTGAAGAAAGGAATTACTATTAGGAGGCTGCTGTTGCTGAAAACAACCCTTTTCGATTGTAATTGTGCATTGAAAGTTTCCATCTCTGATATTCCATGAAGGGCTTCTGGTGATAAGTACTCAAGGTAGATTTAGATCTAGTGACTCCAGATTTAGTGCCTATAGGGCAGTCTCCACCAATCTGAATTGGCCCAATACACCAGAGCATTTAAGTAGAAACGCCTTGGGATTCTGCATTTCCAAGGAGGTGAAAGTCAGGAAGCACTACTTTTCAAGTGTTTTGGAATTCAGGTAGTCCTCAACTTACAAGCACAATTGGGATCAGAATTTCCATTGTTAAATAAGGTGGTTGTTAAGTGAGTCGTGCCTGTTTTTAGAACCTTTTTGCCATGATTGTTAAGCGAACCATTGCAATTGTTAAATGAATCACAAAGCCATTAAGTGAATCCAGATTCCCATATTGACTTTACTTGTCAGAAGGAGGTTATAGAAGACCCAAAAGGAAATCACGTGGCCCTGAGACCCATCGTAGATTCATGCTGGTTGCCAAGTGCCTGAATTTTGGTCATGTGACCACAGGGATGCTACAATTGTCCTAAGTGTGAGGACAGGTTATATAAGCCCCTTGTTTCAGGGCCATTGTAACTTCAAACAGTCACTAAATGAATGGTTGTAAGTCAAGGACTTTTCCCAAGAGAGCTCAGACTAGCTTTCTCCCTGATGATTTTTTAGAAGAATGTTGGAGAGCTTTCCAGCCGAGTTCATGACTTGTGCCATCTTTTATTCTCATGTTTATGTTTTGCTTTTATTTTTGTAATAGTTGACAAAAATTTATTGGTTTATGATGTTATGGTTTATTTAACTTTTTATGTTTTATGTACTGTGGGTATTTCAATTTTTTTTATAATGAAAGCTGCCAAAAGTCTTTGGATTGCAGTAGGATGTCAACATGATCAATAGGTATAAAGATAAATAGATAATAAACCAATTCTGTCTTTGAAAATGGCCATGTTATGCAGAATGTGGTGTGGGTATGTGCAACTGTCCCAGTGATCCTATGCAAAAATTCATTAGGATAGAGGTAATAAATAGTAGCAACTAACAGAGTGGGGTACAATGGCTTCATCTCTAAATTGTTCCCTTGAGAATTGCCAATGAGTCACTCAAAACAGATAACCATGATTCTGTAGTATCTCACAAGGCAACTGTCATAAGACAACATTTGTGAGATGGTGAAATAGTATAAAAAAACCTTTCCCTCCAACCAAAAAAATCCTACCACTATACATTATTGAAACATTGTGTTTTTAAACAAAATTACTGATTTTTATAATGTTCCTTCATGTTCGAATTGCTGCTATCATCAAAGAGCAAGATGGGAAAATTATACTGTAGTATTATGGAGTTTTCTTGAATGAAAGGGAATCCTAGCTCCTCCCTTCCCTCCACTAAACTGTTGTAGTATCAATAGATGAAGGTGAGGAATATGTGAAATAATATCTACACCTCACTATTACTGTGATTGTTGCCATTGTGATAGCGGAAATAAGACAGATAGGGACTGAGATAGATGGAATTATGGAATAGAGCTGAAGTGAACAACTAGAGGACTTCTGCTTCAGAAAATCAGTTTCACAATGCTGGGTCCCAATGCCGGATGAAACTATGTAGATAAAGGAATAGAAATTGGGGTCAGTAGAGGCATCCATTCCCACATGAAAGGAGACTAAATGGCTTCTCGTGGGGCCATTGTTGTGATGAGTGGTTCAGAACTTTATGAAAAAAGAGAAAACTCCAGGTTTTGCTGTTCCTTCATAATCTATTGCAAAACCTGGCTTTATATACAGGGAGTCCTCGACTTATGACCACTATTGATCCCAAAATTTCTATTGTTAAATGAGGCATTCGTTAAGTGAGTTTTGCCCCATTTTATGACCTTTCTTGCCACAGTTATTAAGTGAGTCGCTGCAATTGATAAGTTAGTCACGCAGTTCTTGAGTGACTGGTTCCCCCATTGACTTTGCTCGTCAGGTCACAAAAGAGGATCACATGACCTTGGGACAGATCAATAGTCATAAGTATGAACCAGTTGCCAAACATCTGAATATTCATCACATGCCCATGGGGATGCAACAAAGGTGGTAACTGTGAAAAATGGTCATTTCAGTGCTGTTGTAACTTTGAATGGTCACTAAATGAACTATTGTAAACCGAGGACTACCTGTATATCCATTAGCAAAACAATGGGTATATGGAAAGTTAATGTAGCTTGATTAAGAAGGGCAATGTATTTCTCCAGAAATTTGTAAATGCTATGTTAGTTTGAGGAATTAGTCTATCCAGCTAAGTGCTCTATTTAACATAATTCAAATTATGTTGTTTCAGATAACATATAATTCAGATTCAGATTTGATTATTTTGAGTCAGTGACCTATTTTCACATAATCCTTTCTTTGGAGAAAATGTGAGAATTCTCCATTATTCTTTGGTGTCAGATTGACACTTAGCTAGTTTATCATTGAACTGGTTCCCAACCATCTGCTCAATTATAAGCTAACTAATCATGAATTACATATTTGAATTATTTTTCATTATGACTTTGCATCATTTGCTTGATGGTGACACCTGTGTCTCTCCACCCATTGATCCCCGCTGAGAGAAGGTTAAAAAGTATGGACAGCATTTTAACAGTGGTAGAACTTGGTGTCCAGGTTATGCATTAAAACAGAATCTTATTAAATCTAAATGTAATGTTATGCATGGATAAGAATGGATTTTTAGCATGTGTATTTTGTTGCTGTTGTTTAGTCACCAAATTGTGTCCGACTCTTCGTGATCCCATGGACCACAGCACACCAGGCCCCCCTTTCCTCCAGGTCGCTCAGAGTTATAGTATTTTACACATACATAATTAGGGATGGGATTGTATGCAGAAGCATACAATGACCAGGCAGACTTTGTCCATCATGTCTGAAATCTGCTAATCAAAAGTGTATAAATGGATACTTGCAGACCCTTGAGGGTTTCCTGTGTTAATGGTTTCACAGTCAAAATGCCTGATGCAGCACTGTTGAACTGCCAGGGAAGAAGAATATACCCTATGAGGGAGAATATGGGTGTGTGAGAGGCCCAGCTTTCCCAGCTCTCAAAGCAGCAATGTAATGTATGAGCTTTAAGAAGGCAATTGCCAATTATATACTGAGATTTATTCCTTTGTGATTCTGATGGAGAACAGAGGAAACAGAACTTGATGCCTAAAGTAGGAAATTGTGGATGGAGAAAATAAGCAAAAATATCCAAAATGGGATAGTAGATTTCGTCAGGAATTTATCAGTTCATTTATTGTATTTGTCTATCAATCAGCCAATTGGGTCACAGCAGTTTGCAACAATACAATATAAGCAATCATGTAATTAAAATATTAGGAATCAATAATTACAGAAATTATGAGTGAACAGCAATAATAACAATGATCCTTGGTTTATACTTATTGATTAAAAGTCATGTGGTACCTAAACTTTTTCAGCTGTATTACTGCTTAAACATTGATTACCCGTTCAAAGAACTCACTATCATGCTTTTTTAATGACCATACTAATTTGATTGGCTTTACTTTACAGTAGTAGAATATATATGTAAACACACATGCTATAACATTAAAATATGAAGAAGATAATAAATGTCTTCTTTAATCTCCTTGAAACAAATTATTCATTAATAACTTTATGATAAATGTACAGTAACACATTGGCCAGAGGCTCAAGAATACCTGACACAGGATTCTCTGAAGAGATTATCTGTCAGCTTCTATTCTCCTTGCATAAAAGAAAAACCATACATGGAGTGTCTGTTTCTTTCCCAATTTAATCCTAAATTTATTTCCACAGTGAAACTCAACTACTTTCTGTCCTTGCCTCTGAAATGAATAAGTAAATAATATATTATTTACTTCCATAATAATCAGCACTATCGATATTGAACAATTTGATATTTATTTCCCACAGAAAATAAGTTAACTAAGAACTGTTAGTGTATCAGAGTTAATGCCTGCATAGAGCTATGAAAAGGAAATTAAAAAAGTATTGATTGGCTAATTTTTTAAGTGTCAGTTTTGAATTAGTAGTAACTTATCTCCAGTGCACGTGGGTCACTGAGAGAAGAATGGGGTTGAAGGGCTTGTATCTTTCTGCTTCTAGGTGATACTTTATTGCACATTGTATTGCTTAGAGATGGAGAGTGAGATATTTATTATTTTTAAATGTTTCCAAGCTGTACTTTGCAAAAATAACATTAGTAACACTCATAATATGATTTGTAAGCTAATGAAAATCTGTTTAGCATCCTGTGTATTTTTGAGTGAGCATGTATATATGTTTACATTGTATTTTTAGTAAACTAATCAAGTCAGAAAGTAGCTTGTAGATTATTCGAAAACACATGTGTTTTAATTGAATTGCAGTGTGATGCATCTCATTATGAGACTTCAAAGTCCTAATTAAAATAGCACTTATTTATCTATTTAATAGCTCTTCATTTATACTTGTTATGCCTTATTATCTTTCTAGCTTTTGCATCTTCTTTATTAGTGTACTTTGACTGTGCCTTCCTAGAGAACTTTCCCTGACTAACCCAATAAGCAGGAATTTAGTCATCTAGGAGTTTGGTCAGGCTCTTTAAAGCCCAAAGAAGATTTTGTATGATTCTTATCTCAGAGGAGTGATAAAGTCACTATCAGTAGCAAGTTAGGTAAATATAAAATAGATTTCTTTAAAAAAAATTTGATATGATATTGTACTTCTGACTGAGTCTTCAAAAGTTTTCTTTCTATCCAGCCAGTGTTGGTTTATTTAGAATGTGTGATTCCAGCTATAATGTCTCACGTGTTGATAAAATATGGAAGACTGAGATCTAGTGTGCTACTTAAATACAAATTGCCAAAAGCTGTACTAAGCTTTGCTGCTTGTCCATGAGGAATTTCAGTAGATAACTCAGATATAGTATTATCAGCGGATAATGCATCTGAGGACAATTGGTAGTTCTTGTTGGTATGATTGTAATTCAATCACTTTTCCCTTTGGAAAAATGTGCTTGATTTGTGATATGTCAAATGCAGTGATTCTGTAAATTTCTATACTATATACAGTTTTAAAATTGTCTATAGATTAGATGCTTAATCTGAATTTCTTTAGTGGATTTAGTGTCTTGGCCAGAGTTTACTTTCGGAATTTTTATAATTCACTTATAAGGGTATAACAAGGCAAAGTATACTTTGGAGAATGATTCATTCATTGTGGAATATAGTTTTACAGTCTATACCTTGTGTAAATAGTGCACTTTGTAAGTATAATTTTGCAACATCTTGTAGTGATTTAAAATAATCATTTGAAAAAAAACCCTTTTAGGCTGAATGTAAGAATAATGTAAGTTCTTTATTTAATGTGCTTGTGTACACACACACACACACACACACACACACACACAATATATATATATGAAGTACAAGCTCTATCGCTGCTCTTTAGTCCTTCCACAGAATATTGATCAACAAATGTTTAAATAAACTTGCACTTATGAGGGAAACTTTCTTCATTGGCACAAAAAATAATGAATACATTTATCATCACTGGAGCCCATTGTGTAGTTTAATGCAGTTGGAAATGTATTTAATGTATTAATAATATATACATCATAACAGTTATTAGAAATAATATATCCTTTTTGGGGGAGATAATCTAGAAAATGTAATAAAAATATTTCTTCGATGCACACCTTTCATAATACATTTAAATGTTTTAAAGGGAGTGTGCAGAGATGTATTTCCTTAGCATAGTTTAGGAAACGAAAGTGACTATTAACATATAGTATTCCTTTTGCTGAACACGGCCTTATGACTGGAAGATCTGTAGGAAAATGTATACAATGGAAACTTTTTTTCTGTCAAGTTTCATATTTATTTGGAAATAATCTGTAGAAACTGCACGTCAGCAATGAATGGGGAACTCAACCAGCAATAAATAAGGCTGGAGTGTGACAGTGAAGTTACAATATTCCCCTCTCTCTTTCTGATACCTTTGTCCATCCTTCCTTGACAGATTGCTCCTACCCAAGGTGAATTGATTTTCTTCAAAGGGCTCTTGAAATTAATTGAGGGCCATAAAAGATTAGACCAAGGATTACTTAAGGGGTGAAGGCCACAGATTGCTCACCCTTGGTTACACCTTCCTTAGGTTCAAGTAGGCAAAATATGCAGCAGTGCTGTAGTCGCAGCGAAATTACACAAGGTGAGTGTCATTGGGAAGCTCCAAAAAGTTACTCTTTCCTAAATGACTCTTGAGAATCTCAGTAGAGGCTTTACAACTTCTATTTGCACCCTGGATTTGTTTTTTAAAATGAATTGTTTTATTGTTTGAATCTTTCTTGGATTGTCTGAGTAGAAATAAAGAGGGCATTCTTTTAAGGAGGAAAAATAAATGGAAAGGAAAATCCAGTCATTGCATTTTTGGACCATTAGACTAATAGTTTAAAATTGAAGAAAGAAATTGATGAACTTATAATAACCAAACTAATTCTCCTAGCCTTTTAAAAATTGTGCAGGAATTCCAAAATGAAACGTTTACATGACTCCGGAGCACAAATTGACCTCCTTTTGACACATTCTCAGTTTAAAAGAACATGTCACTCCTCCATGCCAAACTTTCAAAACAGGTATTACTTTACACTTTAATTAACTGCATACATTTTGAAAGAGAAATAAACTAGTGGGCTTTTTCCACCACAGGCATATAAAGCCTTGCTTCACAGAAGAGAGCACTTAAGCAGGAACAAGGAAGCTTGTGTGATGTGAACTAAGATTGTGTACTTTAGGGGGGAGAAAGTCTGATTTTGGTGTATGGCTCTTGGCAGGCTCAAACAAAACACTCAGTGTTCTCTCAGTTTCGAAAAAAAATATTCCTTAAAACAGTCCTTTAAAAAAAAACCTATTAAATGAAATATTTGTAAAATGTTACCTTGTCTAAATAGTCTTCTTTTTGTTAGTAGATTTTTTCTATTATTTCTATGAATGCTTGCTTTTTCTTTTATAATAAGACTTTAAAATTAGGATTCTGAGTTCTGTAAGTCTTAACTTTCCGAGAAGCGAATAGAGAATTACAATCCTAATGTGTGTCTGCCCACATACCATATATAAAATGGAAAATCTACCTAAGTAATGCTTGGGTACTTTTGCCTTCTTGTTGAACAGTATTTAAGGATCTGTATCCACAGCAGGGGACAGAAAACAGTGGTTGTATGCAGAACTAAATGGAAATGTGCAGCTATTTTATTGTAAATAGCATTCTGTGTTAATAAGACAATTGGGATCTAAGAGCTGTAGTGGCTTGCCACTCTAATTTGCAGAGGGAACATAGTATTCCACACACTAGTGCATGACAATGGCTAAATATTGTGATTAAAAGATGTACACTTAGATTGAATTTCTTCCATCATGAAGTTGATGTGGGACTCTGAATCAGTCACTGTATTTCGGCTTCACGTATGTCAGTAAGAGGGGGAAAAAGAGTGGAAATTGTATGTTGCTCTACATACCTTAGAGAAAATGTGAGATAAAACTTAAGAAATAAGCAATAAAATTATTAGAAACAGAGTCCCCCTTTGTAGAGACTTAACAAAAATCAAACAATGATAAGCATAAGTAAATGCTGGTTATTAAACCAAGCTTTAACTCGTGGATCCTTGTTCTGTCAGTACTTAATTAATCAGTAATCTTCATCTCCCATATTAGATTATGGTGATGATAATAATAATAGCTTAGGAAGTTGCCTTAAAAGAAAAAAACTGCTGTGACAAGAAGCTTCCATCATAACATATGAACATGTTCAAAGAGTGCAATACAAATCTAATTAGTTCAATTTTTAGAAAGTCAGCTTATTTAAATTAATCCTATACAAAAGATATACTGCTGAAGTACATTTGTCAAAATAGGGCTGGTAATAATTTCAGGTTTCTAGGTCACCATTTATAAATGGTTTATAGTGATATTTATATCCACCTCCTCCTTCATTCTTGCTAATCCAGCTAATATATAACCAGGGATCATAGTGGGGGGAAAATGGGATTTAAATTAAATATAAAGAACAGCAAATGTTTACTAAATGAACAGTTGTAAGTCGAGGGCTACCTTTTAAGATACTGAAGTAATAGATAGGTTCTCCCTTTTAAATAAAGGAACCAGCAGTCAAGAAATACACCACTACAGTAGGATTTTGTAGCACAGCAAAGAAGCTGATAATTTTCTAAGTCCAAAATTTCCAAGAATGGTTCTGTGATTAGCTCCACTGATTCTTTAGGACCCATAGAGACAGGGTCATCAACCTAACCCAGGAGTTCCCTTAAATTAGCTAAATTCACTTTTGTCCTTTCTTTGTCTACCTTATGTTGCAATTCCTCTTTCCCCCAGAGATGTAACATTGAAAGAGCTGGAGCTTCGTCTCCCTTCTGAGAGGTAAAAAGGTGCAAAAGAGGAATGGAAAGTTGAGATTCTCAATCATCCAGGTCATGGTTGTCCCAAAGGTGCTTTTCCCAAAAGGCAGCTGGACTTTCTTGTTTTTTCTCTTTTTGCCATCAGCCACTACCAATTCACCACATTCTCAGGGTTTCAATTAGCTATAATTGTGTCTTGGATAAACCTCATTGGCTACGTACGATAACTGCCACAATCTACATATGCCCTCTGAGCATTGAGTGGGTAGGAGCTGAATTTAGTGCATCAAGTATGCTTAAACACAAGCAAATACTTTACAGATAAATTGAGTCATTTGCTTGTATATTCCTGCTTGGGAAATCTCTTGGTGCTTTCCAGCCCCTTGCAGTTAAAATTTTCAATGGAGTTGTCAAATACTTTAGGTTGTTACTTATATTTGTGGAGATCTGGATTTGTTAGGGATGAGAGTCATAGGATTCCCGGTAAAGCTCTTTTCCCAAAATGAAAGCTGTGCTGTTCAACACAGAACTCCATATTTGTCATTTTTTCTGCTCTAGGAGTCCTAGGCTATAGTTTAGTTCTGAAGAAGATTATTAGTGTTGGAGCTAGTCAGACTGCATAAGCTTCCTGAAAGGAAGTAATTGTAAAATAACTAGGAAATAATTAGGAAATGGGGATTTCTGCTTTCGCTTTGTCTTTATGAAAAGGGCACAAGGTTTCTCTGGCAAATACTGCTGTGTAAAAAAAAGAAACCCATAATTTTGGGTTGATTGATTATTATGAGAGCCTTTTTCTACAGTGACTTTGACTTCAGAAAATTTAACTTTATTAGTCTTTTAATTATCATTTGAATAGAGATTGATTGTTGGCACACAGTGCTCCTAAACAGCTTTGAATGGAATAGCTCTCATGTTTACTTATTGTTTATAAATTGTTTTAATCATAAATTGACATTTAGGAAGACAAGCATCCTATTTGCACAATCCTATTCATATCACTTATGTTTACCTAAAATGCTAATAAATGTATTCCTAGAAGTATTATAACTTTAATATAATTTCACTTATTATATTTGTTGGTGGCTCCTTAAAAGCTGCACTTTTTCCTGAAGTTGCATAGTAGCCATATAGCCCTAGAAAGAATAGGCATTTCAATTAAGGAAGCAGCAACAGCGTGCAACAAGGTTATCATGTCCTATTGCTACCTCTTTAATGCCACCCTATTTTATAACTATTTGTTATAAGCAATTCTGACCATTTTAATTCTAATCAATCAAAATATTTTACTTGTCAACAAAACATGCATGCATATACAGCAATTCTCCCCTCCTCCAGTTGTAAGAGTTTAACTTGGAGGAGAAACCTTTCCTCCCTCCCTCCCTCCCTCTGAAACTAACAATAATTAAAAACAAAACACTCAAGAAACCCATAGCTGAGATTAAAAATACAACACAACACAGCCCTCGCGGATGCTCACATAGAAATCTGGATCCCAAGGCTGGTCCCATAGCCATGTTGTTGAGGTCTTGTAAAAGGCTGATGAGGTCCAATCTAATTTCCGGGGGATTGAAGCTCCAAGGAGTGGATGCAACTCCAGAAGAGGCTGTATTCCTGGGCCTCACCAGATGGCTCTCTCTAAAGTCAACACCTGGAGTCTTGACCCTTCCTCCTGGACCTTATGGGACAAGTTGACATAATTGGGAAGAGTCCATTCCTCAAATATCCCATGGTTCTTATAGAACAGTGTTGGCGAACCTTTTCAGCATCAAGTGTGAAAACCAGCTGGTCGGCATGCTGGAACCTGGAAGAGCAATAGGCAACGGCTTGTGTGCCCAGAGAGATGGTTCTGTATGTCACTTCTGGCACGTGTGCCATAGGTTCGCCATCATGGTTATAGGAGCTTTTAAAAGACTATAAGATCAGAAGGGAATCGTCTTCAAAGAAAAAACAGAAAGCCCAGTTGCCTCTTGGAAAAAGCACCTTTGGGACAACCATGACCTGGATGACTGAGAATCTCCATAGACTTTTATTTATTATTATTTATTTATTTTATTAAATTTATATACTGCCCTACTCCCAAAGGACTCAGGGCGGTGAACAGTCAGATGAAGTGCATATAATACAATGTTAAAAAACATTTAGAATATAATAAATATTTTGGCCCAATAATTTAAAACATCCAATTTAGGATAGATTTGAAACAGTTTAAAAAGGGAAGATTAGGCCAGGCCCACCTGTTTAAATAAGAATGTTTTAAGGGCACGGCGGAAAGTGCGCAGATCCAGGATCCTCCGTAATTCCGGTGGGAGCTCGTTCCAGATGGTAGGTGCCCCCACAGAGAAGGCTCTCCCCCTGGGGGCCACCCGCTGACATTGTTTGACCGACGGCACCCCGAGAAGCCCCTCTCTATGGGAGCGTACTGGTCGGTGAGAGGTTACTGGTGGCAGAAGACGGTCTCGTAAATACCCTGGTCCTATGCCATGGAGCGCTCTAACGGTGGTAATCAGAATTTTAAAAGAATATAGATATTCCACAGGGACAGTGGGATTTTAAAAGATCTTAATAGGCCTTCTATAGGTATATCCTGTCTATTTTATGATTTACCCATCTTTTTTTTTTCTTGTCTATTGTAGAACATCAATAGGAAACTGCTTCTTCATTTATTGTTGATGTGGTTTTAGGGGGTTCTGAGTACTGCTTGTTTCTTTAGAATGTTGATAGTTAACTGCCCATATTTCTCCTGATAGAGAGGATTAATGGCAAAAGAAAATCCTTTCCCACATGAGCACAATCTTTTTGGGAAATATGAAGTCAAAGTTTCTTTGAGTTCAGTAGCTATTGTTACTACAAACTTGGGTCAGTTTGGAAGCAATTACATCATAATTTTAGGTCAAACAACTTTTTGTTGAACTATTTTTAAGCCTAATTGGATACATGTGGCGTGGAAATATCTGTTTTGAAAAGGCTTTGATTCATTGGCGAGTTATAAAATACTTACTGGTAAAATAAGCCAAAGTTCCTGGACTCCATAATGCTGCAAATGCATTCTTTTCAATACTGGAAGAACAAATCTAATGTTTCAATTTTCCTTGTTTACCTGAATGTTGTTCAATGTTTGGAAATGTTTTCATAGGGATTGCAAAAATAATTATAGGATGAAGGAATTATGTTAGTATTGATTTCTTCATACCATCTTATTTACTCCACCCATCGGGAACTGCCACTTCAGCATTATGACTGTGATGATGGATGGCCTAGCTTTCTAACTTAGAAGGGTTGGAATTTGTTAGTTGCACAGGTTTGATGGCCCCCTATTCTCCTGTTCCAGGCTATCATCTAGTGATCGATGCGCCTGTGTCACATAGATCAGGATTGGACACCTTGTTCTCTCTGAAGGCTACCTCATCCCCTCCCTCCATCATCCCCAACCTCCTCCTAGCATTCTCTACCTCACCAAGATTGTTGGAAAGAAGAAGAAAGCAAGTTTTTTTTTAATCACTTGGCCATTTTAATGCATTTGAAATTGCAGGTGAAGATAGATTGAAGCCCTCCACCCCTCAATTCCTTTCCTTGCTTGCCCTCTTCCTCCCTGCTACTCTTACACTTGTTAGCCTTCAATTTTCATGCAAGTTCTTCTTCATACAAAAGCACGGCGACCATATTGTCCTCTTATATATAAGAAGGTTCTCCTGCTTCTGCAGAGACAGAACTGACGGTAGCTGCAACAAGTGTGAAGGGGAAATAGATAGGACTCGTATTGTAATGGATTTTCCCCCAAAGCACTGAGTAAAACCATATGTTGCCTATCCTCACTCTCCTGTTATAGATTATATCTTCTGGAGCTTCATTTAGTGTGGGGGAATGTATTTTAAGCTATATTGATTACACAATATCTGTAGTTTGTTTCTAAATGTGCCTGTATAATATATTTCTCCCTCTCCCTGGTATGTTACTACTAATTCTCAAACTTTTTTTTCTTGCGGCATTAATGTTAGTGTGTGTTTCTTTTCCATTTTTAACTTCTTATTGTCCTAAGGGACTTCATAAATATTGCTTCCTCCTACAAAGCTGCTGACATGTAGCAAAAATTTCTAATTCATTATTCATGTGATGTTCATTTTCTATGTTTAGGAATTAATGCATCTTCAATGGAGATTATTTTTTCCCCATGGCTGCAGTACGAAAAGAAGAAAGCAGGCAAAGCAAACACTGCATGCAGAGTTATGTGGCAAGTGCTAGAATGCTAATCAACAAAGAAAATAGTGGACATAAATATTTGCTATACTTACAGAGGAATTTAATTTTATGGGGAGAGGAAATGTGTAGAGTATTTTTTATTAACATACTGTATGTTATATTGTTTTGTATACAAAAACTTCTCAAAGTGATTTACAAAATAAACATATCAATAAAAAATGGTAATTAAAAATAATATTAAAGAAAGCCTGTTTACTTTAAAAACAACAGTGGAGAAAGGAAAGAAAATAAACATTCACAAAGAGATGGCCTGGGTGAAGAGGTAGGTTTTCATCAGATGAAATAATATGTGCCTGACTAATGTCAGGGGAGAGATACGTTGGCCGTCTGTAGCCAGCATTTTTCAACCTTGGCAAGTTGAAGGTGTGTGGACTTCAATTCCCAGATTCCACCAGCTGGAGAATTCTGGGAGTTGAAGTCCACCTAACTTAACTTGCCAAGGTTGAGAAACACTGCCTAGGCATATACCATGTACTACTACAGTAGGTAAATGCCAGCCTTGAACTGAATATCAAATGAACTGTATTGAAACTAATTTTGAATGCTTTGTATTTCAATACTTTAGTTTTTAAAAATGGTAAGGAGAGTAAGAGGAATGAAATAGAATCAACTGCCCATCCATACCATGCTTTCCAAAGAAGAAATATTGTATAAAAAACTTCTTGTGCAATACACATTGAAAATATATTTTCAAACATCCATTATAACACTAGATTCAGAATTAAAACAGGATCAGCGTAAAAAGTGCACTACAGCAATACTTAAAAGGTTCCAAGCTAAGTTGTAGTATTAACTAGTAGTTGTATGCAAAGTAGATCTCAATGTGAGGTGTGTGTGTGTGTTTTTTTTAATTTCTAGTGGAAGTTCTTTCCTCCAATGCATGTTCCAATTAGGATAGCTATTTTCCAGGCTATGCATGAAGGAAAATATATTATGTTGGTTCATAAGAAAAAAAATGAGTATCAATAAAGTGTTAATTTAACAAATGATCGTTTGTTGCTTAGTGCTGCTCTTAAATACATAAAACTGAACAATAAAACACTGAATTAGGCTCTAAGTTGCTATCCAAGATTCAGTCATGTTTAACATTTTTAACATAACAATATTCATAATTTAAGAAATTAAAATCATAAATACTCCAGGTACAAATGACTTTTCCAAGGTCTCGATTTGCATGGAAAGAACAATAATATCAGAGATTTATGTCAAACTCATGAAGTCATTTTCGTTTCTGCGAGTATTACTTTGCACTTGATGTAAAGGGGTTGTTGAATTTTATTCTATGCAACAAGAGTGCCTTTTGAACAAAATTAAACGTCAAGCATGTTCTTCTTCCCTTCACACAGCTTTGTCTGTGCTGTTAACCTTTACCTTAAGAAATAGCTTTCCAAAACAAGATACATTCAGTGGCTTGAATGACATCCTTTGCTGTGTGTTGTTTGTGACTGCCAAGGACTTCATTATTTCTCCTCTAGTTAGTCAGATGAAAAACAGAGTTTGAACACTATCCTTCTCTGAAATCTTGCCATTCTGTACATGTTCCAGTGGAAGAAAATTGTTCTGAAAGCATTATTTTTATTTATTTTTTCCTTCATATTCAGAAACCCTTCACAAAGGCTCTCAGGTGGCTTTGGTTAAGCTGTTCCTCCTTGCTCTGCCAAAAAAAAAAAAAAAAAGTATTTCCCCAGTTTGTTCTTTCAGTAAAGGCACAGATTTACATCTTCCCTCCTTCCACTAACAAACAAAAAGCTTCAAGTTGACAATTTAGGGCATAAAGGTATAGGTTGTTGCAAAGACAGGTGCCAATTTAATTCATCATACAATAAATCCTCAGTTTTCAGGACAGGCATTCAGCAGATTTTGAACCAAACAGATCATTTTTTTTTATTTTGGATGGATCAGATGTTTTTCTTGATACCTTAGCAGTCTGGACCATTGATGCAAGTTATGTCATTTGGCTCCATTGGTTTCATTTTGAATAAATTACATGATTAATGTTTCGATATCATTTGCCTCATTTATATAATTAAATAGGAGACAAACTAAAACAAATGAAAATCTTAATTGGGTAATAAAATGAATGACAAATTGTGATGTAAATTCAGATTTAATGGACACTCAGTTTTAACAGACATTCTTTCCCCTAAAAATTCCATTAATTTCAGCTTTTACTGAAATAAGGCAGAAATACAGTATATCTAAGTGGTAATGGTTCAGTGCCGTTCTCTGCACTAAAGTTTGTTTCAGTGAAAATCTTGTCATGGTGAACACACTGAGTTCTCCTGGCTTAGTACCGGTTTTGGAACTTTGAAAACACTTTCTGTACCCATTTAGGGAAAATTCAGGCTTTAAAAGTTAAATTGCAATTGCATGCATTAAGTTGCTTCAGCTTCCGAAGACAAGAAATGTTCTAATGAAATAGTAAATAAGCTCGAAATACTCGCATGTTCTTCTCTTCAGCCCTCATAACTAGTTCTCAAGGTTTCTGTAAGGTTTAGTAAAACAATCTAGAACATCTTGAGGGCACTGTGTTATCTAATTCAAATAAATGTTGATGAACCATCTCCCTCATCTTTCCCTAAGATTGCAATGGAGTTAAGCAGCTTTTAATTATGTCACTGAAGAAGTGGGTGGGAAAAGGAAACTCGTCCAAGCAGAACAAGTCAAGGCCTGTGAAAATGCCAGCATTAACTACACGAACAGTTTAGTTTTGCCTTTTAGGAGCCATCGGGAGGGTCCTCGATCCAAACGGGAGAAGGTGATTTAAAACACACGTGGACCCAAATTAGGCCAGTTGGCATCTCCTGAAATATGTCTCTTCTATATGAATTGCCAGCAGGTGTGATGTGTGCATCCAAGCATGCAACAAATAACCTTTTCTTCCTGAATCAGAATCATTTCACAGACCTATTGCCTACATTCCGACTGGCATTACGTTCTCCGGTATGGCATGGACATAACTTTAATACGATTATGTGATGTTAGCAATGTAAGCATCCATAAGGGAAGCAAAGGAGCAAATAAGGAAATTTGAGTCATGATTAGTCCATCACTTGTGTCCAGTATCAAGCAAGTGCACAAATTATGGGGGTTATGCTATGATGTCATAGGACACGTTTGGTCATTTTCATGTGGTAATATTTATAGATGCCTACAATCAGCAATAAAGACATTATGCTGTTACTTAATATGCAGGGCATGCATTTATTTATATTATTTATAGAGTCTTCTATCCAACTGCATTGACTTTGGGCAGTGTATTAAAGCCATCACCACAACATATAACTCACCCCTGTTTAAAACAGCAACCCTCCCAAACCAAAAGCCACATGCATGTCTTCCGTGCCTTTTATTTTGCCAGTTAAAACAGTGTGAAAGAGTCATAAGAACTATTTAATGCAAACTACTCATTATTTTTCATAGAAAAGGAAAGACACACACACACATATACAAATCTTTTTTTTTTTGTATTCTCTTTTTTTTTTTGTATTTTTCCCATCACACACACACACAATCACATACAAGCATGCAGCTCTACTGAAATCTCTTATTACTACAGTAGTTCTAAACAACGGTCAGATGATACACCTACTTTTTATAAGTACGAAAAGAACATTTAATTTCTCCTTTCTTCTGATCCGTAACAATAGTGCCTGCCTGGTTGGTTTGCTTCTGTCACATGCTCTCCTTTCCTTCATTCTGAGAGACACAGCTTGCCTTGCCTGTCTCCCACAGATGGTAAGCAAGGAGGGCCAAAATTATTAAATGTATAATTAAATCTCAGTTAAACTCCTAATTAGTGCACATTTTTATAAGGATTGTAGCTTGCTTTCTAACACTAGATCCAAAAGTATAACTTAGTTTAATAGGTGGTTTAGATTAGAATGTGCTTCCATTCCAGTAATGAAACTATAGTAGATTGTTGGCACTGGATTTGCTGCAGTTGGGCATTCTTTCAGGTTCTTCTGGGAATTTTTGACTGTTTTGTAAATATCATGAGAAAGGTTACTATGTTACAGGAAAATGATTAACAAGAGTTGTATTTCTTATTTTGCTGAAAATATTCTGTTACAAATAATTAACATACAGCTTCCTGCATAATCAAAATATCTGGAGATGTAGAAAATTAGATATATCAATATAACTTTAGCCATGAATTTGTGGAAAGTAGAATTTTGGGATTCAGGTATTTAATAATGGTGATTCTGCAAAGGAAAATTTTCTGTAGCCAAAAGCATCTGACTTACCTCTAAGCTGTGTCCAATTGCTTAGTGCTAAGAATAGAGCTAAAAACAAAACAGTTAATTATGATACAATTATATAGATATATAAAGCAGTCTGAATACCAAATTAATTTTATTTGTAACTTAATCACCAAATTAATAACAATTGAGGGAAAATATGGGAAAAAATAACGGTTAAAATGACGCAGTATCATTTTCCCTATGATTTTTTTTTACAGAAATGAGTACATATAATTTAATAAGTTTATAAATTTATAAACAAAATAAATAGAGAAATTTCCCTGCAGTATTAGACCTTGGCGCTCTTATCTATTGATTAGAAGTGGCACAGGACAGATGCAAGGTGTTATCTACTAAACATAATTAGCATAAAATTTATTGCCAGGAGAAGTGATTCCTGTTATTATAGAAGTCTTTATTTGGCCAACAAGAGAGACTATAAATAAGATTGATTTCATTGCATTAGATCAAGATTAACATTGCCTTATGGAACAAATTAATTCTTATGATCATTTCTCTAACATGCACCATATTGATCCAGAATAATTAAAATCCAGGAAGAATTTAATAATAATGGATGTGGGGTTAGTGTTGGCAATGACTAATTAGGAAATACATATACTAATTACCTTTGTTGAGATAGGAATATATGGGTATATATATTGTATGTGGCACATTTGAAATATTCTACACTTCTTTAAAACTCTTAAGTTTTGAAAGAAATTGCATAGTTAAAGTCATGAAATGTGCTGTGATAACATACAGTGATTAACACTAACCTGAAATATTTAACTCCCCTTTTAAAAGAGATGAAGGATGAATCAATCAAAATTATTAAACACCATAGTGACATAATCAATACAGCAGTATTTATTTGGTATCAGTTATTGGGAAACAACAGCAGAAAGGACAACTAATGAAATTCTGTTTGCTGTACTTTAACTGATTGGCTGCAGTAGATCCTCTGCTTTCCTTAAAAACTTCAATTGTTCCATCCGGGTTCTTGTACTTTAACATTTTTCCCTCTTTTGATTGTAATCTAGAAATTGAGGTATATTTCCTCATTCTATGTAGATCATAACAGAGATTAAAATCATCGTGCTAATTATTTGTATTCTACAAGGCAAATTCCTTCAGCCGAGTCCATGCTCTTAGGACTCTCTCTCTCAGTGCTGTGCCTGTCTGTCAAAGGACTGGATTGATGTCAGTGACCTTCAGTAAACATTGCAAGAGTTACATACTGAAAGTTGACTGATGCAGATGCATGAGGTGTTGACAATATGTAAACAGTTTGAATAAGCTGTCCTCCTTTGTAGCAAGACTAGGCAAGCAACCCTACATGCAAAACAATGGGAAGAGAAAGATACCTTGAAATGAATTTGTTGCCAAGTGATATGTTGCTTGCTCGCTCTATATAGCTCAGTGAAAAGGGAACAAATCTACACATCTAAATGCGCATTTGGAATGTCCTTTGCAGTCAGTTGTAGATGCAGGCAGAAATGTCTTGGTTCCAGAAGTGTCGCACAAAACCGCCAACTAATTTCATTTTGTTTAATCAATTATTTGGAGATTTGAAATCTGCTGCAGGAAAAATTGCCTCCCAAGATGGCCCATGAGATTCTTCTTACACAGAAGTAATTATACTGAAATTATATTTAAAAAGCTGGTTTCATTTATTATCATCTTTTTAAAGTGCCAAATGCAGATTGGGAAAAAATGTGTCTTTAAAAAGCAGTGAGAGGAAATTACAAGGGAAAGGGATTGCTGCTGAGAGAACTTTATTGTCTAGTAAGACACATGATAAGCCAGTGAATGAGGCCTTCTCTTATCTCTCTGCAGGTTCATAGGTATAATCAGGCCTGCAGATAGGAGGTGTCAAGATTATTCAGGACTTTGTAAATGTAAATAGGCCTTTAAAGATCAAAATCAGCACCTTGGATTGTACTCGGAAACAACTGGCCTACCAATGCAATAGGCAAGGAGTAAGTGCAATATATCCAGCCACTATTTGTGTATTTCAGCAATCCTTTCATGTCATATCAAAATAAGTGAAAGTGCATTGGGGAGGTAAATTCAATTTTTTGAGTAAATAGGGCTGTGCAAAACTTCATATTTGGTGATTGGTCAAAGCAGATTCGGTTACATTGTTGAATCAGCTCAACTTTCAAATCAGAAAGTTGTGTTGAATGGTTAAAGAGGATTTAAATCTACTGGACATTTGAGAGTCTGGTGAATCAATTTCCTATATATAAATTGGTTGTGGAATTGGAATCCAGTGCTAGCATCGATCAAATTTGCTAAAATCCAGATCACGATTTACGGAAACAATTTTGGAGCATGGCCTGCCTTTGCCACAGTCACAAGGAGCTACTTTTAGAGCAGCAGGCGGAATGCCAGCTGCTTCCCCCAACCTCTTCTCCCTTATAGGGAAAGGTGGATGACTCAGTACAGAAACCTCCCCCTCCTCAGCCCCACACTGGCCGGGGGTCTGGAACACATTTTGTTTCCCCTCTTAATAAGCTTTAAAACATTAGAATATTGTCTCCGTTTCTGACATTTTATTTTATGTGCTTGTCTCCAATTGGCAATTAAGGCATACATTTGCCAGGATGTATATATCCTTAAAAAGCAAAGCATTTTTCCAGTTGAAGAGTTTTGATGAAATTTTCACACACACACACACACACACACACACACACACACACACACACCATCTTTGTTGCTTTTGTTATTAGATGGCATGCCTGTAGTTCTGACTGCAATGGGAGGGAGCACCTATTTGCTGAACAGTTTTTTTAAAAAAACAACAACATAGGATGCCCCTTCCCAGGCAATAGGAATAGCTTAATAATGTAAGCTAAATATCCCTAAAGTTTTGTTAATGATTGAGAAGGAACCCTGCTGGAACCCCAAGGTTGGTTGCCTTGGCCTAGGGTTCAATATTGACCTTGAAGAACCAAGAGTTGACTTCCTTAGTATATAAGACATTAACATTTTAATACATTCTAAGTTATTGTTCAGCTCGAGCCTTATTTTAAGGGTTAGATATGTTGGCTATATTATTTTTTTTCTCTTCTGTATCTTGTAGTCAATACACATTTAGGAAACAGGAAATTTTATCTGTAAATGTAATAATCTTTAGAAAGTGGGCTTCAGCATTGTAATAAAAATATCTTGGTCTAACCTCTGAAATTGTATAACTATACTAGAAGTGAGCATCTGACACTTTGCCCATAAAGGAGCAGTCCTACAGCAGTGCAAGATTTTAATTTTGAGCACCCTTGGGCATTTATTTTGTTGGTTTGGATGCCATCTAGTGGCTGTGATGTTACTTTAATGCACAAGGAGAACAAAGAGATAAGTCTTTACGAAGTGTTCCTTTGTCCTGCTTCTTGTTCTATTTGTTACAGTGCTTTAATTCTACTGCCTAGCTTAATGCTGTACTTGCAAGAGCCTATGATTTGGGAGAAACGTATCTGGTTGTGAAATCTCTTTTTGTACGTTAAGGGTTTTCCCCACTCTTAAGATCTTCCCCAAGATGCAAAATAATTTCTAAAAGTTTTCAAGAAATCCTTCATATGTAATATGAAATATTAAGTTCTAAATCCTGTAGTTATTGTAAGAAGTGTTTATAGGAAAACCGCATTAGGACCCGCATTGACTTCATTGATACACAAAAGACCTAATTCAGTTTTTGTTGTTAGATGCCATAGTACTGTATCAAAATATTGGAGAAACAAAACACATTTTCATTTGGATCAGTGATATTACAAGGAAGGGAAGATACTATTGGCTAAAAAATTAACACAGCAGCATAGTCTTGCATAATTTAATTAAAGGCTTTATGCACAATTGCTCTTCATTTTTATTCTTTCAGTTCCATTGGAATGTTGGGAAATAAATGATGTAAAGGTCCCCCACCCAACCCTGTTGATTCGCAGGATACCGGTAATTACCTGCAAAGTGAACAGAACTGGAGAATCTGGCAAGCAACACACTGAGCTTAATAATGGGCTGGATCTTTGAAAATTGTGGAGAAAAAACATTGCATTAAAAAATCCTGGTGAATCCCAGTGATAGAACAGTCGGCTAGGTGCTCAAAATGTTGCTGATGGTTCCATTCCAAGCCCACCTTTCCTCTGGTCATGTGATCTGTAATAAAGCATATGCCACTAGCCCTGTGGTTTCCACTGTATATCAGAGATGCAACAGATTAGTACGCTCGGTCAGATAGAAGAGAATATAGATGCCTCCTGTGGCCAATTCTGATAAAAAGGTTGGAAAGAATCCCAGAAGCCATGATCAGAATTTTTTTCTCTCCTTTTTTAATTTAAAATTGTATTGATAGAGATCGGGGTTTTATTAATATTTGAGAATGACATATTACAAGATGGGCATGCTAATTATGGGGCCATATATTTTCTAGTGGCACACACTGTTGCTCTCTCTCTCTCTCTCTCTTTCTTTTAAGAATATGGGGCAATGTATACCGAAATAACCTAAAGGTAAGGCTTCTGTGGGACACTTGTTCCATCCTCGAAAAGGGAGAATAACCAGAGGGTTTGTTTTAAATGCCCGGAAGCTGCTACTGCTTTTTCCTACTCTTGTCTACTATTTGCCTGCCAGGTTGCAAAAGTCATTCTTCGGACTATTAATTATGGTTTCTTCTGCTAATCTAGACTTCTTTGTGTAAGAAGCTTGAGGATTTTTTTTTAGCATGATACACATGGAAGGTAGCTTTTGGAGCAGTGAAAGTCTTTTTTTTATATCCATAATAATATAAGATTTCTGCATAATATATTTGAAATGCCCTAAATAATACTATTTTTCTGTCTCTCTTTCTCTTATAGAACCTACAGTGAGAACTTTTACTCCGTTTTATTTCCTAGTAGAACCAGTGGACACTCTGTCAGTTAGAGCTTCTTCTGTTGTACTGAACTGTTCAGCATATTGTGAATCACCTTCAAAAATTGAATGGAGAAAGGACGGGACTTTCTTGAACTTGGTATCAGATGACCGCCGGCAATTGCTATCAGATGGATCTTTGTTAATCAACAGCATTGTCCATTCCAAGCACAATAAACCTGATGAAGGTCATTATCAGTGTGTGGCAACCGTGGAGAGCCTTGGCACCATCGTAAGCAGGACAGCTAAGCTTACAGTTGCAGGTGAAAACCTTATTTGGATAGCTATTGCGCAGATTTCCAAATCTGAGGTTAATGTTTCCGCAGAAATAAATGCGTATTGTGTACTGCAGGAGAAATAGGCTGAGAAGGCAGTCTCGCAAAAAAAGTAATGTCTTTTTTAAAAAAAGGCGGTCCTCAGAGACCACTTCTTACTTTGAAGCATTAGGGCAGTTTCTCAACCTTGGCAACTTTAAGCTGTGTGGAACCTCAACTCCCAGAATTCCCCAGCCAGCATGGAGAATGGCTGACTGGGGAACTGGGGAATTGGGAGTGGGAGTTGAAGACATATCTAGTTGTCATGGTTGAGAAACACTGCTTTAGAGGGTTAACTTTAGGGCAAGTGTTAGTGATAATCTTAGATTTAGGTTTAGGGTCTTAAAATCAAGCCCAGTCACCTGGTGTGTCTCAACTTATAACCACTACAACTTATAGCCAAAATAGTGGGCTCACTTGTCATAAACCGAGGACTAGGTCTGTTTTATATTATATATTATTTTGATTTATTCATATTGAGGTTAGTTAGAAGTATACACTAAATAGCTAAATAACCTAGTATGTGATTCTTGATTCCACCAATTCCTCCCCACTCTCTGGAGATCATTTCCTGTTTTTTTTTTAAAAAAAAATTAAAGTGAAATCGAGAACAATGAAAGGTTGGGTGGGCATTGCCTCAGACTTTTCCACATGAAGCATCTATAGCGTTTTTCCTCTTCAGGGGTTTTCCTGCCTGCTATCATTACTGAATTCCTTGTGTTTGAGCGTACTGCACAGCACTTTCCCAACCACCACTAGTAAAATACCGTGTTTCCCCGAAAGTAAGATCCTGTCTTATATTTTTTTGAACCCCGAAATAAGAGCTTGGCCTTATTTTTGGGAAGGTCTTATTATTTTGGGGCACATGGAGGAAACCAGAGGAAATGGTGGGGACTGGCTGTGCATGTTTTTAAATATTTTCAGGGAGGGCTTATTTTCAAGGGTGGGGGGGCCTTATTTTAGCACATGTACTCAAAAGCCCGATTGGGCTTATTATCAGAGGATGTCTTATTTTCGGGAAAACAGGGTAATACTTTGTAACTGACAAGATGGAAGTGTGGTCTCCAGCCCTTCTGATAGCCACGATTCTCATTTAATTTGGGAGATGATCTATCTCATGGGGATGCAGTGGCTCAGTGGCTAAGACACTGAGCTTGTTGATCGAAAGGTCGGCAGTTCAGCGGTTTGAATCCCTAGTGCCACGTAACGGGGTGAGCTCCCGTGACTTGTCCCAGTTTCTGCCATCCTAACAGTTTGAAAGCTCGTAAAAAATGCAAGTAGAAAAATAGGGACCACCTTTGGTGGGAAGTTAACCATGTTCCGTGTTCCTTTGGCATTGAGTCATGCTGGCCACATGACCATAGAGACGTTCGGACAGCACTGGCTCTTCGGCTTTGAAATGGAGATGAGCATCGCCCCCTAGAGTTGGGAACGACCAGCACATATGTGTGAGGGGAACCTTTACCTTTTACTATCTGATGAGATCATTGTTACTATTTTCTGATTTGTTGATGCTGTCAGGAAAACCAAGAACCTTCTTTTCTTTAGTGGGGAGTGAAAGCAATGAACCTTCATTTTATTATTTTCCTCATTACTTTGTGAGCTGTGATATCTTCCAGTCAAACAAACATTTCTCAGTCAAATAATTTGGGAGTTTTAGAAACTGCTAATTTATCAGCTTCAGATTAAACAGTCAGAATATGTTTTAATTGAATATATTGCTTCTCAGCGAATTTGTGCAGCCAAAATTATTTTAATAGTACATTAAACATTTTGAAAGAATGATTAACCGTGAACTGGTTTAAGGCATTAAAAAGCTTTTTCCACCTAGGTGAATTGTTACTTTGATCACCATTTGCCATTATATTTTCCTCTTTCATTTCTCCTGGTTTAGAAAAGAGTATAGCGTTAGTATGGTTGGTTGCACTGATGTTGGCTGCCAGATGTTTAGTCTAGATTTGACATTTTTATCCACCTATCAAATTCTTCCCAGGGACCTGAGATAGGCAGATGATGTTGAGATGTTGTTGTTCAGTGGTGTTAAAGGTCTCATCACAAGATGTAAGCTGTTGCAAGTAAAGCTGCTTTTTATCGTTGATTGATGGTGATTTTGTCAGTCCTGATGTTGCTCCAGATGTTTCAGGATTTGCATCCAAGATGCCTATGACTATTGGAACTATCTTGCTTTCTTTTGCTACAGTTTTTCTACCTCTGTTTGCAGGTCTTTTTATTTTGTGATATTCTTTTCTATTCTGCTGCCTCCAAGTACTGTCACATTTCTTTATCTTTTTTTAATCAACACATGTTTATTTGGGAGTATTCTGTAGCAGCTGCTTGTTTGTCTGAATTCCAAAGTTCCAAATTACTTTAGTTTCTTCATTTTCTATGATTGTCTCTTTTTTTGTGGCCCCACTACTTCTTGCTTGCAGGCAAATGGTGTTTCTTGCAGATCTTCCAATGCACCATTGTTGCCTCTTTCTTATGCTGCTGCTTGTAATCAGTCTGTGTGATCTTCTTGCCGCAATTAACTAGGTGATCAACTCTTTCCTTCTTTGCAGAGGGCAACAGTTGCTGTCCGTTGCTGTTTTCTCAGTGTTGACTTTGTATACATTTGTTCTTGTGCAGCCAGAATTAAGCCCCTCTGTCTCTTTCCTTAACTTTCCCACTCTTTAGCCATTGTGAGGTCTTGTACCTTTTTTTTTATATTCCTATTTTTTAAAATGTGCCAACTATGTTTTTTTAAACAAAACAATATAGAGCTTCAGATAAAAAAATCCTTAACAAAACTAGAAAACATAGAGTCTATGATGAAATATACTCAGAGGCAGGAGTTATTTCACATTTAGGCAAGCTATAGAGTTTTTTTTCAACATTAGTGGTTCTAGAGACCACTGATCTAAATGTTTGCATTTTTATAACATTAGAAGTAATAAGTGTGCATGTCATAAGCTTTCCCTGGGATACTACTATAATAATTATGGGATGGCAGGTTTGCAGATTCTATATTTTATGCTGTTGCTGTTTATGGACTCATTAGTGGAATAAATACTTGTGTTGTAAATATTTGTGTTAGTGACTTGTTTTTGTCCTTTTAAGTCCGTGTTAACTCCTGGTTACTTCCTGTTCTAGCCTCTGCAATTTTCTTGCCAGGGTTTTGGGGAAATATTTGCCATTGTTTGTTTCCTAGGGCTCAGAGAGTGACTGGCCCAAGGTCATTCTTTTATATTTTATCACGGTTTTTCTTTTTACGTTTTTCTTTTTAGTTCATGAATTTTTTTAGCTGTGCATAACTGTTCATCTGACATGCTACTTTCACCCATCTGATTTTAAACTGTGGTTCCAATTAGGCTCTAATTTAATTAAATATGTGAAATGAAGCAACTGTATGATATCAGTTTCTACGCTCTCATTATTGGTTATGGCATTCAAAAGAAATTTCTCAGAGATAAACTAGAATCTATAATAACAACTTGCAGTCCCCATGTTCACGAGACACCTGGACAACGAATTTATGAATCTTTTTATGCGTAAAAGAATGCTAGCTTAAAATACTGTTAGAACGTCTCAGGGCAAAACCAAAGATGTAGGAATGTACTTGCATTGTTTGCTTATTTGTTTGGGGTTTTTTTTTCCATTTCTGTTGTTTTTAGGGCTTCCAAGATTCATTACCCAGCCAGAGTCTGCATCTGTCCATAGAGGAAACCCCATAGTTCTTAACTGTGAAGTTAATGCTGATTTAGCACCGTTCGTCAGGTGGGAGCTGGATCATCAGCCCCTCTTTCTGGACGATCGTGTCCTCAAGTTACCAAGTGGAACTTTAATTGTCAGCAATGCTACAGATGAGGATGCCGGAACTTACTGTTGTGTTATCGAAATTGGGGGATCTCCCAAATACAGCGACGAAGCAGAGATTAAAGTTCTTCCAGGTACAGGCACCTGCGCTGAGGGTTTTCCTCTCCTGGTTCTTTCTTGCGCATCATGAATAGGGTTGTTCAAGGAGTGTCAGAAATTTGGTAAAACTTGGTATTCAAAGTTGCTAATTTGAAATGGATGCTTCTCTGGGACCGCTAAAAGTCCTTATAAAAATTTATTCTAAAGCAACGATGTCCAATCTTGGTACCTTTTTAAGTCCTGTGGATTTCAAGCTGGCTGGGGAATAAAGTTGCCACGGTTGGACACTGTTCTAACGGTTTCAAATTTCTTGCCAAGTGGTTTCTTGTATATTAAGAAATGGTTTTATACAGCTGTTCTTGCAAGACAGGTGTAGTTTTAGACACTATGGCAAGATGAAGCCAGTATCTATGCCAATTTCAAGCTCATTTCTCTAATCCTAATTTGCTGTTAAATGTTTAATTAGAAGCAGGTGAAAAGCTGGTTAGAATATGATATTGCCATCCCTTTTCATTTCATTTAACCTGCTATTTCCTGACATTATTTGCAGACTCCGACCTTTCTTCAGGCTTGATTTTTTTGAAACAGCCCTTTCCCCTTACCAAAGTGACTGGGCAGAGTGCAGTTTTACCCTGTGTCGCTTCAGGCATCCCTCTAATCCGATGGACAAGAAAAGAAGAAGAGCTGGTTACTGAAAAGTGAGTTTTTAATTCTGATGTTCCCTGTGGAAGTCACAGGAATTGTTGCTGTTGGGAGACAGCTGGGTAGCAGACAGAGCCAGCCATTACTGTCCCGTATGATGGAAACTGCTAAAAAGAAGGACCTAACAACCCTCAAAATGTTGATGAAAGAGGAGGTGTCAAGTTTGTCTCCGTTGAAATGGCAACAGTAGGGCCGCCTTCTTTCAAAAATGCATGATGCTAGAGTAGGAAAGGGCACAGCTGCTTTAGGGAGCAACTTTCAGGCCCTGGATGAATGGCCATGCTGGATCCGAAGCTGCCTTTGGCTCTAAATATGTATAATGAAGGTCTTCTATTTCTTCAGAATTTCACATTCTGTCATGGTCCATGCAATCAAATGCCTTGTTGCACTATAAGCAACGGTGGCATTCTCTTCCCTACCGATCTGCAAATGTGAGTTTGCGCATGCGTGCGCTCGCTTCACTCGCACGTGCTTTCTGCGCATGCGCAGTGCTCATGGATTACGTCCTGGCGGGTGGGCGAGCCCCCTGCAGTTGCGCCTCCCGGTTCGCCCAATCCGGAGAGAACCAGCTGAATCCCACCACTGGCTATAAGTCTGTCTATCCAACTTTCCAATCTCTAAGCCATACAGTATTTGATGACACAGCTATATATACTTTGGAAGCATTCTCCCCCGCCCTTTCCCCCCCTCTCTCTTAGTATTCTAACTCTTATATGTTATTATAAGCTCAGTGATTTTTAGCTTTGTTCATTGGAGCTTTTGTTTTAATTATTGCTTTTGTGTCAATTATTAACTATTCAAACATTCCTAAGCCTTGGATAGTTGCTATGGCAATGTTGACTTGTATCACCTGTAATAATTAATGCAGCAGATTTTCAACCAGAATATTGTCAGTTGAATTTAAGAGCTAAAATGGTTTGAGAGGAAAGATGTTAAAAATATTCTGGCTTCAGAAGAACGTTGTCAATATATTTAAATATTAGTAGTTCGGGTTGGTAGTTGGGCTGTTGGTTTGAACTCCAAGCTTGGCAATTTGGCTGCAAACATTTCATCACCATTTAAGGAGACATCATCAGTGCGCTTTAAATTGTGTTCATCTGTGCCAAGCTCGGAGCTCAAACCAACAGCCCAATGAAGTGGTGAAATCCAATTTTTTTTTACCATCAGTTCTGTGGAGGTGGCTTGGTGGGGGTGGCAGGGGAAGGATACTGCAAAATCCCCAATCCCTCCCCACTCTGGGGCCAGCCAGAGGTGGTATTTGCCGGTTCTCCGAACTGCTCAAAATTTTCGCTACCGGTTCTCCAGAACCTGCCAGAACTTGCTGGATTTCACCCCTGGCCCAATGTTGAAAATGTTTGTATTTTTTTAAAAAAAATCTTAATCCCTCATACTTAAAAAAAAAAATCACTCCAGTGATGTGTCTTGTTTTATACAGTTCTCACAAATTTCTATTCCTGTCTGGGGGAACTCTGAAGATAAATGATATCACCGAAGATGATTCAGGAACATATACTTGCATCGCAGATAATGGGAATGAAACTATTGAAGCTCGAGCTGACCTTACTGTGCAGGGTATATATATATATATATATATGCATATATACACTTAAAAAAAAATCAGTGCTAATATAGCTGAGGCAGTTGAATTCTTAAAAAAAACACTGTTTTGTTTAGGAGCAGGTATTGGGAAAGCAGTGTGACTGGAGCAAGAGTCTTATCATAGCTTAGAAATGGAATAATAGATCCTTTGCAAATTAAATTTACGACATTTCTATACAGAGTTTGGAAAGAGCTCAGCTTAAAACCACTGGAAAGATTCCACCTTGAAAACAATGCTAGTTAGACAGAGAAACAGATGGCATGAGGTGGATAAAGGTGCTTCATTTATTACTTTGCAAATACAGAGCTGACATTGCTGCCTTGTGGCTTGAAGATAACAAGAACCTTTGTCTCCCAAGAGTGCACTGTATTCTTCAGTAGAGATACACATTATTTCTATAGTAAGGTAGATTATCTGGATAAACGTACACAAAGACTGTGTAGTACATATACAGGTGGATAATATTATTCACCTGTATATGTACTTACTACAAGTCAGTCCTGTCTTCTGATGTCTGCATGGACTTTCCTTGGCAACAATTTTTGAAGTGCCATTGCTTCCTTCTTAGGGATAAAGGGAGATTGCTTGCCCAAAGTCACCCAGCTGGCTTTATGCCTAAGCCAGGACTAAAACTCCCACTCTCCTGGTATCTGGCCTGGTGCCAACACCTACCTGGCTGTCAAACAACGTTCGACCTCTGTAAATTTCCAACTTTCAATTCTGTATTAAAAAGGTACATTAAGGAAGAGGAAATTGATCTGATCTCACTTACCAGATTTCCCTTGTATAAATGATCAGAAGGTAGTTTTCCCTTTAATCACTGTAATTCAGGAAGTAACATGGAGACAGATAGATGAAGACAAGGTTATAAGTTCACTTTCCAGCTGGGAATGTCAGCCACCGTATTTTGCTCTGCAGGAGATTCCTGAAAATGGTATGACGTAAATGACATTGGTTTTTGAGCTTCCTGGCTCATCCGTGTCAAACATTATTGTTAAAAAAAAAATTCCAACAAGTGGAATTTCTCTTTGTTCTTTTAAAATGAAGATTTAAAATGAACATTTGAAAAAAATGTAAATAAACTGATAGCATCCCAGATTACTCCTGTAGCTAGAGTATATAGAGTATATAGGCTGATTTAAATATCTCAGTGCTAAAAAAATGGAATTGAATTCCATTTGTGTGTGAATTTAGAAGTTGCTATTGCTCTCATTCATTAAATGAAATAAAATAAAAGCCTTGATATCACACATAGGTGATTTCTCTGCCTTTTTTTTTTTTTGACACCTGGGAAATCTTGGAGTCTCTAGTGGCAGAATTATTTTCAAAAGCATCCTTGCTATGTTATAAATTGTTCTGGACTTTAAAAGATTTACAAGATGGAAATACCGACAAATGTTTACCCAAAGTAACATTGTTCATCAACAGTCCTCTTCTTTGTTTTAATTCTTTACAGACATCATTTAGAAATAATGAAATGCTTTGTTTTTACTTTTATGAAGAAGCATTATGAAACTTAAAACCAAGATATTAGTGACTGAATCTTTGTTTAAAATTGCTTCTTCAGTAAGAGCTTCCCATCAAATCCTGTGGGACCAAACTAAATCCCTGAGTAGTTGATATGTATATACATAAAAGTATCTGTGATAGTGATATTGATACTCAAGAGAACTGTATTTGATAGCTTTTCGATTTCAGCTAGGATTTCTTAAAAACTGATTTATAATGTATTAACAAAGCTTTATGCCAGATGCTGCTTTATGATAGCTTTCCACTTTTAGAAGATTATATCTGCTACACTGGCAGCATTTTATTTGCTCTTCCCACTTTTGAATTCTGCAACAGTGGGAAATTTTGTGTTTCTTATGGCACTTATCTGAAATCATTGGACTTATAATTAAAATTAAAATTCATTTGCCTAAAAATGAAGGGGATGTTTTAAAAAATACCTTCTTTTGAATCTGGAATGGCAAATTATTAACAAGTTATGAAAGGTAATGGGGCTTGTAGAGACTAAAGGCAGATGTATTGATATACATTACTGTGTACAGTTCCAACAGTACCAACAGTACAATTCTAAGCATTCATGGTTAGAATATATTTCAGATCTATTTATTTTAATCAGTTCTGGTGTTGCTGATTAAAACATCACAGATGCGCCTCACTTATTTCATAGAAAACAGAATTATTCCCTTTGCCACTCAGAAAAGGTCATTTGTGGATGAGGTTTGAGCATGTGCTTGAACTTAGACAGTCAGAATTGTGTTACACTCATTAAAGCGGGACATTTGATTTTGATCTGCTTAATTAATATAAAAAATATTGCTGAAAGCTTTAACTGGGATTTCACAAGATAGTTGCCAATGACAGGCAATATGAAAATAAGCTGTAAAGCTCGCCTTTGCTTCTGATAAATTATTTGTTTAAAGTATAATTTGGTAATTTTGAAAAAAAAACCTATTAAAATTTCCCATAGGTTAACCTTAGTAACATTATATTGCTTAATTATTTGTCCTTTATCGATAACCATTCAATTTTTGGAAAACATCTTAGAATAAAGCTAGATATCTTTGAAATATAAATGAAAAGATATCTTCCGATCAAGCCATTTTCTGTTTGATCAATAATTAGTCATTGACCTTTCTCTCACTTTGAAGTGCCTCCCACATTTCTGAAGCAGCCTGCTAATATTTATGCGCACGAATCCATGGATATTGTGTTTGAATGCGGTGTGAGCGGAAAGCCAACTCCAACGGTCAAGTGGGTAAAGAATGGAGATGTGGTCATCCCTAGCGACTACTTTAAAATTGTAGTAAGTACATATTTAATAAGACATTTGGTCTGGTTTGATGATCACGAGTTCACACTTCCAAGAATGCCCAATGGTTTTGGATTACTAGTACATTTCCCTAGAAAGTGTAAATGTAAAAATATTTCCCTTCAAATAACCCAGTCGCAAGAATTTGCACCTAGAGAGTTGGAAAAGCTTTTGGGGTTGCATGACTGTTTCTTCCTCATCTTTAAACTGAAAATATTTCCAGTTACACAGTTGATACGAACTGCATCCTAGAGCTAAGACATTAAAAAAAGTACCAATTCGGTTTTATAGTTCTTTGCAAAGAATGCCGCCATTCATGTTTGATTTGAAGGCGTGGGGAGCAGGATTCTAAAGAGAAAATTTATTCCCCATTGGTCCCCTCATTATAGTCAAGCTTAAAATCCCCAATGGCAATAAAATGTAGAAAAGAAAAGCTAACAACTAGAAGTGTATAATTTAGAGAAAAGGAAAGGCCAACCTATCTAGAGAAAAGGAAAGGCCAACCTATCAGAGTACAGCAACTGCTTCAGCCAGAAACGGAGACTGAAGATCAGCAGCACATTGGAGGATATGGACTAAATTGCTCTCTGTAGATAGCATGGGAAAGAATGCAATCAGTGTTTCAGTTCAGTTCAGTTGCTTTATGGACATTGAACAGAAAGGGAGCGCTGACTTGCCCTTTTGCCTGCAAAATATCTTTTCCTGGCCTTGCTGAGAGGGCAGAAAAAGCAAGAGGTGAGCCACCAAAGGGAGAGGATCATAAAGCAGCAGGGATTCTTTGCAGATTGGGCAATACGCAAATGGCAGAAGTAAATAAATAACGAAGGACTTATTAAATTACTCCTGTCAGCGTTGAACGGTATAAATAAGGGGAGTGGGTTTTTTACCCAAAGAATAAAATAAGGACAAGTCAGAATGATAAGGTTGGAAAGAGTTGTGAATAAACATAACAAACGTAGAGACATTTTTCTAGCTTTTATTTTCAAAATCCTGAACAGTGACTAGAAGATGTTCTAGTGAATGCTGTACATCTTTGGGGTTTTTTTGTGTTTTTTTTAAGAATGAGCACAACCTACAAGTTTTGGGTTTGGTGAAATCAGATGAAGGCTTTTATCAGTGTATTGCGGAAAATGAAGTGGGAAATATACAGTCTGGAGCCCAGCTGATAATACTGGATCATGGTAAGAAAGTAGAGTCATATATTGTTAAAATATAGGGCAGAATATCGAGCTATATTTTCCTCCCCATGGGGCACATCTCACTTGTGGATAGATTGTTCCTACCTATAATTTTTTTTTCATTCAATCGTGTCCAATTCTCAGATACTGCTTGAACAATCCACTTCAGTTTTCTTGATAAGTTTTTTCAGAAGTGGTTTGCCATTGCCTCTTTCCTAGGGCTGAGAAAAAGTGATTGGCCCAGGATTACACAGCTGCCATTATGCTTAAAGCAGGACTGGAACTCATGTTCTCGGCCTATAATTAACACATGCCTTTTTAGCATTCTATTCTTATAAATACTTTTAAAATCAATACTCTGTCCTATCAATATGAAATTGATACCAGTTATTTCTTCTTGATGAGCTGTTTATCCATAGGTTTATAAGAGAAGTTGAAATCTACTTAATGCTGTCTGTGTAAGGAGATCCATTGGTAATGTGTTTTTTATAATCAGGGGTAATATTCCATTCTTTTCTTGCAACTATTTACAAGATAACCCTGAGGCTAAGTTTGCTGAAAAAGCTGTAGAGGTCTGATATGAACTATGATATGAACCACATTATGATTTAGCATGATATGTGAAGCCCGAGTGTTCAGAATTGATTTTGACGCTGTAATTCTGAAGATTTCACAGTTCCCAAAAAGATAAATCTGTGTGTGACAGCTAGATTTTAATGCCATAATTGTTTGCTGTTCTTCTTTCCAAGTTCTAATAGAGCATGTTAGGGTGGCTTACCTCATTGGATTTTAACCTCTAAGTGAAAGACCTGAGCGTGTATGTTTTATTACTGGACATTTGCAAAATATTTTTCTGCCTTATGTTACTAACAATTGATTTTGCTATCTTATCTAAAATACAGCATCGCTTCTGGTTGGACTGGCAGGAAATGTTGCTTTTCTTTTTTAATGTTCTCTGTTGATATATTGATGGTGACACACCTTTTTATTATTTGGGCATGATAGTAAAGAATAAAATGACTTCCTTTAAAACAAAACATTTCCCAAATACGGGAGGGTTGTTTTTATTGCACTTTTATGATTTCCTTTAAAAGTTTGCACTGGAAAAAAAAGATTAAAGAAAACATCCCAGTCAAAATAACTACAGTAGAGCTACTGCATTTGTCAGGGAGCTCAACAGATATACTTTTAATAACTTCAAAGATTAGGAAAAAAAATCAACTATCTAAAGTTTTAAATAATTAAAATATCCTCATATTGTCCGCACCATTCAAGAATTACAATTATAACATATGGAGTTGGAATATCTGTGTTGCAGTTGATCAATACAAATTTGGAGTCTGAAACTGGCTTGGCAATTTCCATAAACTTCCCATTGCTTTACAGCCAAGTTGTGTATATGCCACAAAAATGCCTCATTGATGTAGTATTTCAACTTCTCTACAGTAATATTCAGTATAAGTGTTACTATTCATCTCTTTAATTTTTCCATCTTTTGTTTTTCCCCCTTTCAATTCTCTCTCCCTTTCTCCCCCCCCCTCCCCTGTTCTAGAATTCATCTTTTATTCATCATTATGCCAAACCATTTTATATACTCTCCACATCTGTCAAGGCACTTGAGTTGCCTCTGAAATTTATTCTAACGCATAAATAATACTGTATCAATTAATGATTGCCTCCAGTTAATATTGAAAAATGACACTGCGTAAAGAAGATAAAAGAAGAGATAACTTAAAGGCTTTTTTGTTAACATGTAAAGGATCCTGTTCTAATTATTTTTCTTCAGTATGATTGTACAAGGCAGATTATCATTGGCCAGTGTTGGGGAACAAAATAACCATTCTGTTTTAGAATGGATGACCATATTATGGAATTTAGTTATAATTACTTTGCTAATGAGTTTTTACTAGATTTAATGAAGAGGGATATAATATGCAATTTTAAAGTTTTTTAAATTGAAAGTTCTTTGTTCAGAGCAATTAATTAAAATATAATTGTTGAATTAAAAAGAAATACCATTTTAAATTAGCATGACCATTTTACTATGACAATTCATATAGTGGTATTTGGGATCAATAAAAAGGAAAAATTACATAATTTACCAATATTTTAAGAAGTTTTACAGTGCTGCCTTACCTTGAATGCTGTGCATTTCTGTCCTAGTTCTGCTAAGGACAGATATTATAATCCTCCATGCATTTGACTCCAGATTTGAACGGATGGTTTTCTAAAAATTAACTGTTGCCCCATAACCAGACTTAATTTTCAGAAACTAATGTTTTAATGATGAAATGATTCTTTATATGTAATTTTCATCCTACCCTTCCTTCTCACTTTCATTATAATGGAGATTTTTTGATTGCTTCTCCAATAGTGATGTCTCCTTGATATTTCCCATTAGTTTTCAGTAGTTACCTTTTTGCCTGCATGCCAACCTTCAGTTTAATGGCCTTTTTTGTGTGTTCATTTTGTTTTGTTTTCCATCGTGGTTTTGTTTATTTCTTTTTTTGGTTTTTTTTTTCTGTTTTCTCCTTAAATCGTCGTGATGTTTGCCCTTCATATTCCCCAATGTTTGCACATGACAAGATGTTGCCATCCCAACATTACCTCCCACTTCACTGACCAGTGCCACTACTGACCATCTAGCACCAGCTACAACTGGACCTTTGCCTTCTGCCCCTCGAGATGTGGTGGCGTCTCTTGTATCTACTCGTTTCATCAAGCTAACATGGAGGACTCCTGCATCAGATCCACAGGGAGACAATCTTACCTACTCGGTGTTCTACACCAAGGAAATGAGTAACAGGTGTGCTTATTTAAATATTGCTAAATTGTGAGCATTTAGGAGTATTGACCCATAACTGAAAAATAAGCGTTGGGCTGACAGGCAAAGCATCACAGCCTCTCATTATAGTCTGCAGTATAGACTGAAGTTTAATCATTAAAATAACCAGAACTACATAATCAGTTTAGATGATTTCACAAAATCGTTCCAGACTTTCATGATGCTAAAACATCAAGCTATGCCAAAGACATCAGATTCCACTGGTTCAAAGATTGCAAAAATACTTCCAGTCATGAATCTCTAGATGCTGTCCATGCTTATACAATATATACTGTTCTGCCAATAATTACTTGCTTCATCTTTTCTGTGGCAATTCTTCTAACAGTCTGGACTTCTAGCTTGTAGATTCTGATTAAAAAAAAAAAACTTTGTAGTGCTTTTTTAGCAGGTCATGTTCTACCAATTTCTCACTGAAAGGCATCATTTGTTATGGTTATATTAAAAGTTGGGTATGAATTACTTGAAGGCCGTGGTGATTACAGATGAGTTTATTTTATATCATCTAGTACTCCATATTAATTCAATGAAGTTTATCTTAGTTATTTTGCATCTTTTATAATACAAATCTATGGTTGCCCAATTGATTGTCCTAGATTAAATCAAAACAGCAGTAGTACTATTCATGTTATCCATAATTGATGATTTCACTCTAATATAAAACAACAATAATGTGTCCTAATAAGTCTTGCATGCCCATTTCCATTCCTAACTCTCTCTCTCTCTCTCTCTTTTTTAATAAAGGGAGCGTGTTGAAAACACAAGTCATCCTGGGGAAATGCAAGTGACAATCCAAAACCTGATGCCTGAAACAGTATATATTTTCAGAGTGGTAGCCCAAAACAGACATGGACCTGGGGAGAGCTCAGTACCATTGAAAGTAGCCACACAACCTGAGGGTAAGCATTAAATATCAGCGGTTTGCTACTTACATTGCTCTTTTTAACATTTTGTGGTTAATATTTTTTATTATTTTGTAATGTGCCCTGCTTATTATTTAGTTCAGCTTCCAGGTCCAGCCCCCAACATTCGTGCGTATGCCACCTCTCCCACGTCGATCACTGTTACTTGGGGTACACCCTTATCGGGCAATGGCGAGATTCAGAACTACAAACTGTATTACATGGAGAAGGGAACAGAGAACGAACAGGTGAGGTACCTGAATGTTAGGTAAGCATTTTTTATATTTGCATATTATGATTATGGGGTATAATTCTGGAATCTGTTTATCATTTTTCTGCTCCTAATAGCTAAGTCCTAAAAAAAACCTGGGACGCGGTGGTTCAGTGGCTAAAATGCTGAGCTTGTCGATCGAAAGGTTGGCAGTTCAGCAGTTCGAATCCCTAGTGCCGCGTAACGGGGTGAGCTCCCGTGACTTGTCCCAACTTCTGCCAACCTAGCAGTTAGAAAGCAGGTAAAAAATGCAAGTAGAAAAATAGGGACCACCTTTGGTGGGAAGGTAACAGCGTTCCGTGCGCCTTTGGCATTTAGGCCACATGACCACGGAGACGTCTTCGGACAGTGCTGGCTCTTCGGCTTTGAAATGGAGATGAGCACCACCCCCTAGAGTCGGGAACGACTAGCACATAAGTGCGTGGGGGATCTTTACCTAAAAAAACCCTACTCCAGTTAGGTCAGAATGTCTCATCAAGAAAAGTGTGATCTTTAGGATTGCCCCTGTCCTCTGAGTTGTTGCTTGCAGATATACCAAGAGATGACTTTTTCCTGGTGGAATGACTTTCTGATGAATTTTCACCAGAAAGTTCACCATATTAAAATTCATATTGACTTTTGTCAGTACTTCCTTCTATTTTTGAACATATTGGTGCAAAACTATAAAAGCATCCATTTACTTGAAAACCATGCCTTTGTTATCCTGACTGGTTAGGAAGCTTTGCTTTGATTCTAAATAGATTATTCTGTCCTCAATTATAATTGTATTTATGATGTGAACACAGGATAACTGGGAGAGAGAATGAGAGAGAGAGAGAGAGAGAGATAGATCTCCAGAACCAGAAATGATTCAAGTATAGCCATAATTTCAGGCTCATGTGGACTTTGCATATTTAATAAATTATCAAGTCCGAATTATGATTTATACATCATGTTTTTCATCTTTTTAATAGGACATCGATGTTGGAGGTCTTTCCTATACAATAATTGGTTTGAGAAAATATACAGAGTATAGCTTCAGGGTTGTGGCCTACAATAAACATGGTCCAGGAGTCTCTACTCAAGACGTCGTCATTCGTACCCTGTCAGATGGTGAGTATTTTCTAACTGTAGAAAGAATGCCTATGTATTTATTTGCATTTTTTATATAACCAATTTGGTTTGGCTTCTTCATACTCTATAGATCTAAATAGGAAGTTGTTGTGCTGAAATATTTTGGGGGAAAAAGGTTTCTTGGGCTTTTCCCTTGAATTTTCTACATTTTACTATTTTGCCTTCTATTTTTGGTATTGAGCAAAGTATCTTAAGAGTGTATGTGTGTGTACACATATATCTTTGCTTCTATCAACATAAAGTATTATCTTGGCAAATCTTTGTAGATATTACTCTGAAAATTTACACACACACAGTGAAATTGGGAGATCATGATAAAATCACTTGCTTTGAAACTGGAAGAGCTATAATTCATTTTTAATTTACATTAGCGATACGGTGCTCCCTGGGAGATATTGAAGTTTGAACCATATTTGAATAACTTCTTTTAATGTTTCTAGTTCCCAGTGCTGCACCCCAGAACCTAACATTAGAAGTGCAAAACTCCAAGGTAAGACACTTCTCTCTTTAGACATGGATGAAGCATCTGATTTTTTTCCTTAGATCTTGAATGTATGATGAATCAGCTATATAAAGTTTATAGTTTATAAAGTCCCCCCCTTTTGGGGGTGGGGGGAGGATGACTCGATAAATTCTCAATTTGCATGCTTAAAAGTTGCAGGAAACATTGACTGTACTAGCCCAGTGTTCAAATAGTGAAGATTCACCAATGTTGAAGAGTCATGTTAATGTTTCAAAGTATCTTATAGGAATTATTGACACCTACATACATACAATATTATTTGCAAGTTACACGGTTGGATTATTTCCAGGTACATAATTTTAATGTCAGAGATATTAAGTTCATCTATAATATTTCTAAGTATGTGTAAATTATTTCTTGGACCAGTATAATGGGGATTAATGAAGCATGACAATTTGCCTAATTTAATTTAGAGAATATGATTTATAATGCTGTTTAACTTCCCACAGAATATTATGATGCATTGGCAGCCTCCTCCCACAGGAACACATAATGGGCAAATTACTGGCTATAAGATTCGGTACCGAAAAGTGATTCGCAAAAGTGATGTCACCGAAATCATTGTGGGGACACAACTTTCACAGCTCATTGAAGGTGAATAAGTTGGAATTTCCAATCTAATAATAACCTAAACTAACTGCAAGTTTCTTATTTTAGGAAAAGAAGAGGGTCTATTATAAAAATAACCTTCTCTGTCCTTGTAATATTTCTTTTGCTTGGGGAAGTCCTCTTAGTTTTAGTTTATGGGTTCATCACAGATATTGCTTTTTCTGTCAAGCCACCCTAAAGGTTGGCAGGCCATTCTTATTTCTGAGGAAGCCTCTCTTTAGTTCTGCCTTCTCTGTCCTTGAAATAAGGCCTAAGCCATCTAGAAATGTCCTTGTAAATGAGATTTATCGGATAAGAATATTTTAATTCACATTTTAAATTGATTTGTTATGCCTTTGTCTAGGTGTTTTGTTTTTATAGAAAATGTTAAGACCACCTGCTGTGGAAATAAATAAAACGAGTAAATCATTTGAAACTCTTAGTCCTTCTATTTGCTGAAGGAAAATTACATATTCTTTTGCCACCGACATACAGGAAAGGTCATTGCAGTGTGTCGGTCCTCTCATGCTTGACAGATAGTAATTTCTGTCAACTGAATCTCTTTGAGTCTTATGGCAAATATTGTTGATTTGTCCTGCTTAGCTGTGGGTTATGCTCCAGCAGCCATCAGGAAGATAAAAGGCCAAAACATAAAGCATTTGTTTAACTAGATCTGTGTCAGCCGTAACTCAAATTATAACTTCGAAATAATAATCACTTGAAGATAGTCATTGGGGGTACTTCGAAGTAACAAGATAATGGAACTATTGCTATTCCAATTGGAAGCAAAAAGGTTGCTTGCAATTAATATTGAATATTGTATTTCAGTATGATGTGTTCTATACTAGGTTTGGAACGAGGGACCGAGTACAGCTTCCGAGTGGCTGCCTTAACAGTCAATGGGACAGGAATAGCTACGGATTGGATATCGGCAGAAACATTTGAGAGTGACCTTGATGGTATGGATACCAACTACATGTGTTACGAATGTGAAAGCTTCATGAAAAAATACAGACATCTTTTCATTCCTTCGTCAAAGGATGATGGGTGGAGGCACATTCAGACATGCAAGATTCTGTCAGCAAAAGTAGTTTTGACGTTAGCATTGGCTTCTTAGTCTGGTCTACTTTATAAGGCTAAGAAATTATTTTATTTATTTTTTATTCATTTATTAAAGTTTTGTGCCACCCATCTCCCCAATAAGGTGACTCTGTGCAGATATAATCATCTAAATAACTCATTGACATGTCTTAAAAGTAAATACATCTTTAAGGTTTATTATTTCTTGTCTTAATCCATTTAAATAATAAGTTTTCTTCTTTTTAGAAACTCGCGTTCCAGAAGTGCCAAGTTCGTTGCACGTCCGTCCACTTGTAACCAGTATTGTTGTCAGCTGGACTCCACCGGAAAACCAGAACATTGTGGTCAGAGGCTATGCCATAGGGTATGGCGTAGGCAGTCCCCACGCTCAGACCATCAAGGTGGATTATAAGCAACGATACTACACTATTGAAAATTTGGGTAATTACACAAGATTATAATCTGATACTTTGCTAAGTAACAATATAGCAATAGCACTTGGACTTATATCCCGCTTCACAGTGCTTGACAGTCCTCACTAAGTGATTTACAGAGTCAGCATATTGCCCCCAACAATCTGCGTCCTCGTTTTACCCACCTCGGAAGGATGAATCAACCTTGAGCCTGGTGGGATTTGAACTGCCAAATTGTAGGCAGCCTGCAGGCAGCAGAATTAGCCTGGAGTACTGCACTCTTAGCCACTGTGCCACCGTGGCTCATCTATATAAAATATAAGATCAATGCTGATCAAAATGCTTGCTTTTTATGTCCTCATTTGGTGTTATAAGTGTTCTACCTCTATATTCACTCTAGATTTCTTGATGTTTGGAAATAATAGCAAAATGGATGTTAAATTTCTTTCATTTTTGTTGCGATGTCTGAGTTAATATGATAAAGCTGAGGACATTTTATATGAATCTTGAACTATTTCTGAAAACAGATGTTTCTGTAGCGCTAAAGAATCTTGTGTTTAATACATACTAATACAGTTAATTTTTTTTCCAGATCCCAGTTCCCATTATGTGATAACTTTGAAAGCATATAACAATGTTGGTGAAGGAATCCCTCTTTATGAGAGTGCAGTGACTAGAGCCTATACAGGTAAAGATGGGAACAGCCTAGATGGTTTAACCAAAAATATATTGAAATACAAACTGTTTCTAGTTTGCTGGTGGCTTGTTTCTTTGTTCCGTGTTCAGAGATAATTTGCTGAACTGTCTTCTGAACAATGACTTCGAAATCTGGATCAGTGATTTCCTGATTTCCTTTATAACCCTTATTGTAAATTTGGGACATTGGCCATGGCACTGATTATACATTCTTAAATTTGTTTGCTGAGCTTCCCAATCTACAGTATTATAATTGCAAGCATGTCAGTCAACAGCACGTTACGTTTTTCAGTACTGTGTGTTTTTATCACTCTTTAAACTAAATGACCAGCTGGACAAAAAAATTAAACTTTTAAACATTGTAGAGAGGTCAATCAATCAATCAGAATAGAGCAGGGCTTGGAGGTCTTCTCAAGCAGGAATCCCTATGGAATCTGAGAAAAGTGGTTGTCCAGTCTCTTCTTTAAAAACTCCAGTGCTGAAGCAGGCACAACTTCAGAAGGCCAGCCGTCCACTAGTTAATTGTTCTCCCTGTTAGGAAGTTTCTCCTTAATTCCAGATTGCTTCTCTCCTTAATTAGTTTCCATCCATTGTTTCTTGTCTGGCCTTCTGGAGCTTTGGAAAATAAGTACCGTAGTTTGAAAGAAAACACCGATTTTATTGTTGAGCTGGTTGTTTTCTGTTGTTGTTGTTTTTGCTAGATCCTAGTTGTTCTTATGAAGATATTTTCTGAATGTCTTTCAGCTTGCAGATAATGCACTTTCCTTTTAATACTAAGCATTAATACTGTATTTCTCTATCACTGTCTCTACCTTGATTTTAAAGTTGGAATAAGTTAATGTTTTTATGCAACTATAATACTGTATATTCTAATTAAGAAACTTTTTCAAAATGAATAGTGAAGATTTGAAAGTCATTGTCCTTGTTATCTTCGATAACCTAACTGCTAACTCCTGTGGAATCTGCTGATGCGGTATTTTTTTAAAAGGTAGCAAAAATAATCTCTGAGAACTTGTTTTGTGGTGCCGTGGTGCCTATTAACTCTGGCTTTTCTCTCTTTTTCTCCACTCCACTCCACTCCTCACCTCTCATTTCATTGTATTGCCCTGCATTTCACCCTTTTGTTTCTATTCACATATAATGTCACCTTTCTTTTTTATTGCAATACCCCGCATTTTACCCATCAATTCTTTAGACACTTCTGAAGTTGATTTATTTGTTGTTAATGCTCCATACACTCCAGTGCCAGACCCCTCCCCCATGATGCCACCCGTGGGAGTTCAGGCTTCCATCCTGAGCCATGACACCATTCGTATCACCTGGGCAGACAACTCTCTGCCGAAGAACCAGAAGGTTTCGGATGCCCGCTACTACACAGTCCGCTGGAAAACCAACATTCCTGCAAACACAAAGTACAAGGTGAGAAAAATGGTAGATTTGCAGGAATTTTGTCCAAACTTTCTGCAATTAAAAAAAGAGATTCCATGTCTGTTTCTGTGAGGGAGGAAGAGAAAGGGAGGAATAGGAACAAAATATTTACGTTTTTATTTTCTGATTTTCATAGACAGCAAATACAACTACCTTAAGCTTCTTGGTCACTGGCTTAAAACCAAACACGTTATATGAATTCTCTGTCATGGTGACTAAAGGCCGAAGGTCAAGCACCTGGAGCATGACAGCACATGGCACTACTTTTGAGCAAGGTATTTGTCACATGCGATGCCTTTTTTACAGGATTATGTTGTTACTTCCTTTGCTTTAACCTTTTATATATATATAGAAAGCACACTGAAGTTTAATTTAAATCTTCTTGCAGTTCCAACGTCTCCACCAAAAGATGTAACAGTGGTCAGCAAAGAAGGAAAGCCCAGAACTATAATTGTCAACTGGCAACCTCCATCTGAAGCCAATGGCAAAATTACAGGTGAAATGTCTTTACAGAGATAAAATACAGGGATGATATGGTTACAACTAAATGAGAAGAAAAATAATAATTACATTGGATACAGCTTTTTATTGATTGTAGGTGCATAATATTTTTTTTTGTGGCAAAAGGGATGATTCAGTGGATGCACAACAAACACAACAGTGCGCATGCATTTGTCACTTGCCTGTGCAAATGCTTTGGATTTCATTTCAGAAAGATTCTTCAGAAGATGTAACAGGGCTTACATATGTAGTGCTTGTCTCCAGCTTCTTAGGTAGCTTCCCACCACTCCAGGCAGAGTTGCATAACAGCTGTGGAGAGCAGCTGCCCAATGTAGGAAAAGAAACAGCTACTTGACAGAGTTGCAAAGAGATGCTATATTTGTGCCCTTGGGTGCTCTGAACCTCTTTGGGGGATTGAATTGGAAGGACTCTACAGCCTTACTACATATGTTTACAAACTCTTACACACTCAAAATTTGCTGGTTTAAGCAACATCTGGAAGAAAGCGTACACATGGTTGAAGTCTGGGCTAAAAGAAAATCAATGGATGGGGAGGGATGATCTCACCCTCATTACACGTGCACGCACACACCCACACACCCACACATGCACACACACACACACTTTCCTAAAGGCAGTAATTCAAAAGACGTGTGTCTTTAGCAGAAGACATTGCAAGAAAACTTGAGACGTGAATTTTTCAGAGCTCGGAAACATGCCTTCATAATTCGCAAACCCTCCTGTTTTTGTTGTGCAGGATACATAATTTACTATAACACCGATGTCAACGCCGAAATACATGACTGGGTCATTGAACCAGTCGTAGGCAATAGACTGACCCACCAGATTCAAGAGCTGACCCTGGACACAGCATATTATTTCAAGATCCAAGCCCGGAACTCCAAAGGCATGGGCCCCATGTCAGAGGCAGTACAGTTCAGGACTCCTAAAGGTAAGTTGCAAAGAAATGCTGTATTTTTCTGATTTAATATATGAGACTATCAATCAATCAGGAAAAGGGTTTCAGTTCGTGCTGGGAGCTGTAAAACATTTTTTTTTTTTAAATTAATTTTCTATCTGGGATTTTGGCTTCACTTTGCCGTGACCCAGGTGGATGGAAACAAACAGTTGTTAAAACGTTTGCAATAAAGGATAGGTGGGTAGTAATTTTTCTGGTCATTTCTGTAGGGTGAAAACCAATAAGTAATAAACGTAAAGGGTATTTTTGTTATCAGCAATATTTTACATATTTCTTGTTTGAGCAGATAGTTTATCAGGCATTGTCCTCATTAGAAGAACTGCTGATTATCTGAACTTGTGCAGCGGAGTGACCTAGAATGTTTTTGTTAGGAAGTAAATTTCTCTGATGTACGTAATGTACTGGCTGATCTGAAGACCAGCTAATGCTTTCTGAAAAGCTTTAGCACATGGGTAGGCAACCTCCTCTCTTTGAGAAATGAGGATTCTCCCAGGATTCATCTCCCAGGATTCATCTTTTGGGAGCTGGATTGCAATCCAAGGCTGGTCAAAGCTGACGTGAGAGAAGTCCCATTTTTCTTTTTTTCTCACGCTTCTTTCCTTCCTTGCTGTTGAGGAAAGCAATTGGTTCCTACGCTGCTTCTCAGGCAAAAGTTTGAGAAGCTCTTTGGGCCTTGCAAAGGCTTTTGTCATTAAGTGAAAGCTGCTCACCTACTTTGCGAGTAGTACTCCAGATAGTCCTCAAGTTACAACTGTAAACCTGCCCATTATAGTGCTGGTTATACATTGTGTCAATCACTGTGACCGACCTGATTTTACAATCTTTTTTTACAGCAGTCATTAACAAAAACCGCCAGAAAATGCAGCCACGTAGCTATCAGAACTTTGAATTTGGGTATTCCAGGGAGGCCCATCAGAATGTTGAACAGTCACTAAGTGAACATTCAGTAGTTGAGGACGCTGTAGTTGTGTCCAGTATGAGTTTCCTTTCCCGTTTTCAGAGATTATTCTTTCCATGTCAGTGAATTTTGGTCTCTTGTGTGCTTTTTCCCCTCTGCTTCCCTTGGTAGCGGAATCATCAGATAAAATGTCTAATGATCAAGGTAAACCAATAGATGTGCTTTATGTGTCGTGCTGTCTTTTATGAGTATTACTTGTCTTCTTGTGCTATTAAATGACAGTATTCTTGTGAAATTTTAAAATATCAAAACGGGGGCTTCTTTTGGTGAACAGCATATTTGCAACCTATGCAACTTTTTTTGTTTTCATCTAGAAGCGAAATTGTTGACAATTAAAGCTGCACAATGACTTTTAAATTCTCTGTATGCCTGTACATTTCGCTCTTTTTAAAAATGAAAATAGTCCATTTAATGGGCAGCGTTTTGACTTTTTAATCTTCTAGGTTTGTTTTCTTTTTACTTTTATAGTATTCCTTTATTTGTTAGAAGGCCTGACAATATGTTGCAACAATGATTTACATATAAATAAATAAGGATTTGTTTGCTATACAGTCATCAGAAATGACATACAATAGCTTTACATAAATGAAAGCAAGAAGATAAAGTCCCTCAGTGGCAAAGAATGATTGCATTCATCCAGCCTTGTATTCTCTTTGAAGTGACTCTCTCCCTGCATTTACCTCTTATCAGCCCCCAATGGACAGGAACATCTATCAACTGGAATTTGTCAAGAACTGAATGTTACATCGGTTGTAGAGATCCCTACATGTGATCTGGGCTTTGTTAGAAAGGATTAAGCAGGGGGATAATCATAATGTGCCCACTTCCTTTCTGGATTTAATATGTCTTGAAAATACCTGCCATATCAGTGATTGAGTACGAGCTCTTGTAAGATAAGCATTAGGCTCCAGTTGTTCAGAAATGGGGGACAGGGAATTAGAAATAAACACAAAATTCTTACATGGATAGAAAATTACATTTTGTCTCGTTATCAGAAAAGATTTAGGCTACTACATTATGGTTTGCATATCCGTGATTACAGAGATATACTCTAGCTATTAATATAATCGGTTTGACATTTTTAAATATATTCTGCAGTCTCTCTCTCTTTCTCTGTCTCTGTGTATGTATGTGGGTGTACTTGGAGAATGCATCTATCTTGGAGGTCAGACAAAAACTCAGCCTCTTTAGAGGGCTTCAGAGACCAATCCTGTTCTTTGATGAGATCACAAAAAGGAGTGCAATTAATTCTTTAAGATGTATTTTAGAGGTGGTTTTTTTAAAGGGTTTTAACAGAGGGGATTGAAATAAAAGTATTATGACAATCAAAGTCCCTATTTCCTCCTTTAACTCTCCTCCCCCCCACCTCCCCCCGGCAAAAGTCCAAATTTTTTCCACTAAAATTCTTCAGCAAAATAGTCTTAAATTCTCTGCCACAATTTAGGATCAATTTTTTTTTTAAGAGAGGGCTCTTTTTCATCGCAGATGAGGGTAGTTGGCTTATTAGAACCCTCCTGTTCCTATTCCTATCTTTTACTTTTGGAAAAAACAGTAAACAATTTTCCACTAAAATACTTGGGGCAATGTAATCTCAAGATGAGTAGGTGCTAGAGAGCCACAAATTGCCCACCTGCGTATAACCAAAAGAAAAACGTATTAAATTTTAAAAAGTGAACAAGATGAGATTGTCAAAGCCCTTAACATGGTTAAAATTTTATTTTCCAGCATTGGGATCTGCAGGAAAAGGAAATCGACCAGTGGATGTTGGAACAGATTATAAAACACCCATCAGTGGTAAGTATCTTCTCATCTCTGTTGAGAGCCAAGAGCTTGAAATAATTCATGTTATAATTTCTCCAAAAGATAGCGTGTGTTTTGCAGGTCAATGTCAAAGGCTTATTAGAGAAAAACTCAGTTGAAATTCCCAACAAGGCAGGCTGTATCTCTCACATAACATAGATTTTTATTTAACTTAAGCAATAATTTTCAATTCTTTCATTCCAATCCAAGTTACAGCTCTAAAAATCATTTTGGGTAATTTTTGTGTTCTTTCTTAGGAAGCAACAGCCCTCATGGCAGCCCCTCCCCACTAGAATACAATATGCTCCTGATCATAATTGTGTCTGTGGGAGTGATCACCATTGTGGTTGTAGTGATTGTTGCCGTATTTTGCACTCGAAGGACCACCTCTCACCAGAAGAAGTAAGGTTTTGTTTTCAGTTGCCCTGGGTGGAGGGTGTGTGTGTGTGTCTTTCTGCTGGTTTCAGGGATACGGGTATGATTTACAATGAAGGCAAAATAAAAGGTACAATAAAGTTGCACATTGTGCTTTTGTGGACTTAAATTTTAGGGCTTTCTCTCAAAAAGCTCTAGACTTCTCCAATTCTATAAGATGAACAGTGTTGGAGGATGAACTAGTGTATTCAGATAATACATAATAATTGTTAATAATAGTTCTGATGCAGTATGATTGAAACCATTTCAGAGCCATATTTTGGGTGGATGGGTATGTTTTGGGGTTTTTATTTTTTGTTTTTGAGCTGCTCTGCCTCTGTTTGTCCATGATAGGAACATTTGTTTCTCCTTTCCCTGATAACTTGGCTTCAGGTTTTACTAGGAAAATGCTAATTTGACTGTTTTGGAGTTTCCTTACCCAACACCTGGGCAAAACTATTGTGGAATTGATCATTTTGACCTCTCTTCAGCATGAGAAGAAACAATCATGCAAAACTATCAGGCTTCTAGTATTTATTTATTTATTTATTTTTCTTTCTGTTTGTTCGCCCAGAAGTAGATCAGATCAGGAAACTGATCATGCAGGAAGTCTAAAATTATACTTTTATTGAGATTGGCTGTAGTGACAAAAATCTTGAGGTCTTAAGGGCTTCTGGATAACTTCTCCAAGGTCATCTCCATGGCTTCTTCCTTCCCCTTCTGCCTGAAGTGTGGATGAGGTGATTTTCGTTGCTACAGGAATATACCGCAGCTACTGGCAGGACAGTTCTCAGTATTTAAGGTTAGCAGAAGTGAAAAGAGGAGCTATTTGGCTTTAGTCTGCTTCTCGGAGCTTGGGAGGTGAAAGTGTTGGTGATACGGAATGGACTTTGGCATCCAATAAGATACACAAGGACACTTGACTTCCCACTATTTTTGGATGAGCACTTGGAAAGAAAGAGTGAAATTCCTTCACTCACAATAGAAAACATACTAATAAAGAGAATATTTGTAGCTCAAGGTTGAAATGAGGGGTCCTTGGTGCTCTCTGAGCTGGGCCTGTTTGCACTGAGGATGGTACTTGGTTTGGATAATGAATCTTCTGCAAGAAAACAATCCAGCTCAGACCTTCAAAAAGACCTTCACAAAACATACTACTGTGCAGCGTTATTGTTCACAAAGATACTTTGATGGAAGATACCTCCTGCAGGATAATTGAATAAGTGATTTGTTTTTGTTTTCCTTTTAAAGAAAACGAGCTGCTTGTAAATCTGTGAACGGATCTCATAAATACAAAGGCAATTCCAAGGACGTCAAGCCACCGGATCTTTGGATCCATCATGAGAGGCTGGAGCTGAAGCCTATTGATAAATCCCCAGATCCTAATCCAATCATGACCGACACCCCGATCCCTCGTAACTCCCAAGACATCACCCCCGTGGACAACTCTATGGACAGCAATATTCATCAGAGACGAAACTCCTACAGAGGTGAGATGACGCTGAGCTTATCGTTAGCTTCACAGCTGAATCTTGTGGTTCTTTCCTAACGTGGACAGAAAGGCAAGGGGAACCTGACCTCTGTTCTTCTGAATCCAGGGCATGAGTCAGAGGACAGCATGTCCACCCTCGCAGGAAGAAGAGGGATGCGGCCAAAGATGATGATGCCGTTTGATTCTCAACCTCCTCAACGTAAGTCGAGCTTCAGGGATGACCTCCCAAAACCACCTTGATTGAGTCAAACATTTCTGATTCCATCTCATCCATATAAGATTGCCTTGCAGTTCATTTAAAGCAATAGTCCAATGCCCTTATTCTCAAGAGCACTAAATAAACTTCTGGCTAAATAGCCTGTTTACATTTTCCTTTGACATGGACTTTAACCCCAGGCCCTCTCTGTTTTTGTAGATTCATCCTGGCAGCAGAAATAAATTTGCCCTGTCTGTCTGGTTGTGTATCATGCAGATATTCTGAGCAGAATAGCCTGTATTATATCGCAAGTTAGACTTAACGCCAGGAAATGAATGGCCTTGGACTTTTCACCTTAGTATAGGGATGTAATTTCTGGATCTCCATAGCAATATGCTAATGACAAGCCTAGTAGATTTAAATAACAAATATTGCCAGCTAAATGGAATTTGCACAGCCATCGTATATGGATGGCAGGTCCAGGAGATGTCATGTGCAATTGATAGCTCTATCAATTTAATTTATTTAAGTATTATGGGCTAGATAAATGCCAGAACCATAGAAATCAGTGCCAAGGCTGCATTTGCAAATTAGCCAGATCCTGCTAATACACAAGTTGTAGAAGAAGCTGAAGAAAATAGTTTTTCTTTCAGCAGAGTTAGTTGAAATCCTCCATTTATCGCAACTGATACAATTATGGCGATGCCATACTAATTTGTGTGTCGTGAAATTGCGAAGATTTTAGACGGTTTTATTTATCTTTGAAAGACCTGGGCATGTGCTAGAGAGAAACAGATGTATTTGGGCTGTCAAGACTGGAGGTGAAGAAGGGAGCAAGTTTATGCTTGATGGTTCCTCACTCAGGGCGGTGAAACAGTAAGAAAAATATTTTGAGAAATTGAGGCAAGGAGAAGATGCCTATAACTTATTAATCGCTGTGATTTAAAAGGTATTTCAGAAACACTGATGATGATAAAAATCCCAATGTCATGCTTCCCATCATGAAGGGGAACCATTTTTATATGCAATATTCAGACCAACGTGGACTGTGAGGGTGGGCATATTTTACAGAGTGATTTTTTCACCAATAGTGTAAGAAAACTGTCATTATTCCAAGATGAGATGTTTGAAATGCTTCATAATTTTACAAATCCTTTCCCGTTGTTTTTTTCCTCAGTCTTAATAAAGGGAGATCAATAACATTGCTTCCTTTTCAGAGATTATTTCTTCCTATCATAGTGTTCTGTTAATGCAGTTGGTTCCTTTGACTGGAAAAAGAAGCTTCATTATGGCCAAAGGCTGGCATAGAATAACAGAACCAATAACATGAGAATGGTTGAGTTACTGAGTTTGTTGTAAGCGATCCTCTTTATTTTATTCCAATCTGCAATACATCAAAACTACTCATTACAAAATACATTGCAGATTTATCATTTATCATGATCTCACAACTATATTCCCTTCCATTGGCAGTATGGGAACAGTGAATTAAGCTTTCGTTGGGTTTTTATTTTAAAAGTACTATGTTTACATATGTTAAAGAATAGCTTAACTAAAGCAAGCAGAAAGTAATGGATCTGCAGCCAGCTACATTAAAACCTAGGATTTCTCATTGATTTCAACACAGGAATTGATCTACACAGATAGTGAAAATATGATCCTTTAAGGTTACTTAAGGATCAGAAATTAATAAATGAACTCAGCAGTAGCATGAGTGCAGAAACTGTGAACTGAGGGAAATTGTAATATCAATGTTTTATTTGCTTGCCAGATTACAAGTACTGCTAGTGTGTTTCTGTACACTTTAAATCAAGCTAATAAACCTACAATTTTATGTTGAGTAATGCACACAATTACTTTTACATAATACCATAAAGTTGGAGACACTTTGTTCAAAATTACCCATTCCTAATTAAGATCCAACGCACAGCTGCCAAGTCATCCTCAGATACCATAATTCCTCTTTGCTCACATATAGCGGAAACTTCAGTTTTGATAATCTGGGCTTCAATCCCACGTCTCACCTCAACCAATAAATTTCCTTTCAAGAAAATCTGATGCTTTTCAGCAACCCAAACAGCAAGCATCTGCAATTCTTGCTTCCTAACGTTTGCATCCCTGGAAATTTCTTGACCGAATAGTATCTCTTCTTCTAGGAAACTGGAACCGGGCGTCCTAGTCTCTCTGTCTGTTTGTTTCAATGCATTTTTGTCGATGAAAGTGGGGGAGGGGGGGCTTCACTTTGGCCCGCATGCTGGTTGGTCTTGTGTTAAGCTTTTTTTTTTCTGTCTTATGTTCATTCGCAGCTGTGGTTAGTGCTCATCCCATCCATTCCCTTGATAACCCTCACCATCATTTCCACTCCGGCAACCTCGCTTCTCCAACCTGCAACTATCTCCATCATCAGACAAACCTATGGCCAGTTGGCACATCTGTGTCCCATTCAGACAGGGCTAATTCCACAGGTGAGAAGAACGATCCGTTTTTGGAGGTCCACCATTGGCAAAAAGAACCATGAGGAAAAGAGCCTCATACGATCTATTTGCAAATATCAAACGACATGTTTTGGGTGGCCGTCTCTAGCCCAAATCTACCGAAGTCAGAAGGTTGTATCTGCTGGTTGAACTAATTGTGTGTTCCTTTTTCCTTTTGCAATAGCACACATTGTAGATGGACTTGATTTGTTTTTTCTGCACTTTGTTCCATTGGAGTCAAACTAGCCCTCTAGCCACTCTAAGCTCTGAGAATAAAGTTGTCCTTTTTGTGTTTTTAGTGAATGGCGCACTTAAGCCTTTAGAATTTTATTTAATCTTGGATCTGATGGTAATTCGGTTTCTCTGGTGAGAATTTAGATTTGCATAATTCGCTCTCGTTATTATTAAAGCTGCAAATAATGACCCTGAAGTGAGAATACTCCCTTATTTAATTGTAGAGCGCTAGTAGCTTCTGATTTAATTTCCAACATCAAGAGGACCCATTTTGCATCGAATATGGAAAAACTAATAGCTTAGAGGTATCTATACCTAGCATTAATAAAAACCACTTGAAAGCTAGGCAACTAAGAAATCTCCAGACAGTTCGCTAAAAGATGAATCAGTTAGCAAATTCAGTGTGATTTAGAAAGCTGAATATATTGTTTGGTTTGTTTTGATTCAGTGATGGGATCACATGCTAAGCTTTTTTCAAAACAAATTAACTCTTTATAGAGCCTAAATAAAAAGCATAAAACTTTAGCATCAGTGTAGAGTTATGTTTAAGTGCTAACTAAGTGAACTTTGGGGTGACTTTCTCATTCTCTCAGTTTGTTGGCCTTTTTTGGAACTAAAGAGAGTTTGTGACCCAACTAACACCATTGAAGGCACCTGGCATTTTCAGGGACTCTCTGAGGTTGAAAAGTTAAAGATAACCGTTCATTTCCTTCCCTCGTCTCCAGAATCTGTTCGAAATACACCTAGCACAGATACCATGCCAGCATCTTCATCTCAGACATGTTGTGCCGACCACCAAGAGCCAGAGAGTGCTTCAGCATCCTACCTGCCCAGTACCCAGGAAGAGGAGACAAGCCAGAACCTGCCCACTGCCCATGTCCGTCCCTCTCATCCTCTGAAGAGTTTCGCTGTGCCAGCCGTCCCGCCCACTGGCAGCACTTATGACCCTGCCTTGCCAAGCACACCTTTATTATCACAGCAAGGTGAGTACGGGAAAATGAAAATTGAATGGAGGGGAGATAGGTGAGCGATACCCTTAACGTGATCTTCTAGATCGGTGTTTTGTTTTTCTAAACTTCCCGAATTCCCCAGCCAGCACATGTAGAGTTGAAGTTGCCAAATGTGAAAAACCCTGATCTAGAGGCAAATGTCATAGCTTCTTTGAAGTTTTTAGCAGCTGCAACAAAATCACAATTACTCTAGGACAGGAGTGTCAAACTCGCGGCCTGCAGACCGGATGTGTCACATGCCGGTCACACTCACCCCCATTTTAGCAGAGGGAGGGGGGAAAGTTGCAATACATCACATGATGACAATGTGTCATCGCAAGCTTGACACCCCTGCTCTAGAAGGTCAGTTTACAGAGATATGTGGTGGTACAGTGGTTAAAGTGCAGTATTGCAGGCAAACTCTGCCCACAGCCAGGAATTTGATCCTGACCAGCTTAAGGTTGACTCAGCCTTCCATCCTTTCGAGGTCGGTAAAATGAGAATCCAGATTGTTGGGGGCAATCGGATGATATTGTAAACGGCTTAGAGAGAGCTGTGAAGGACCGTGAAGTGGTATATAAGTGCTATTGCTATTAAGTGGTTCCTGTTCTTCCTTCCCAGCAGCCAAGCGGGTTCATTAAAGCAAGGAAGAAGATGATTGTGGCATTGCAACTGAAACACCAGCTTTGTGTATACCGATGGTTCATTGATGTGTATACAAAAGGGGAGGGGTTTGGATCGTGATGCCACAGTTGCCATCTTTCCTGCTTTGACTTTCCCTGGGAAAGTCATACTCCCAAATGAATTTCCCTGCAAAACCGCCATGAAATCTAGTATCATATATAGCTGCTTTCCCAGTATATCCTTAGGGCCTCTGTGGCTTATGTTCATTCAGGACTTGTAAATAACAATCTTAATCTTTGGCTTCTTAGTTCAGAATTTCAATTATAATAGTTTTCATTGATTTGTAGTTTTCTGGCTGTGGGCAGACTTGGTACAGAATCAAAACCTGAAAAGAATTTGATTGCATCTGCCTGTATTTAATAGCAGCATACCTGGCTTGTTATCAACATGCCATTATATATGTTTGTCAGTTAAAAGATTGACCATGATTATAATTGTGTCAAGCTTCTAGCCATCCAGTTCATTCAGTGAAGACAGCATCAATTGGAACTCTAGGAAGGACTCGGCCTCCAATGCCAGTCGTAGTCCCGAGTGCCCCCGAAGTGCAGGAAACCACAAGGATGCTTGAAGACACAGAAAGTGTAAGTGTGCTTAAATGTAAAAATAAATGTACATGAATGTAAAAATAATAGTAATGAGGCCCTTCCACTGCACACAGTAAGCAGAAAGAAAATAGACCAAATACAGATAGTTCTCAACTTATAAAACACAAGTGAAACCAGAATTTCCATTGAATCCTCCATTGCTAAGCAAGGAGGTTGTTAAGTGAGTAACATCCAATTTTACAACCTTTTTGGCATGTTTATTAAGCAAATCACTTCGGCTGTTCAGTGAACCACCCCGTCGTTCAGGAAAGCCAGCTCCCCACATTGACTGGCTTATCGAAAGCCAGCCAGCCAGCCGGGAAGATTGCAAATGCTGTCATGAGTTTTTTTTTCTTTTTCCAGTGCCATTGTAACTCTGAATGGTTGCTGCACAAAAGCTTGTAAGTCGAGGAAAACCTGTATAGCTCGTCAGGTTTTATGGAAAGGGTTTCTCCAGTCAGAAGCACTTCCTGCTCCACCTCTCCTGGCAATCAGTGGGGTGCACTCTGTCCTTTTTAACTGAAGTTGGGGGCCACCTCCCTTAAAAGCTAACAACCTTGGTGAGAATGGTAATCCTGTGTTGGGTTCCTGTCCAATTGTAGACTGTTCACCTCTGACCTTGGGGAAAACCAAGCCATCCTTTAGCCCCTAGGAAGGTACCCTTGGATCACAACCTTGCAGCCCAAGCTTTTGAAAAGCCAGTGACAATTAACTGCAGGATATATTAAGCATTTATAAATGCACTATTGTTAAATTGCCCCCATCTTTGGTTCATCAATTACCAGGCATTTCAGCTCTTCAATAGCTGTTCCCTTTTGGCTGGGCAATGCTTAGTGTCAAAGATCTGAAGTAGCATTGCTAAGCCTTCTAAAGCACCAGTTAAATGAGTTTGACAGCATTGTTCTGAATGAACCAATGCTTTAATTCGGCATTTCCATATAATAGCAACATTTGGAGACGCCATTAAATGTGAGTCGCTGATTCATAACTATTATCGTCGTGAGGAAAGTTGCCTCCTTGTTTTCTCCTCTCCCATCACTTTTGTTCTCACTTCATCATTTGTGATCTCATTTATGTGGTGTGTTCTGGAGTTGCTGCTGCTGCCTTAATCTTTCCCTACAAAACAAACATTGGAATGAGCTAGTTTTGGCAGCAACAACTGCCAAGCAATCTGTCTTGACTATCTTATAACCATTGGCAAGGTGGCACAGTGATTAGAATGCAGTATTGAGGGCTTACTCTGCCCAACGCCAGGAGTTTGATCCTGACTGGCTCAAGGTTCACTCAGCCTTCCATCCTTAAGATGGCTGATGTAGGAGATGACCAGACTGAGCCCGAGGGAGGGGTCAAATGCCCCATCAGTCCTGAGTTCCTTCGTGGCCACAACAGAGTCCAGCCCACCTTGAATTATTTTATCTCTTATCTACCGCCAATTTGTTTTGGCTGTTAATAGTTCAGGTTCTTGTAGAGAGCTTAAGCTTGCAATAAATCTTTAAAACCGTTTGATCTGCCTGGCTCTTCTGATTTCCCTGGCACAGTCAAAGGTCCTAGATTGTTGGAGACAATATGCTGACATATTGAAATGTTAAGACCACTTTATAAGGCCTTGGTAAGGCCACACTTGGAATACTGCATCCAGTTTTGGTCACCACAATGTCAAAAAGATGTGGAGACTCTAGAAAGGGTGCAGAAAAGAGCAACCAAGAGGATTAGGGGACTGGAGGCTAAAACATATGAAAAACGGTTGCAGGAACTGGGTAGGTCTAGTTTAATGAAAAGAAGGACTAGGGGAGACATGATAGCCGTGTTCCAATATCTCAGAGGCTGCCCCAAAGAAGAGGGAGTCAAGCTATTCTCCAAAGCCCCTGTGGGTAGAACAAGAAGCAATGGGTGGAAACTAACCAAGGAGAGAAGCAACTTAGAACTAAGGAGAAATTTCCTGACAGTTAGAACAATTAATAAGTGGAACAACTTGCCTCCAGAAGCTGTGAATGCTCCAGCACTGGAAATTTTTAAGAAGAGGTTGGATAACCATTTCTCTGAAGTGGTGTGGGGTTTCCTGCCTGGGCAGGGGGTTGGACTAGAAGACCTCCAAGGTCCCTTCCAACTCTGTTATTCTATTCTATTCTATTCTATTCTATTCTATTCTATTCTATTCTATTCTATTCCGCTTAAGGGAGTGCTGTTAAGCACTGCGAGCGGTATATAAGTCTACGTGCTATTGCTGTTTGACCGCTCCTTTCTCTTTCCCAGACAAGGTGGCTCATCTTGCCCAATAACCCTATTAAATCTCCTGCAGAATTACGAACCGGATGAACTCACCAAAGAGATGGCCCACCTGGAAGGACTAATGAAGGACCTTAACGCCATCACCACAGCGTGATCACCTTCCCCAAGGAATGACTCCAAACCACGGGCCTTGGGACTTCGCCTTGGAGCACAAGGAAATGTATAAAGACTAGGGGACAGCAGAGAAAGAGACCTGCTCACCAGCTGCAGCACCACCGAGGCCCCTTCGGGTTAACCAAGTGGCTCTTCTGATTCATTGGCCTGAAATGAACCTCTTTGAGGGTTGTTGGGATTTCCGCTTCTCTGTTGCGATGCTGATGCTGATATGAACCAGGAGTGGGGCAACGACTCAGGCTGACGAAATCTAGCATCCAGACAAAGTTAGCATTCATCGGAGGCAGCTTTTGTCTCGGTGCTGCAACCTTCCCTGCTTTTTTCAGTGTTGGACATTCACATTTATGTACAATTTTATTTGTGTGTTTTTATTTTATTGTATCTTTTTTTTTATTAAAAAATGTAACCTGACAGAAGAGAAAAAAAAGAAATTTGTGTTGTTTCCCTGCCCCCAAAGCCTAGACGTCCGTCCGATTGCTTGTTCTATTGTGTAAACCAGAATTCACTGCCAGTGTGGATTGTTCCGTTCGTTTGTTCGTTCGGATTTCTTTTCCTTTTTTTAAAAGCGCGCATAATTCTGTCACCTTCCAGCGGTTGTAATTCATGGCCTTGGGATATGCTGCATTGCCTTTTTGTAAGCTTTTTTTATTTTTATATTATGATAATTCAGAAAACCTGACTAGTTCCTTTCTCATCACTGAGAGGTTAACTATCTGTTTGGATTGAAATGTAACATGGAGGAAACTTTTTTAAAAAATTATTTTGAGCGTTTTCAGTACAGGCGTCGAATAAGTAAGCCTTGGGCTGGGAGCCACAGAGTGGTAGAAAGCATCATTGTTTACAGGGACAATGCAATGCAACGCAGTGTTATCCATCGGACTCGTTTAAGCCATCCCCTACAATATGCCCAGTTGTGATTTAAATAAATTATTATTATTATGAGTAATTTCCCCGATCTTGGAAAAAGCAACACAGTATTCTGACGGATGGCTGCGACAAACTGTTATCTGCAATTACTCACTTTTGTCATTGCCTCTGTCCGTCCAAGGCCTTACCAAAACAGAAAGTGAGCAGCACACCTGTGGCTCCAAAGATATCATATCAGCCAGCCCAGATTCATCAAAGGGAATTGCAAAAAATAGAATGAAGGCTTAAAAGTTGCCATCTCCTTTGTAAATTCATCCTTTACTCCAGAGGTGTCCAATCTTGGCGACTTTAAGGCTTGTGGCTGGGGAATTCTGGGAGTTGAAGTCCACAAAGCTGAAAGTCGCCAAAGTTGGAACCCTTGCTTTAGTCTGTTTCTTGCCAATTGCAAAAGGTGTTCCATTGAGCAAAACCCTCTCATAAATGTTGGGTCCTGACCTTGAAGCCCACAATGTATTTTAGCAATCCAGCTCTTATTGTTTGAATGTTTGAAATCAAAGTTGTGTCCTTCTGGATTTTGGCACTGAAGTGGGAATTTTATTCCAGATACTTTAGCATACAATGATCAGACATAAGCTATGACTCATAAATATAGTTTATGCTTAAGTAACTGGAATAAAACTCTCTGTAGCTGTAGATCATCTTCAAGGTTTTGGGGGAATACTTCCAATGTTGAACCACAATCAAAGCAAATTAACTTTGCAGGAGAGAGTGGGGGAAATGTAGGTGTGTATGTTTGTGACTCAGGTGCTGCCCAAGCCGGTAGAAGACAGGGGTGGGTTGGGAGAGATAAATAAATTCCTAATAAACTGGTAAAATTGCATTTTCTCTTTGTGTTTGCTGCCCATAATCATACTGTTCTCTGTCATCTTCTACGATAAACATGCTAAAAAACCCCACAATATTTGCTTTTTTTACCGGCTCATGGTTTATTCGGCCTTCCATCCTTCTGAGGTAGGTAAAATGAGAATCCAAATTGTTGGGTAGGCAATAGGTTGACACTGTAAACCGCGTAGAGAGAGAGGGCTGTAAAGGCTCGTGAAATGGTATATAAGTCTAAGTGCTATTGCTGTTCTTCCAAGTCCAGTGATAACAAAATTATGATAGGATGGGATCAGTTAGAGATTTTGTAAGTTCCTTTAATTTCCTATGTGATCAAAAAGCTTGGATTGCATGTTGCTAGCAATTCAAGTTTAGAGTCCCCTGGCTTATGTTATCTCCAATTGTACAGAGAAGAGATTATTTTTAGGAGTAAGTAAGAAGAGAGCTACATCAAACCCCCCCTCCCCATCCTCCGTCTTTCTGTCCGTCTCATTTATCATTTCCCCCCACAATGTTTTCCTTCCTTCCCTTCCAAACTCAGCTTTCGTTTGCACCGATGAGCTGAAATGGATTCATTCTGATTTGCTCCTGTTTAGCATGAACGTTAAGAACTGCCACGCTGAATCCAAACAAGCCATCTATTTTTTAAAATAACGTGTTTTGCAACTATATAAGAAGTGCCATGAAAACTCACAAGTAGACCACCTTACTCAGTGCTCTGTCTTCCGACAGTAACCCTCAGAGACAATTCATACTGTTTACGCTTAGGGTGTAAATTTCTGCCCACCACGTCTTTTCTTCCTAGCAAGTCAATGTAATCCTCCTGTTTGCTTGGAGGTGAAGCAATTAATAATAATAGTGAAAAGGGTGACCAGCTTTTAATTAAATCCGAGGAGTGGAAAGATTCACACCTCGACCTGCATCTAGATGTCTTCTGTATGCATTTTGGGAGGTTGGAGAGCAGTTTCCCTACTAGAAGGGAAGGTCTCCCGCCCGCCCCCCCCCCCCGCCTTCCCCACCCTCACAAACCAGAAGCATCTTTTTAAAGTCTCTTTTGCCTCATTAGAAGACGTTAAAAGAGGATGTTAAACACCCAAATGTGTACAAATGTTGAAATTTTCTGAATTGAACTGTAGGAACATGACCTAAAAGTTGTGTGTCCATCAGGGTGAGTGACAGTAATCAGCGCTGCCCAATGGCGGAAAGGCAAGACAGGCATGTAGAAGGTCAATGACATTAGCCGGGCCTTCTGGTGGCCCAAAGTGTTTTTTGTATGACCATTTGTCATTGTACAGATCCTTTTTCATAGCCAAGAGTATGAAGTCTTTTCTATCTTCGGAGTTCTCGCTGCATCCAGTGAATTCAATTGGCACGCACACACTGCTCCCGCAGGGTGTGCCGTTCTCTCTCACTAGACCCAAAGAAGCATCACCTTGTATATTGAGTATTCCTCCCATTGGTGGGTTCTTGTTATATTATACTATATTGCTACTTTCGTAGAACATCAAGAATAATGTTGTTGATAACCGCCATGAGTCTGGGGAGGGGGTGGGATGGGAGGGGGAATATTTTTAATAATAAAGCAACTGTTCAGAGTTGGTTTTTTAAAGGTTGAATCAAAAAAAAAATAATAAGAAGAAGAAAACATTTATTCAAGCCAGTGTATAATATGTATTGCACTTTTTACATTTTAACACTGTTTTTTTTACATATCTTGTGATTTTAAATTTGCGACATTGTGTATCTTGTAGCCTCATGGCTGCGCTGTGCAGCTTCCGCCACTTGAATAAAAGGGGTGGGGTGGGGGGGGTTGGATGGGTGGGTGTGAGGGAGGGCAGAAGAGACTCCTGTATATGGCTTTACAGTTCTGATGTAGGAGAATTCTGAAGACTGCTGTAAACTTCTACCTTTCTGTACATTATTTTTCTGTAGTATTTGTTGTATACTCTCTACATTTTTAATACTGTCATGTTTATTATTTGGTATTGGATATCCAATACACCTTTTTTTAAAAATCTAAACCCAGTTCCGATTTTGTCAAGAGTTTTTGTTGGTTGGTTTTAATAGGTTGCCTTCCTGTTTTAGCAGCCCCACCTGCTATGAGAAGATCAGGATGGAAGCATCTTAGTTTAGAGCTGCTGCTGTGAGTGACAGGATCATAACTCTCTTTAAGTGGGCATGATACATGTGAATCATTACTAACAATTTTAAAGGTTTAATATAGGAATCCCTAGTGCCGCGTCACGGGGTGAGCCCCCGCTCCTTGTCCCAGCTTCTGCCAACCTAGCAGTTTGAAAGCACATAAAGTAGAAAAATAGGGACCACCTTTGCTGGGAAGGAAACAGCGTTCCATGCGCCTTTGGCATTGAGTCATGCCGGCCACATGACCACAGAGACGTCTTCGGACAGAGCTGACTCTTCGGCTTTGAAACGGAGATGAGCACCGCCCCCTAGAGTCGGGAACAACTAGCACCTACGTGCGAGGGGAACCTTTACCTTTTTAAGGAATACAGTTTTATGTCTGTTTCAGAAATCATCCACCCATCCTCTAAGGTAAATAAATCCCTAGGGTTATAACTCTATAACTCTATTTTCTTGAAGTTGATAGAAAAAGCTTTTGGGTTCTTGGTGCTCTCTGATCTTGGTTGCTTGCTTGTAGCTATTTCATTGCCCAACTAGGTAATATCATCAGTGTGATTAGTGTAGGATTTGCTCCCAGTTTATTACAGAAGCTTACCCTGCCTGTATTGGTAAGGTTATGGTTTTCTCCTTAATAAGTTCCTTGATTAGGGTGCAGTTTTCTGTTTGTTTGTTTGTCTGGTGTTAATCCCTGCTTCTTTGAATCTGGGCTACTGGAAGGGATGTGTTTTTTTTTTTCATTTTCTTCTTGCGGTTTTCTCTCTTTTTACTTTTGTGCACGATGTAGAAATGCTTCTACCCAAACTCACACAGTGATAATGCTACCTAGTTGGGTAATAAAATATCTGCAAGCGAACAAGCAAGCTCAGAGACCACCAAAAAGCTGCACAGTTCGATCTTACGTTACAGATAATTATCAAGCTTTATTATAGGGAGACTTTTTGCATTACCTGGGAGGAAAAAAAATCTCAGTGTCTTCTAAATAAAATATGCTCACCTAGTTTTCCAGGGGGGGAAAAAAGGCTTAAGGGAATAAAAAGGGTGTGGCCTTTAATACTCTGTGAAATTGATGGTGCTTGAATACTTCTAGCCAAAGCTCTTCAAAAACTGGGCACAAACTTTGCAAAAGGCTGTTTCTCATTGTCCTTTGTCTGAATGCTGAAAGCAGAGTAAATGAGTCAAAAAGGATCAAGCAAGTTTTTTTTTTTTTTTTGAATGTGGTCAAGTTTCCTTGGTGGTGCCGAATTTTATAGGGCGAAGGAAGTCAAATTTAAGTAGGGTTTCAACCATTATCTTGGTCAGTTAGGTTTGGGAATCGAAGGCTAACCAACATGGAAGGTGCCACTTTGCGACAAATCAATCTGTGCTGACAGCAGTGGTTTTCCAGGGTTTTCCCCTCTCTCTTCTGAGGATACCACCAAAAGGGGATCCTGAACTCAAGGCAAGTATTCTCAAGCCAAGTTATCCCGATGTGGAATGGTGTCATTTTGCATGAAGATGTAATGTTGTAAAGACTGGGCTGGAACTAACACTGACCCTTCTACAATAGCAATAGCACTTAGACTTATACACCGCTTCATAGTGCTTTTACAGCCCTCTCTAAGCGGTTTACAGAGTCAGCCTCTTGCCCCCCAACAATCTGGGTCCAAGATGAAGCCCTCTTTCACTTGAAATCCCCCCAACCAACCCCCCCACCCTTCACCTTCAATCTCCTTATTTGGCTGTGGCCTTACAGGTGGGCACTAAACCATCAGCTTAATGGAGAAAGGGGAGGGGAGGGGAGGGGAGGAGAGGAGAGGAGAGGAGAGGAGAGGAGAGGAGAGGAGAGGAAAGGAAAGGAAAGGAAAGGAAAGGAAAGGAAAGGAAAGGAAAGGAAAGGAAAGGAAAGGAAAGGAAAGAAGGAAAGGAAAAGGGAAAGAGAAAGAGAAAGAAAGAGAAAAATAAAGAAAGGGAAAGGAAGAAGTAAAGGAAATGAAAAGAGGAAAAGGGAGAAGGAAAGAAAGGGAGAAGGAAAAGGGAAAGAAGTAAAGGAAAGGGAGGAGGGAAAGGGAGGAGGGAAAGGGAGAAGGAAAGGAAAGAAAGGGAGAAGGAAAGGAGGGAAAGAAAGAGGGAGAAGCAAAGGAGGGAAAGGAAGAAAGAAAGGGAGAAGGAAAGGAGGGAAAGGGAGAAGGAAAGGAAAGAGGGAAAGGGAGAAGGAAAGAAAGAAAGGAAGAAGGAAAGGAGGGAAAGGAGAAAGAAATAAAAGGAAGGGAAAGGGAGAAAGGAAGGAAAGGAAGAGAGAAACAAGGAGTGGAGTCCAGGTCACAACAACCTGAAGCTTGCTGATTTAGACAAGGCTCATCTTTCATCTATTAATTTCTCTTGTCAGGCTGGTATTTAATTAGCCCTGGTCTCCCAGCTGTTAAGCCTTAGCTGAGGCTCCATCCTCTGCTGTGTTGTCACAGCAACTAGTATTTTAAATGCTCCACATTTTTCTTTCTTTCTTTCTTTCTTTCTTTCTTTCTTTCTTTTGGTGCGCTTGAAGCGAAACCCATCTCCATTGCTATTCAAAATGCAAGGGTCAGAACGGAAGGGGATTAGGTGGAAGGGGTGGAGAAGCCCATGGGGCAGAGGTAGGGTCTCGTGAATCTGGCTGAACCTGGCTGCAGAGCCAGCATATTCAAGGACCAGGGTAGCCGAAGAAACCACGGGGATCTCTCCATTTGTTACTAAATTCAATATTGTCCTTTTTGGAAAGACGTTTCTGCCCTCTTGTGGTTGCAATGGTAATGTTTGCAATTCAGGTTCCTAGTCCACAGGTGCCTGAATTGGCATTCAAAGCCAGGAGGGAGAGAGGATCTTGGCTACTAGAAGGAAGCTTCCACCTTTACAATCCAATGGGTTTTGGCTCAAGAAGCAATGGATGGAAACTGTCCCCATTTATTCTTCTCCATTCCCTGTATTCATAATCACGTTTATATCTGTTATCCTATGCATGCTTGACAAATGAATTAAAAAGGAGAGAAGCAGCTTAGAACTAAGGAGAGATTTCCTGACAGTGAGAACAATTTTTTCTTTTTTTTAATTTGATTTATATGCCACCCTTCTCTGGAGACTCAGGGCGGCTTACAATGCGTTAAGCAATAGCCTTCATACTTTTGTATATTTTATACAAAGTCAGCTTATTGCCCCACAAACTGGGTCCTCAATTGACCTCTCTTAGAAAGGATGGAAGGCTGAGTCAACCTTGAGCCTGGTGAGATTCGAACTTACAGTAATTGCAGACAGCTGGAGTTAATCACAATGCTTTTAGTCTGCTGAGCTATCCAGGCTCCTTAACCAGCGGAACAATTAACCAGTGGAACAACTTGCCTCCAGATGTTGTGAATGCTCCAACACTGGAATTTTTTAAAGAAGAGATTGGATAACCATTTGTCTGAAATGGTGTAGAGTTTCCTGTTTGAGCAGGGGTTGGACTAGAAGACCTCCAAGGTCCCTTCCAACTCTTATTCTGCTACGTGCCTACTCTTATTTCTATGGTGCCATTCTCCAAAACTTTTTGGATTTTGATTTTACATTTTGGGTGGGTTTAAAGGGACAATATAACCAAGGTCCCTATTTTGCCTGCACATCCATTAGAAATGAAGAAAACCTATCCTAGACTTTAAAGGGGTGCAGCGAAGGCCTTCCGCTCCTGAAAAACTTAATTTTTCATTCTGGATTTCCTACCATATTAACACCTCCTTTGCCTTCTTTGTTTTATTCTTATCTTGCTTTCTTCTCTCTTCCTGGACTGTGAGTTCTTAAAAATAACTTCCCTTTTTTAAAAAAGAAATAATAATAATAATAGGCCATGCAAACATGTTTTTTTTTTCCTTTCAGCGTGCACATGAATCCTTTGGACAATTTAATGCCCAGGCGCCTGAATCGGCTACAGAAACCTGGCCTGCTTATCACCTCTTACCGTTGCCATGGAGCTACGGCAGCTCCCGGGCTGCGGCTCCACTTTGAAGTGGCATCCGTCATGCCAGGAGACAGAAACAAAAGGGCACTTCGGGGAAATCCCTGCTTGCTTTGTGCAGAGGGAGGCACCGCCGCACTTGTGGAAATGCCTCCCCTCCCAAAAAAAAGCTAAATTGGAGAATGACAGGACGAAACCAGTGAGGAAAAAAAGAGAGCCTCTTTCCCAATGAGAGCATTAGTGAGAAGCATCATTAGAAAGAAGGAAAACTCCTCGTCTACGGGTTCCTACTATGGCAGAGAATCCATCTGCAGTCTCCATCCGCTGCGGAGCACTGAAACTCAGTAAATCAAAAGCTGTTTAGGATGGATAGGATACTGTCATGCCCCTGTCGGAGTCGGAGTCCGAAGGGGAAGAGGAACGGCTGACAGAGAGCGAGAGAGTGGCTCCGTTGGCTGTGGAAGAAACTGGGGAAGGGCCAAGTCAGGCTGGGCAGAGCAGGGGAGAGGTTGAACAAGGGAGAGAGGGTTCAGATGAAGACCAAGGCCCACCCTCTCCTCATCCTAGGGCACACAGGGAAGAACGGAGAAGAGAGCAATGTGGGTTGCATGGCTAAGAGGAAGGAAAGGACCCCAATTCCCTACACAAGGCACACCTGGGGATGGAGTTTAAAGGAGAGGCAAATGGGAGGGGCAGTTGTCGGGAACAAACTCTTGAGTTCATCTGGTGCTTATCTGAGTTCCTGGCATCCTCCCAACTGGTTTGATTTACTGCTGTGCTACTTCACTTCTGGAATTCCCTATTTTGCTTGCCCTGCCGGATTAATTACCTTGTCTTGCCTTGTTGGATTTTTAGTTGAAAGTTTTCTGTTTACAACGTTTGGGACGGAAGCATTGTCAGCCAAAGACTATTACAGGTGGGTGGAAGAGCTCTCTCCAGGCCAGAGAGTTGAAAAGAACACTGGGGGCACAGTTGTGCCCCCAATCACAGTTGGTGATAATAAAGGTTCTCTGGCTGTGTTGTCTTGGTGTCACACCCCCGGGTCATCACAGTTACCAAACGGAACGCGGGAAAGAGAATCTCTGGGAAATCAAGCTATTTAAGGGTTGAGGAGTCTTTGTGTGGAATAAGCCGCCTGGGAAAGCCAAGGGAAATCATCAAAGCCATTAAAAAGCGAAAGTTAGAATATTTTGGACATGTGATATGACACCCAGAAAAATATGGCATCCTTCACTTAATCTTCCAAGGAAAGATTGAAGGCAAACGAAGGTCCAAGGCAGAAGAAGAACATCATGGCATCAAAATCTAAGGGACTGGTTTGGACAAAACTCAGCAGCACTTTTTTTCATGCAGCTGTTGATAAAAATAGGATTGCCAACATGATCACCAACGTCCGATGACAGATATGGCACAAGAAGAAGAAGTGTGGAATTGATGGGTTCTCCATCCTTGGAAGTCTCCAGGAAGAGATTCAACAAGCACCGTTCATGGCTTTCCAGCACGGGGGTGGTGAGTTGGTCCCTTCCAAGGGCATAACTGAGAAATTGTAATCCTGAAGATCAGCTGTTTACAGGGATAGAAATATTACCAAGAAGTGTGCACAAATCCTATCCATTCTACGGAGTTGAGTTTTCTATCCCTGGGAAGAGACTGAACAAGCACCTCTTGTGATTTTCCAGCAAGGGATGGAGAGATGGTCCCTTCTCACTCCATAAGGGTGTTGTGTGAAATTCTGAAGCACCAGCTACGTAGAGGGACAGAAATATTACCAAAAATCGTGCACAAATCACATAAAAAAATATCGGAATAAGGTAGAGCTAATCTCTTTGTAATAAAGCTTCTGGCTTATCAATTTACGTTTTTATGGGAGACAGACCTAACCTGCTCAGAAACGGTTTCAATGCAGGAGAGATAGGATACAGCTCATCAGGGTTAGGCTTCTCACACCAATTCTGTGAGGTAGATTAGGTGGGGAGAGAGAGAGATTGACAGGAGCAAGGCTACCCACATTGAATCTACTCCATCACTTTCCAGATTCAGTCCACCTGGCCAAATAGCATCACTGTCTATGACTCCTTCAAACCAAGCCAACTTTGGTGGATGTTTTATACACATGCCTATTCATACAGAACTACATGGTGGCACAGTAATTAAAAGTGCAGTATTGCGGGCAAACTCTGTCCACAGCCAGGAGTTCGATCCTGACTGGCTTAAGGTTGACACAGCCTTCCATCCTTCCAAGGTCAGTAAAACAAGGACACAGATTGTTGGTGTCAACATGCTGTAAGCCACCCATAGAGTGTTGTAAAGCACTATGAAGCGTTATATAAATCTAAATGCTATTGCTATTACTATTGATGCATCTATGTATGATCCGATCTGGGTCGGTCTCCGGGACCAGAGGTTTTGTCTTCCGAGCTTTCGGACTCATGCTGGAGCCCATCTTCAAAGAACTTCTCTCCAGCAAAGTATATGCTGTTCTGTGTGGAGGATTTATGTGGTGCCTGTTGTATGTGGCTTTTTAGATATTGATTGGTATGTTGATGGCTGGCTACTAAGTCATTGCCTGTCATTTGCTTGTGCTGCCCAGCCCTCGCTTCCTAAGTACTTGATAAGCTGGTAGTAAATCAGCACTCCTGTTGACTGACAAGGAGCCCATTTCCCCAGGCTTCAATCCCTTCCAGGGGTGAAATGCTACCGGTTCAGACCAGTTCATCCGAACTGGTAGTAATAAATGCTACCAGTTCAGGCAAATCGGTTTATCAGCTGTGCTGCACAATTTATATTCGCTAGAAAGCAAGAAGTCCTGCTTTCTAGCGAATCTAAATCGCGCAGCACAGCTGTTCCCCCCCCCCCCCACTGTTCTACTTATCTTTGAAGACTCAGAAAAGGCTTCTTAATCCTCCTTTTTCAGTGCTGCGTGATAGTGCCTGCGAGGCGCATGTACGCAAAGCACACATTTGGTGCGCATTGCACATGCATTTGGTGTGCACAAAGCGAACTGGTAGCGAAGTGAACTGGTAGCAGAATTCGGAGCATATCACCCCTGATCCCTTCCCTGGCTGTTTTTGTACCAGCTCATTCGACAATGTTAGTAGCTGCCACACTGAATGTATATATCTGTGCATGGACACACACACACACTCCTGTGGCTCTTTCATTTGCATTTTTATTAGAAAAAAAAGATCTCCCTCTCCCTAGAATACTCTTAAACCTTGTAGGAAGACCAATGCTTAATTTACATTTTAGTTCCCACCCAGCAAAAGCATTTGAAGCAGAAGAAGCTAGCTATATTCTCGGGGCAAACATTCGAAGATTAAGAGGCACATATTAAAGAATCGATTTCTTGCTCGTCTTTGAAGGATTTTTTTTTTCTTTTTCTCTTTTGTGCAAAAAAAAAGAGAGAGAGAGAGAGAGAGAGAGAGAGAGAGAGAGAGAGAGAGAGAGAGAGAGAGAGAGAGAGAGAGATACCCTCCCGATACTATTTTGGTATAAAATGGAGCAAAATATTTAGAGAAAGCCCAGGGTTGCCGAACGAATCAGTGCTATTGTCCCCGTATGGATCTTGGCAACCCTTGTGAGGGATCCTTGAATTCCTGATTCTTGCTCTCTGCAGCGGCAGAAAACTCAGAATAACTCAGGAGTTAGAAGCACAGGACTTCCAAGTGACAATGGCTCTTTTTCTTCTTCTTCTTCTTTTTTTCTTAAGGAGATAGCCAGATTCCCAGCATCGTGGGGAAAGGACAGGAAAGGCAAAAGGAATGGGAGGGGGAGAGAAAAAAGGGATAGACGTGGATTGATGATACAAAATGATGAAATCACACCTTGGATAAAAGCTAGCTGCCTACTCGCTTGGTTTATCCAAAGTTTCTCAACCTCGGCGACGTTAAGATGGGTGGGCTTCAACCCCCATGCTGGCTGGGGAATTGTGGGAGCTGACATCCACCCATCTTAACATCGCCGAGGTTAATAAACCCTGGTTTTATCTATCATGGGTCAGTATCTTAGGCTCCTGACTCCCTTGGGAAGAGGTAGCCAAACTCCATCTCATGTGGGTCTCGTAGGGAACTCATAACTTAGTTTAGGCTTTGAAGGAACGCGTGTGTTATTGCTCACATCATAGGACCCGTTCAAGTGTCTGGTTTAATAAAAAAACGGCCTAGTGTAGGACTTGCACAACCTGGAAATAATAAAAATGACTTTCAGGTCTCAGCTTTTCAAAGGGTTTTGGTAGTGGTGGGATTCAAATATTTTTACTACACGTTCTGTGGGAGTGGCTTGGCTTGGCCGGCATGGCTTGGTGGGCGTGGCAGGGGAAGGATATTGTAAAATCTCCATTCCCTCCCCGCTCCACGGGAAGGTTATTGCAAAATCCCCATTTCCTCCCGATCAGCTGGGACTCGGGAGGCAGAGAATAGAAGGGGGCATAGCCGGTCAGAAATGGTATATACCGGTTCTCCAAATTACTCAAAATTTCCCCTACAGGTTCTCCAGAACTGGTCAGAACCTGCTCAGAAACCTACCTCTGGTTTTTGTATGCATGTGGGTCTCATGGTGTTATTTCACAATGCAGTGGTGATTCGCCTTTCGGCAGTAAAGGCGAAAGGCGCTGTAGTATATCTCACCCAGCTTTTTACACATTGCTTTTCTAGCTTTTGGATTTTCTTTAGTCACGGAGGAAGAGCAGCTGATCAACTCCCTTAGACATGTTCAACTTACAACCACAGTTGAACCCAACATTTCTGTCATTAAGTGAGACGTGGGTTAAGTGAGTGTTGCCTCCATCTTTCTTGCCCCGGCTATTAAGTGAGTCACACCTGATTTATGACCTTTTTGCCATGCAAACCCGGCTTCCCTCCTTGACTTTGCTTGACGCTGCAAGGATTGGTCGTCAATGGCTTTCTCAGGACTGTTATAACTTTGAACGATTGCTAAAACCAATGGTCGTAAGTCGAGGACCACCTGTATTTAAAACCCCTTCCGGTTTTTAATGGACTTCCCTTGTCTCCAAACATTGGAAGCTCTGAATGTTTGGAGCAGCTTAACATGCTGATTTTTTTTTTTTCTTGGATTTTGACTTTTGGGGGGGAAATGGAAAAAGTGTCCTTTACTGTTGGGGGAGCGTTGAAGTCTAGATCAGGGGTTCCGATCTTCCCACTAAAGTGCGACATTTTTGCTAGGAACCCAGAGGCATTTTAATTTCCACCACTGCTTCAAGGTTTGGTGGAATCAACTTCACATCCCTCAAGGGAACAAGGATTGTCCTAGGCCGTTGGACTAGAAGACTTTCAAGGTCCCTTCCGACTCTGTCATTCTATTATTTCGTCCACACCACTGGAAGTTTTAAAGAAGAGATTGACAGAAAATCCCCTTTTGTCTTCTCAACCTTATTTCGTATCAAGATCTCATCTGAAGTCCCAAAGGTGCTTTTTGTTCCCAAGAGGCAAATGGACTTTCTGGTTTTTCTTAGAAGATGTTTTGCTCCTCACCCAAGGAGCTTCTTCAGCTCTGACTGGATGGTGGGGAACGGAAGGATTTATATTCCTTTGCAGACAGCTGGTCCTTTGCATCCTTTTTAGAGAGTTGCGGAGGCCACTTGGAGGCTTGTCTGTGTCCCCCTGAGGAAATCCTTCCATTCCCCACCATCCGGTCAGAGTTGAAGAAGCTTTTTGGATGAGAAGCAGGAGTGAAATGCTTCCGGTTCGGACCGGATCGCACAATCCAGTAGCGATGGCGGCAGGTGGTTTGGAGAACTGGTGGCAAAAATCCCTACGCCTCCCCACCATGCTCAGCTGAGTCACACGATCATCAGAGGCTTTTTTTTTTAACTTTTAAAAGCATTTTTTCTACAACCTCTTCCGACGAAAAAATGCTTTTAAAAGTAAAAAAAAAAAAAGCCTCTGATGATCCCACAGCTCAGCTGGGATCGTCGGAGGCTTTTAAAAGCCTTTTTTTCTGCAACCTCTTGGCCGAAAAGATGGGTAAAAAAAATGCTTTGAAAAGTCTCTGGTGATCCCAGCTGAGTTGCCTGATCGTCAGAGAGGCTTTTCAAAGCATTTTTTTAAAAAGCCTCTCTGACGATCCCAGCTGAGTTGCCTGATCGCCAGAGGCTTTTCAAAGCATTAGAAAAAATGCTTTGAAAAGTAAAAAAAAAAAAAGTTGGCCACGCCCACCGTCATATTACCCCACACACACACCAAGCCACGCCCACAGAACCAGTAGTAACACATTTTACATTTCACCCCTGATGAGAAGCAAAACATCTTTAAAAGAAAAACCAGAAGGTCCAATTGCCTCGTGAAAAAAAAAGCACCTTTGGGATAACCATGACCTGGATGATGGAGACTCTCCATCTGAAGCTTCCTTAGATGAGAACCTGAGTGGGTACAATACTCCAGATTGTAACGAGGAAAAGGGGGGTACCCTTACTGAGAAAAGACCCTTGAATGCCAATCTCAGGGTGCAATCTCTCCATTGGAAAAACAATTTTGTTAGCTGGAAGCGAAAGATGTCATGAGTGCAATGTTATCACGCTGCATCGATCCCGTGCCTCTTTTCCAACCTCTTGCTCCATGTAGTAAAATATTCTATAAAAGAAAGTGACTGAAAATCTATAGCTCTAAGAATACCTGGTTACCTTGTGTATGTGTGTGTGTGTGTGTGTGTATCGCCCTTGTTCTTATTTTGATCTCGTTATTAAACTCAAAGAAATCGAAGGAGGGAAACCGAGGCGCATCAACGTTTGCTGGGACCCGAAAAGCAGAAAATGATAGAAAAGGGGCTCTGGGAAATGGGAGGAAAGGGGGCCGGGGCAGAAAGGGGGGGGAGAAGGAGTATCTCACAAGTTGGAAGGCAGTTTTGAGCGAGTGGGCTCTTGATCCCCGCTCAGCTTTAGAGATCCTTTCCTTTCAGCAGAGGGCATAGAGGAGGAGATGGCAAATGCTGGGGGCTGGGGCAGAGAACCTGAGGATGTCTGGCGTGGTAGAGTGACCCTTCCTGGCCCCGAATTATATGGCTTCCCCAGAGGTCTGGGGCCTCCCCCGATGTCACTGACGTTGCCTCCTCCTCCGGAGAATGAAGAGAAGCTAGAAACGGACTCCCGGGAGGAGGAATGCGGGCTCGAAGTCTGCGCTGCTTCGTGGGGAAGAGACGGTTGTGAGGCGGAGATCAACTTGAGGTCCTGGGTTAATCGTCCTGGCAACACCAGTGGCCGACTCCGGGGTTGGAGCACCTGGGGAGGTGGGCTGGAGGTCTGAGGCAGGAGCAAAGAGCCTTGAGAACCCAGCGTCGCTGACGGGCTGCGCTTGAAAGTCCTGGGGGGCAGGCTTTGACTGGGAGGGCTAAGGCCTGATGGTAGGGGGTGCAAGGGTGTGGGTACAGGACCGGGCTTTGGGGGAGACAGGGAAGCGAAGGAGGACCGTTCCTGGTGCAACTGAGCAACAGTGGCCGGCTCGGCAGAAGAGCCTAATGCACTTGGCTGGGTGGGGCCGGAGGCAGGAGGGGGGCCTCCCGAGGCCTGGGACAGCTGGCGTAAGCCAGAGGAGGGAGAACTGGATGAAGGGGGCAACTGGAAGTGGTTGGTCCCTCCAGTTCCTGAGAGCTGCAACAGTTGCCCCGTGGAGTGGGGCCTGCCCGTAGGTTGCAAGCGACTGCAAGGACTAACGGGGGAATTTGAAGAGAGTTGAGGGAATGAGGTGGGGGCGGTGGCTGGGGGTGAACTTGGAGGAGCCTTCTGGAATGGGCCAAAGCTGGTGTCTGAAGCCTGCTGCCGAGCGGCCCCTTCTGTCAAATCCAGCGGCCCAGGACATAACTGGTCCAGTCCGGTAGATGTTGGGCTGCCCAGGTTTTGCTGCGTTGACCCAACGGATGGAGAGCTGGCCAAGGACCGGTGCAACGGACCCAGGGTGGCTGATGCAGTAAACCCAGCCAACTGCTGGATCTGAAAGGAGGAGGAGGAAAGGGTCTCCATCCCTGGCGTGTGCTGTTGGGATGGCGTGCTTGATGGGGAACCCACAATGGAAGGTCCGGCAGAAGACACCAAGGAATGGAGCCTCCTCAAGCGCCTTGGAGTCTGGCTTTGCGTCTGCCCCAGAGAACCCAGAACGGAGACCGGAGGACGAAAAATGGCTGTGGGAAGGCGTGGGTGGTGAGTCAGCGCTATTGCTACTGAAGTGGTGGCAGCAGCAGCCTGCAGAGGAGCCTGGATCAGTGGGGTCCAAATTACAGGTGTGGGAGTCGATGCTGCTGCCGCCGTTGCCGCTTGGATGTTGTGGGCACAGTGGGCCATTTCTCGGTCATGCTGCACAATTTGTTGGATGATCTCGTTCTCCTGGCAGTTGAAGACACCCGAGTTGAGGTCATGTTGGACCTTATGGAGAAGGATGGAGTTCTTCTTACCTGAAAGGAAGAAGGAGGACAGTGAGGAGCTGTCTTGAGGAACCACCAACCAGTTAAGATACCAGGGGTGGCTCTTCTCCCTCATCTCAGTCAAGCTTCCTCTTCTGAGAAGATTCATTTCCATTGGAAATCAAAATAAGGGGACAAAACCCACATGTTTACAGGTCACAATATATCTGTCGACCTTGAAGCTGGCCTGACTGAAGCCATCTTGAGACTTCAGTGCTGACACATCAGAGGCGAGGGATAGGGAGGGGGAATAGAGCTAGTTGGGGAGTTGTAGTCAAAGCAAAATACTTTCTCTTGGGAAGCAAGGACATTTCTGCAGGTACTTGGAAGGAGGGGACTGGAGTCACCTAGCACCTGGACAGTATCCTGATTGGACAATGTGACTGATTGTTTTGAGAAAGTGACAAACTTTTAATTAGGTGAAAATCACAGGAATATTCAGTGTCTGTTTTCACCAGCCTGTGCCAATATGACATATCCAATAATCCTGTTCTTTGAGGAATTTGCCTGCCTGCTACGGGTATGTTACTTGGAACCCTGACAATATCATTGATTGTAACTATTGGAGGTCCTCAGAAGAAAACGAGAGCCTCTGAGCCCTGCTGATGAACCTCATGGAGGCCGGGGAAGCATTTGGGCATGGGACCCTCAACCTTAGATGGCTTTCAACACCCACACCAACAATAACAGATGTGACCCTCCAGTATTCAGTCCAGTATCTTTTGAATACCAGATGCCTCTCTGTGTGTGTACCTACCAATGCGGTCCAACCTATCCAGTGCCACTGTTTCGAAGGCCCTCCTCATCATGGGATATTCCTCTAATACTTCGTTGAAATTGTCCACCGAAAGTGAGTAGAGACGGCAGTACGTGTCAGCTCTCACGCTGGCTGTGCGCCGACCACGAGTCAGCAGGCAAATTTCTAGAAGAAAAGAAAGACCTTGACATCTGCTTTGTGGCATGGACAATCGGCTTCTTCAGGGGCAAAGGCGAGTAATCTAGTAGTAGTCATAATAGTACGTAGTAGTATTTAGAGGCTAGGAGCGTACAAATCAGAGATTCAATCAAACAACTAAGCACTGAAAACTTCAATGAAAGATCAGAATTCCGCTGGAAGGGATTGTCCAGTCTCTTCTTAAAAACCTTCAGTGATGAAGTACCCACCACATCTGAAGGCATGGCCTCTCACCTTGTATCTGTGGGAGATCTACCTTTTTACTTATGCACAAATAGATATTAATCTAAATGTCTATGGAGATTCTCAGTCATCCAAGACATGGTTGTCATAAAGGGGCCTTTTTTAAACAAAAGAAAAGAAAAAAAGAAAACAATCTAATAAGAGCGCAGAGAAGAGCAACAAAGATGATTAGGGGACTGGAGACTAAACACATGAAGAACAGTTGCTGGGACTGGGTACATCTACTTTAACGAAAAGAAGGACTAAGGGTGATGTGATAGCAGTGTTCCAATATCTCAGGGGCTGCCACAAAGATGAGGGAATCAAGCTATTCTCCAAAGTACTTGAAGGCAGGATAAGAAGCAATGGATGGAAACTCATCAAGGAGAGAAGTAGGGGTGAAATCCAGCAGGTTCTGACAGGTTCTGGAGAACCAGTAGCGGAAATTTTGAGTAGTTCGGAGAACTGGCAAATACCACTTCTGGCTCGCCCCAAAGTGGGGTGGGAATGGAGATTTTGCAGTATCCTTCCCCTGCCACACCCACCAAGCCAAACAATGCCCACCAAGCCACGCCTGCAGAACCAGTAGTAAAAAAATGTGGATTTCACCACTGGAGAGAAGCAACCTAGAACTAAGGAGAAAATTCCTGAAGTGAGAATAATTAACCGGTGGAACAACTTGCCTTCAGAAGTTCTGGGTGCTCCATCTATGGAGGTTTTTATAAGAAGAGATTGGACAACGGCAATGGTATATCCTGCTTGAGTAGGGGGTTAGAGGAGAAGACAAGACCAAGGTCCCTTCCAATCCTGTCACTCTGTCATTACATTATTCAATCAAACATGAAGACCAGATAACTCAACTCTACACAAAAGGGTCTACCAATTTTGGGATCTTTGTTTTTGCTATATAACCGAGAGAGGGAAATGTGTTCCTGTACCTCCAAAGTAGGAACCATCGGCCAGTTTGGTCTCCTTGTTGCCTTTGGTGAGCACACTCACCACCCCATGTTGGATGAAGTACATCTTCTTCCCGATGGTGCCCTCTCGGATGATGTAGTCCCCTGGTTGGAAGACCTCAAAACGCAACTTGGTCAGCATGGATGTTACAAAATTGGGGTCGGCGTTGGCGAATAGAGGCATGGAAGCCACCAGTTTCCTGCAGTTAAAGTTGATGATCTCCTAATCCCAACAGAAGCAGAAACATCCTGTGAGATACAGGGAATTTTAGCTGAATGTTTAAATAAGGGCTTCTGGACCTCTTCTCCCTCTAGCATGTACTGTAGATCCATGCTTCATCATTCAGTAGATTAATCAGCATGAACACAATTTATGTCTATGTTGATTAATCTCTTCTCCTATCTGAAGCAGCTCTACTGTTTGATTTTCATGCCTTTTATTTCCTTTTCCTGTCTCACTTTTCTATTGGAAACCTCTAATGTCAATATAAATAGTAATGGAGACAAAGGGCATCCTCGTCTTGTCCCTTTTCTGATATTTATTTTCCCCGTCATTTCACCATCTACCATCACCTTTGCCGCTTGATCTCTCTATATAGTTTGGATCATATTTATGAATATGTCCCCCAAATCCATCATTTACAACTGTTTTATCATAAATTGCCAACTCACATTATCAAACGCCTTTTGCGCATCTTAAAAATAACAACACTATTTGCTTCTCTGAATGTAATTCATAATATTCTAGTGTATTTAATATAACTTGCATATTGTCTCTAATTTGTCTTTTTGGTAAAAAGCCATTTTGGTTCAAATGTATAAACTCGTTTAATAATTTCTTTAATCTTTCGGCCATAATTGATGCAAATCAATGTTGCATCAGCTCTACTGTTTAAGGCCCTAGACCAGTGATGGTTAAACCTTTCAGTGCCAAGTGCCCAAAGTGTGTGCATGTGTGCGTGAATGCATGTGTGCAAACCCCCAAAATGCAATGTGAGTGCACCCCACCCATGCGCCCCACCCCCCACACCTCATTTTGGCTTCCAGATTGGTGCAGGAGGCTTTCCAGGCCCAAAACAGGGCACGGGGGAGCATTGTGTGGTACCGCCGCACCCCGTTTTGGCTTCCAGGTTAGTGCAGGAGGCCTTCCAGGACCAAAATGGGGCACGGGGGGGGGACATTGTGCAGTGCCCCTACACCCCATTTTGGCTTCCAGGTTGGTGCAGGAAGCCTTCCATGCCCCAAATGGGGTGTGGGGGAGCACACACGTGAACACCCAAAATGCAATGCGAACACGCACACCCTCATGTGCTTCCCTGCGCATGCATACATGTGTCCCCTGCATGCGCCCCACCCCCTGTGCATAAGTCCCGCCCCCACCCCCCATTTTGGCTTCCAGGTTGGTGCAGGAGGCCTTTCAGGCCCAAAATGGGGTGTGGGGGCACACGTGTGTGAACCTCCAAAATGCAATGCGAGCACACACCCCTGCATGTGCCCCCCTGCGCATGCACGCATGTGTCTCCTGCATGCGCTTCGCCCTCCACATGTGCAGCAGAAAGCTGAAGACCAGCTGGCTGATGGGAGGCATGAGCACATGCATGGCAGAGCCGGGCTGGGGCGATGGCTGGCGTGCCCGCAGAGACAGATGGCATAGTTTCGCCATCACAGCCCTAGACGTTTTCAAGCTATTTCAGCATCTTTGACCTCCATACTCTCTGAGTTTGGTGGTTTTCTCTCAGACGTCTCATGACCCAACTAAGTAACATCATCATCAGAAACGTCTTCGAGAAAACCACCAAGCTCAGAGAGCACCAAGGAGCCCACAGTCCTCCTCCTCTTCCACTCCACAAACCCCGTTCCCTTCTAGCACTGATGATGTTACCTAGTTGGGTCATGAAACATCTTCAAGAAAATCACCAAGCTCAAAGAGCATCAAGGAGCCCACAATTCAACCCTGAGCTACGAAGAAACCTTTGACTTGTGCCTCCTTCATCTTCATACTGCTCACCTCTTTCAGGGGCTCACTTAGTTCTCCCAGGATGCTCTCCTCATCAAACATTTTGCCCTGGTACCGATGTTCATAGTAGTCATGGATTCTCTGGCGCATCTCAGCTGGAAGTTTGTGGAAAGACATGTATTGTTCGACTTGCTTGTACTGTGTGGGGAGAAAACAGGATCCGTCAAGATGGGTTTTGACCTAACTTTAGTGCATGCTATTGATATCTCCATTCCAGAATCAAAAATGGACATGGCTTGAGATCATCACCACCCTCCTTTTCTTGCAGTGGTTGGCAACCAACATACTGTATTTTTCGGAGTATAAGATGCACCTACCTTTTTTTGGTGAGGAAAAGAAGAAAAAGAAATCTGCCTCTGCCTCTGAGCAATTTCGCCTCCTTGCAGCAAACAGCAAACAGTCTTCTTTACTTTCATTTTCGTTTTCAGCATAGCTTGATTAGCACAAGGAAAAAAAACCTGCTGCCAGCAATTTACCTCCTTGCAGCAAGCAGCAGAGGCCCCCGCAAAATAGCTGAGAGCAAATCAGCTGAGAGTCGGGAGGCTGATCCAATCAACTTGTGCTAATTAGGCTGTGTTGAAGCTGAAAGGAGCCGTCTTGCTGTTTGCTACAAGGAGGTAAATTGTTGGGAGGCAGAGGCCAAAGGTTGGGGGCCAGTGGGTTGGCGGGGCTACATTTGGTGTATAAGATGCACCTAAATTTTCACCCCCTTTTAGGGGGGGAAAGGTGTGTCTTATACTCTGAAAAATACGGTAGATTTCCAGCGTTTGCAGCATCCCATGGTCATGTGGTCACCCTTTGTGACCGCCCCAATGGACTTCAAACAAGCATTATCAATGAGAGAAGCCAGATTCACTTAAGGACCACATGATTCGCCTAACAACCGCAGTGTATTTCTCCTAACCACCCTGGCAGAAAAAATTGTAAAATCCACTTAACAACCCATTGGCTTAACAGTGGGTATTCTGATCCCAATTGAGATCGTAAGCCGAGGACTGGATCGCTCCCAGTAAACCCCTTGGAGAAATCTATTTCAAACATGTTCTCCCATGTTGGGAGGACATGTTTGAAGGTTACATTTATATGCCTAATCTATCAACCTTCATGCAATCAAACAGGATCCACCCAAAAGCTGTGCTAAGAGGAGAGGAGAGGAGAGAAGGGAAGGGAAGGGATGGCGTGGAGAAGACAGAAGGAAAGAAGGAGAAGAGAAGAAAGGGAGGGAGGGAAGGAAGGAAATAAAGAGAAGTGAAAGAGAAACAGTGGAGAAGGAAGAGAGAGAAGGAAGGAAGGAGAGAGAAAAGAAAGGGAGGGAAAGAAAGAGAAGAGAAGAGAAGAGAAGAGAAGAGAAGAGAAGAGAAGAGAAGAGAAGAGAAGAGAAGAGAAGAGAAGGAATGGCATGGAGAAGAGAGAAGGAAGGTAGGAGAAGAGAAGAAGAAAGGGAGGGAAGGAAGGAAATAAAGAGAAGAGAAAGAGAAGCAGTAGAGAAGGAAGAGAGAGAAGGAAGGAGAGAGAAAAGAGGAAAGGGGGGAGGGTGGGAGGAGAAGAGAAGAGAAAAGAAGAGAATTTAGAAGAGAATTTAGAAGAGAAGAGAATTTGGAATAGAAAAAGGAATAGAAATAATAGCGTAGCGTAGCGTAGCGTAGCGTAGCGTAGCGTAGCGTAGAATAGAATAGAATAGAATAGAATAGAATAGAATAGAATAGAATAGAATAGAATAGAATAGAATAGGAGCTGGAAGGGACAATGGAGGTCTTCTAATTCAGTAGTGATGGCTTTCCATTAAATTCTGCTCACGTGCCTCCTTCTCTTTCCACCTCTCCCCCATCTGTGCCACGGGGCATCCATCCGTCATTTTTATGGACAGAATCAAGCAGAAAGGAAGCAGGTTCAGGCAGTGACTTTGAAATGAGATCTGCACCAAATCCCTACAATTTACTGCCTTTCAGCCTGGCCTGCAGAAGCAAAATGGATTCCCAGCAGCAAGCGGAGCTCATGAACAATTGACTTGCACCTTTGATCCACCACTCCCTTCCCCTTGATAATAAACTGCCCCCAAACCAGCTGTTTAGAATTAGAATGCATGAAAATTGTAGCTTAAGGGCCAAAACGATGATCTAAAAAGAGAGCGGGGGGGGGGGGGAGAGGGAGGGAGAGAGAGAAACCAATTTCCCCCCAAATTAGCAACATTATAATTATCTTTTCTTTTTGGAACTATTATTGTTAGACAAAGGTGGTTAACTGTTACTGTTAGAGTGAGGTCTAAGCTGGGATAAACTGGAATAAATTTATTAGCTGGAATAAATAAGGTTCGGTCATTTGCACCAATTATTTTCATCGGTGCTAAACTAATTGTACTAACTCAGAAGCTCAGAACTACATTTGTGGAATTAACAAATAAAATAAAATAAACACAACAGTGGGAAGATCTCAAAATACCGTATTTCCCCGAAAATAAGACCCTGATTTATATTTTTTTGAACCCTGAAATAAGCGCTTGGCCTTATTGCCATGCGCTTAAAAGCCCGATTGGGCTTATTCTCAGGGGATGTCTTATTTTGGGGAAAATAAATAAATAAAATAAATAAATAGGGTATCAATTGACTTGTGGTCGATGTCTTCTGTTCAAAAGTCCCAAAGCTGCTTTTTCAAAAGGCAACTGGACTTTGTATTTCCATGAAGGTGTTTCACTTCTCATCTGAGAAGCTTCTCCAGTTATGACTGAATGGTGGAGGATGGAAGGATTTACAGTATATTCCTTGCAGTCCTCTGGACATTAGCATTCTTTCTGAGAGTCATTGAGACCACTTGGTGGTTTATCTGGGCCCTTGGAGGGGGTCACTTAAATGGTACAAATGGGTGTGGGGCCTTCTTGGAACTGCTGAGCAGAACTGTGTTGCAAACAAGAGATTAGGTGGTATTGAATCCCTCCCCCTCTGTTGAGAGAGGGCTGTTCAATTTTAATATAGATGGCCCCTCTCTGACCCCTCTTTCAAACCAACGGTCCTGTCCATCCAGAATGTGCCTTCAAGTCCATTTTCCATTCCAAAATATTCCTTGGCAATTCTTTGCAGTTAGAACTATTAACCAGTGGAACGACTTGCCTCCAGAAGTTGTGAATGCTCCAACACTGGAAGTTATTAAGAAGATGTTGGATAACCATTTGTCTGAAGTGATGTAGGTTTTCCTGATTAAGAAGGGGGTTGGACTAGAAGACCTCCAAGGTCCCTCTCAACTCTGCTATTCTATTTTATTCTATTCTGTTCTGTTCCGTTCCGTTCCGTTCCGTTCCGTTCCATTCCATTCCATCCTATCCTATCCCTTATTCTATTCTACTCTACTCTACTCTATCCCTTATTCTATTCTATTCTATTCTATTCTATTCTATTCTATTCTATTCTATTCTATTCTATTCTATTCTATTCTATTCTATTCTATTCTATTCTATTCAAATATTTCTAGCCAATTTTGTTCGAGCGGGCATTCCAGTATGTTTTGCTTTCTGCTGCTGATTGCTCGGATCTGATGTCCCTGTGCTTAAGAAAATAACTAGTGCCTCTTTTTTTCCTCTTTCTCTCTCCCACACAGGATCATAATTAAGTCCTACCCACTTATCCTCCTCCAATAAGCAGTCCAAAACCCGACAGAGAAAGAGAAATCAGAAAAAGAGTGTGGGGGGAATATATACATATACATATACATATACATATACATATACATATACATATACATATACATATACATATACATATACATATACATATACATATACATATACATATCATTGAAGGCAGAGCACAGAAAAAAGAACACACACTGGGTTGACTTCAAACACAGAAAAAATCTTAAGCAAATTGAATTGGATGGAACCAAAAGATGGAACTAAATGTATCTGCTGGGCAGGCTGCAGAACGAGGCATAAATCATTAAAAAGCAGGAGAACACGGTCGGATTGTGCATACCTAAATCTGAACACTCCCCCTTCCCCCCCCCAGGGAATTTTATGCATTAATTCTCACTGGTTCACACAACCAGTTCACACACTGATTTCCAAACATTTTTTAGCATCTATAACAAAAAGATCCGTCGATGGTATGGCCAATGGTAAAGGTAAAGGTTCCCCTTGCACATGTGTACTAGTCGTTCCCGACTCTAGGGGGCGGTGCTCATCTCCATTTCAAAGCCGAAGAGCCAGCGCTGTCCGGAGACGTCTCCGTGGTCATGTGGCCAGCATGACTCAACACCAAAGGCGCACGGAATGCTGTTCCCTTCCCACCAAAAGTGGCCCCTATTTTTCTACTTGCATTTTTTACCTGCTTTCGAACTGCTAGGTTGGCAGAAGCTGGGACAAGTCACGGGAGCTCACCCCATTATGTGGCGCTAGGGATTCGAACCGCTGAACTGCCGAACTTTCAATCGACAAGCTCAGCATCTTAGCCACTGAACCACCGTGTCCCTGGCCAATGGTATTTCAATGCATAAGTTTTAATGTATAATATCCAAGTTGGGTTCGGAGTTTCAGCTGCCCAATTTATGCATTGCTCAATCAATGGATTGGGAGGATTGACTTGGGCCAAGGACTGTCAAGTTTGGAGTCATCGGACAAGCAAAATTAAGACTGTCTCCATTAAGCTTTGGGCTGCTTGTTGTTCGTAAAAAAAAAAAAAATGTAACAGGGATTTCATAACTGCCAACATGAAACAAAACAGACAACAGAGACGTTAATCTGGCTTCCTCTTCCTCCTGCTTTGGCCCTTCTGTTCTTGTCGCGCAGGACTCCTCCATGATTGTTGGCAGGCAAATTCTGCTGCAAACGTATGTTGGGACAAAGGAGCCTTTTCCCGATTGTTGGCAATTGGTAGCACATAAGGTGTTTTGCTTATTCTTAGATGGTTCGGTTTAATTGGGAACTGAGCTCATTATTTTTAAATTGAATGTATTCGGCAATGTGTCCATGGTACTGACTTTACAAGATAATGCATTTTAAAGAAAGAAACATTTCTTGTGAGTGACTTCTTTATCTGTCTGTCTGTCTGTCTGTCTGTCTGTTTATCTATCTATCTATCTATCTATCTATCTATCTATCTATCTATCTATCTAACTACCTACCTACCTACCTGATCTATCATCTACCTATCACCTATCATTTTACTCTCTGTTAATCTTTGTGACCTAATTATTCCTCTTTCTCTCTCCTTCCTTCCTTCCTTCCTTCCTTCCTTCCTTCCTTCCTTCCTTCCTTCCTTCCTTCCTTCTTTCTATCATCCATCCATCCATCCATCCATCCATCCATCCATCCATCCATCTAGCTAGCTATCATCTGTCTGTCTGTCTGTCTATCTATCTATCTATCTATCTATCTATCTATCTATCTATCTATCTATCTATCTATCTATCATCTATCTATCTATCTATCTATCATCTCTATATCATCTATCTATCTATCCCTTTCATCTCTTTCATCTTATCTATCATCTATCTCTTGTATCTATCAACACAAATACATTTGCAGCACTGGAAAGTTTTCTGCAAAATTTCACCTTGGATAGTTTTTGCAAAAAGAAAAAAAAGAAAAAAAAGAATAATCTTTGTAACTAGCCTAGAGTTTCTTGACAAGAGGACAGTTTAGGAAAAAATAAATAAACAGATGGCAGCTTTTATTCGTGGGATGGGGTTGTGGCTATATTTCTATGCTGTTCTTAACTAGGGTTATCTCATCTGTTTGTTCCATGCTATCTTGGAAAGGGCTTCAGAAGGCTCCCTTATCTGTTCGTTCTTGGGGTGAAAAAAAGAAAGGACAGCTTATGAGAAGGATCCATTCCCTGGACTGCTTCTCAGCGGCACCTGGATCCTAGAATAATCCGGTTGCTGATCCTTCTCACCAAAGCCACCTTAGATGCCACTTACCTTCTCCTGATACTGTCGCCGCGAGGAATCCAGAGACTGGATAAGGGCTGTGGCGTGGCCGATGAACATGGCATAGCATGTGGCGCCAACGATCATGCTTAACATTGTGAGCCACACGTCAGACATACCCACTGGGGCTTGCTGTCCGTAGCCGATACATAGCATGTGACTCATAGCCTTGAATAGCGCATACGAGTATTGCTTCCCCCAGGAGTCATTCTAAAGAGACAGACAGACGAGAGTTACACAACATGAGATGGACACACTTGGATGAGGTGGGACTACCTTCCCTGCGCTCGGTGCCCCACCATCACTCCCATCAACTCTGAAGGGTCAGCGAGGGTCAAATGTTCTGACGTAGGCTCCCTTAACGAGCAGGAGGCAGGAATTACTGGCAAAACCTCTTTTATTTACACGACTATGAATTATGTTCATTCACAGTCAGCAAGGCCTGTCCAAACAGTTTTTCAAAGGAATATTTAATCAACACAGACCTTATCTCGCTTGGCAAGCTGCCACGTAGCTTGTTTCTAAATGCAGTACAAGGCAAAACTTGGCACAGAGTCTCTCAGAGTCACGGAATGAACAAATTGTTTCCTGCAAAAGCCCACTCCCTGTTCGCTCCTCTTTTATGCCCTGTGGGAGTGGCCAATCACCTCCAAGATGTGGCTTTACTCCTGAGTCAACTTTGCTTTCTGAGTTATGCTTGTCTTCTGGGAGCTCTGCACATGTGCAGACTGGGAATGGGCTCCAGCTGTTCCTCTGCCTCGCTGCTGTCTATCTCCTTCTCTGCCTCCAAGGCTCTGCATTGGAGCTTTCCCCAGCCCACAGGACTGACCCAGGTTCCTCCCCAACCTCCTCACTATCCGACTGTGCTGCCAGTTCCACTGGCCACAATGGGCCACAACACCAGGCTTGCCATACCTTGCTAGTTCCACGCTTGAATGCACCAGGTATTGGCTGGTGAGAACTTCGTCAGAAGAGGCAATTGCAACCAGTTCTCTTTCTAATTTCTCAAAATGCCCTTGACTGGCATCTGTTTGGAGCAGAGGGGTCCACGGGAGTGGGGTGGGGGAATGTCCAAAAAGACACAATGGCGCTCACAACAGCACAATCAAAGTTTTATCCTTTTTGGGGGGAGGGGAGAAGGGGGAGACTTCCACTCCCATGGATGCCACTAGTCTGAAATGTGGGAAGGAAGCTATTGTGTTGCTTGGAATATTGTCCTAGACTGGTGAAGGTCCTCTTGGAACTTGAGCTTGCATTTTTTCCTAAGTATGTGTATCTCGATCAGACTATCTCAGTCAAGCTCAATTTCATTGAGGGCTGCATCAGGGTTGTGTTTAACCTTGGAGGGCATGGCCAGAGTGGGTGTGGCCAGCATGACATCACTCATGTCATTGGGCACCTGTGATGGCCCCCGCGCTCTGCTCCATTTTCACTGGAAGAGGTAGGTCGGTTCTTTGCTGTTTGCAGGGCAGCCCTGCAAGCCAGATCTAAGCACCCCACTGGCCGGATCCGGCCCCCAGGCCTTGAGTTTGACCCCCTCCTCCATCTATCTGAACCATGATAACCTTAAATTGTATGAACATCAGCTCCACACACAAGAAGTCTGGGGAGTTGCAGTCCACACATCTTAAAGTTATCGAAGCTGAGAAAGACTGTTCTAGAATGGAGAAATATGGGAGTCTTTTGAATGTAGTCTTAGCAAACACAAAGATGTCCTGGTAGACAGACGTGAAACAACATATAATCTCGGCATGATCCAAGGCACCTTCTCTACCACCATGAAAATCCTTTCAAGTAAGTTTAGATGGACACATTATCTTAAACTGAGGATCCAAAACTTTCAAGCCATCTGAATCCAGAGAAGAAGGATGCCTTAAACATCTAAGGAGACATTATGGAGAGGAACCCACGACAGACCCCTCTTTCCAAAGCCTAAAATATCTTCCAAAAATTCATCTACGTGCCCTCTGATCTGAATATAAATAAGTAAATAAATAAATAAAAATTCCGCCGCGCCTCAGAATCACACCTTCCTTCTTTCATTCATGACTTAGAAGCAGCTGAGACTGTGTTCCTCGGACTGGCTGTGCGGGATCCATCATTCTGGATTTCATTTGTTCTACTTTTTTTGAGCTTCTATTTTTAGGTTTCCTCTTTCCTTCTTTGAGCTTCAGACGAGCCACGTTCCTTCCTCTCCTCTCCTCTCCTCTTAACAAATGTGCAAAGCAGGAATTGATCTCTAGGACCGTGGTGGGGAACCTATGGCACATGTGCCGGAAGTGGCACGCAGAGCCATCTCTCTGGGCACGCAAGCCATCACCCGTTGGCCTTCCGGTTTCTGTTGTGCTAGCCAGCTGGTCTTCACGCACTCAGGAGCGTCAGAATACGAAACAACGGCCTCCCAGTGCACATGCCCATGCCGGGAAGGTGATCTTCCGGGTCCCAGTGCACGCATGGTCTTCATGTGTACTTGCATGCCAGAAACCGGAAGACCAGGTGGCCAGTGCACATGTGAGCACCGTAAATCAGAAGATCATCTTGATGCACACGTGTGCACCGGGCAGCTGCTCTTCCGGTTTCCAGCACGCACACACGCATGTGTGCACGCTCCCATTTCGGCACTCGGTGCTGAAAAGGTTCGCTAACACTGCTCTAGAATCTTCCAGGAAGCCTCAAGGCTGAAAAGGAAGATGGGTCCCATAGTTTTTAACCCCTGCAACTGTATCTGTTTGCAAAAATCTGCCTTCTGTTGTTACCTGTTCTATTACAGTGTCCACATGGGGAGTTGTGGAGAGCAGTATGCCACTTCAAAAATAGATCCCTCTTTTAATAAACAGATTGTTCCTGAGGCATGATGACACATCTGTACTGCTGCTTCTCCAGAAGGTGAGGTGGCAAATGCTATTTTGGCTGGGTGCCCATGCAACTACTTCGGTGGGGGTGGGCTGGGGAAGAAACTGGTCTTTGCTTTGGAGAATGGAGTTAGGGTGGCTCCTTGTATATGTATACACACCCTCGCGCGCATGCACACACACACACACACAAATGAAAGGAAACGCAATCAGAAGGAACGAGAACAAAGGAGACTGCAAGCCGGCACACGATATGCGTGTAAAACAGGGGTGTCAAACTCGATTTCATTGACGGCCGCGTCAGGATTGTGTTTGACTTCAGGGGGCCGGGGTGGGTGTGGCCAGGGTGGGTGTGGCCACTTTGACATCACTCTGGTTGGGGGCACCTATGGTGGCCCGAACTCTCTGCCTGCGAAAACGGACTCCTGATGTCCGTTTTCTGCTGTGGTGGCCTCCTGCAACCCTTTGCCAGCAGAAACAGAACTCAGGAGGGCCACGTGCCATTTTTGCTGGCAGAGGCATTGCAGACCAGTCCTTTGCTATTTCCAGGGCGGCCCCACTGGCCAGATCTAAGCACCTCATGAGCCAGATCTGGCCCCCGGGTCTTGAGTTTGACACCCCTGATGTAAAAAGAAGTACACGTAGGACCAAAACAATGGTGATTGTTTGATAAGAGCCTTGGTGTCACAGTGGTTAGACTGAAGTACTGCAAGCTACTTCTGCTGACTGCTGGCTGCCTGAAATTTGGCAGTTCGAATCTCAGCAGGCTCAAGGTTGACTCAGCCTTCCTTCCTTCCCAGGTGGGTAAAATGAGGACTCAAATTGTTGGGGCAAGAGGCTGACTCTGTAAATCACTTAGAGACGGCTGTAAAGCACTGTGAAGCGGTATATAAGTCTAAGTGCTATTGGGAAAGAAGGGAGGGAGGAAGGGAGGGAGGGAGGAAGGAAGGAAGGAGCTGTGATGGCGCAGTGGTTGGAATGCAGTATTGCAGGCTAATTCAGCTCACTGTCAGGAGTTTGATCCTGACCGGCTCAAGGTTGACTCAGCCTTCCATCCTTCCAAGGTGGGTAAAATTAGGACCCAAATTGTTAGGGGCAAGAAACTGACTCTGTAAACCATTTAGAGATGGCTGGAAAGCATTGTGAAGCTGTATATAAGTCTAAGTGCTATTGCTATTGCTAGAAGGCAGGGTAAGCTTACAGATCATTAAGAAGATCCATCTAGCTCAAGGGTCTCCATACCTGGTAACTTTAAGAATTGTGGACCAACTCCCAGAATTTCTCAGCCAGCCATTGAGGAATTCTGGGAGTTCAAGTCCATAAGTCTTAAAGCTACCAGGTTTGGAAACCGCTGGTCTAGTGGGACCAAGAAGAAGGATCTTCCTTCCTGTGGAACATCATCTCTGCAGAAATAAACCAGCTTCCACTTTGATACTCTTTTGAAAGGCCCTCAAGACATGGAATTGCCAGCAGGCCTGAGAACCTCAAGATGATATGGAGCACATCAAGTGATTTCTCTAATTGTTGTCACTGGTGGCGGTGAGGATATATTGGGTTTTGTATTTTGTCTTTTATACTTCTATAAACTGCCTGGAGTCACCATTTCTGACCTTCAGGATGTTATCCTGAAAAGACAAATGTCACTTTTAGTTACTGTGTGGACTTCGGTGTGGCCCAAAATCCAAAGTTTAGCTAAGTGGGAAAGCAATCAACTGCTTTGTTTGCCAATCTTCTTCTAAACTGCTCTTTCCAGTCAACATTTTTTTAATGTCCTTGAAAAGTCAGGTAGGAAATGTTCTCGGAATGAAGAGTAGCCTTTGTGCTCAGAAGCTGAACTCCCCCCAAAATGGGCCAAGTCAAGAGAACAGCCAATTTCAGATGTTCTGAAATTGCAAACTAATTTTGCTGAAATGAACAAATAACACCCAGAGTGGAACTGCTGAATCTGTAACCATTGTTAATGGAATAAAAGGAGGGCTGGGGTTTGGATTCCTTGTGGACAGGTAATGACTCCAAACTGGTTCCTTTCTTGATTCCTGTTAGGATATGGTGTAAGCCTAACAGGTTGTCCAGGTAATATATGTGTTCTGTGACTTTAAAGTTTTACTGCTGCATCATTGTAATGCTGAATCATGCTGTAATTAGTTGTAAACGTATTTAAGTAAGGAACTAGGATGTATTCAGTTGATGATATGCTACCATTGTGTGAGGAATTGCTATCATCGTGGGTGGATCTGCTACCATCGTGATTTGTGAACCAGAGTGAGTTTGTTATTCTAACCAACTACTGTTTGTGTGGTAAGAAGCTTCTTGTATCACTGGACTGATTTAACTGGCAAAGACTTGGACTGTTTAAAAGGCTATGAGATTGTTTTTTCACTATAAAGTAAACTTTTGATAAACCAGTTTGCACGTCTTATTTCATTGCTCTCAGCAACGTTTCTCTGTGCTCTATACTCTGCTGGTTGGTACACAACAACAATATCCTTAACAACTCCAACTCCTATCTCTGCTTCTCCTTCCATCGATTTGAGACCAGATCATCAAAGCAGACAGCTGCTTCTGGGTCCCCCTCAATTCTGCTTCTTAGCCTACTTGGAGCAGAGAGGACTCGACCAGGCCAGGCTTTGGGGGCCCCATCTCAGGCACAAAGCAGTTGCCAACCAATTCAACCAATTTTTCCTCCCTTCCCCAAACAGCTCCCTAAACTGGATCTGTAGTCCTTTCGGATCGTTAACCATTCGTCATGATGGGTGGAAGCTGCTGGGAAGTGTCATATTACATCCTTTGAATGTCATAGCTTCCCAGCCCAATGTATGAATTCTCCCGAAAGGATTCATTCACAAAATATGAAGAAGTTTGAAGGTAAGGAGAGAGGGAAGGAACATAATTTATTTATCCTCTCTCCTGATACATTGATATTCCTTCCTTCCTTCCTTCCTTCCTTCCTTCCTTCCTTCCTTCCTTCCTTCCTTCCTTCCTTCCTTCCTTCCTTCCTTCCTTCCTTCCTTCCTTAATGGGACTAAGATCATTGCCTGATTGTAGATTCCCTGAAGCAACATCTACATTATGGGCATTTTCTCTCACATATTACAGGAAGATATGATGGTCACAATAATAACTCCTTAAAACATTTCTTCTTGTTCCCCTCATAAAACGACTTCAGGAAGTCATTTTCCTCCACTAAACAAAGTATTTTTAGGCTGCGATCATACCCTAGTCTAGATTTTTTAAAAGAGGTTATAAATTTAGATTGATTTTTCTTGCTGGGGTGTGCATGAAATTACAATGGGTGGAATAGTTTGTTTTTTGCACTCATCAAGGCATAAAGAGGTGGTTGATGGACTAGAGAACACTCCCACCTCCATAGAAAGAAATCAAGGAACACCTCACTGTACTAGATGGTGGTTCACCAGTGCCAAACTCGTCCATCCGTTTTATCAACTTACCACCATACGATTCAGCGAAACCCAACAGTCCCCTGGAAATTCTTGGAGCATGGGCACCAGGAACTGGAGGCAGCCATCCCAATGGCACAAGAGCAGCATCATGCCAATCAAGTTGACGATCCGTACCACGGCACTGGCCAGGTCGTAGGTCATATGGAAGATCTAGAAGAAGAGGATTCACCAGTAAGCCCCAGAGATGCAATCATTTTCCAGAATACCTCCTTGTCGTGATAGATTGATGGGACCAAAGACATGGGAGAGCCACCCTAACCCTCCAAGCACAAAGTCCTGGAAAAAAGATCCTAAAAGGAGAAGTCAGGATTGGAAAGTTCACTACCAACAATATGGAAATGTTGACTCTGTTATCTTCTTGGGATGATAGACTTCTCAAGATGGACCACCCAACCAGCCAGGAAGCCAGAGAATTACTGGCTTGACCTCACCCAGGGAGCTTCCTGACTCCAGAGGGGAATCTAAAAACTCCCAATCCAGTTCATCTCTCCAACCACCACACCATCTTCTTAAGTAGCAGCTGCATTTCAAGAATAAGTCTATCCAATCGACAGCCTTCTTTTAAACTCCTCCGCTCGCAACAGAATCCCTTATGCCACCAGGCTTGAAATTTTGGGCTTGGACAACTTAGAACTACGCTGCCTTCGGTCTGACCTAAGCATAGTACATAAAATTATTGGCTACGATGTCCTACTTCTCAATGACTACTTCAGCTACAACCGCAACAATACATGAGCACACAATAGATAACAAATTGAAGGTAAACCGCTCCAAACTCGATTGCAGAAAATATGACTTCAGCAACAGAGTGGTCAATGCCTGGAATGTTCTACCTGACTCTGTTGTTACATCCTCAAACCCCCACAGCTTCAATCTTAAACTGTCTACCGTGGACCTCACCCCATTCCTATGAGGTCCATAAAGGGGGCGTGCATAAGTGCACCAGCGTGCTGGCCGTCACTGTCCTACTGTCCCCATTTCTTTGTACTCATTCCTTGTTCATGTCCATGTTTATACTTATACCTGTTATTTAGTCTGACAAATTAAATAAATAAGTCTATCCAATCGACAGCCTTCTTTTAAACAACAATGCACCGGCAGGATCTCGTGATGCTTAAGAGATGCCCAAGAGATGATAGTTTTCAAGAACTAGCCCTCGGTACAAATGGCCTCTTGGCTCACAGGGATCTATGGACAAGACGGCTGGCTTTCCACACTGCCAACTATCAGAACTGGCAGGTCTCTTCTCCGAGAGATCTCCTGCTCTTGGAGAAGAAGTAGATCTGGCAGAGTGTGGAGATATTGGAAAGGCAGCTGACTTATTTACATGGACATCACAGCCAAATCTGCCCCGTTGCCAGGCAATCCCTTTGTTCAAGTGACTTATTTTGTCCACAAGGTAGAACTGTTCCTTCAAAGCTCTCTAAAAAACCATCAGTGGAGGCAGAGGCGCTGCATTGTGCAAAAGGCGGGATTAACATCCCTTTCGACATTAACTCACAACTCACAAAGGCCACCGGGAGATTCTCAACAGAGTATTATTGGCCCTAGGAAAAATAACATCACCCAAATCCTCCCTCCAAACAAGAGTCAGATTAAATCTGAATGCAAAGTTGGGCTGACCCAGAATATGTCTCTCTCTCTCTCTCTCTCTCTCTCTCTCTCTGTGTTTTCAAAAACAGGAGCAGCTAACACTCCCGCCTGCCTTTCTAAATCAAAGCGGTACCCAACAGCCGCCAAGCTCAGCTACATCAGGGTGTCAAACTCAAGGCCCGAGGACCAGATGTGACACGCTAGAAAAAACAAAGGGCCGGCCCACAGTGCCAGCGAAAATGGAGCTCAGGACAGGAGGGGTCCCAAGCTCCGTTTTTACTGGCAGGAGGTTGCAGGAACCCATTGCAGCTGAAAACGGAGTTCGGAAGCCCGTTTTTGCTGGCACAGCATCAGAGGTGGTATTCACTTACCTTCGCTACCAGTTTGCAAATGTGAGCATGTGAGCATGCATGCACAGAGTATCAAAACCAGGATGTAATAATGTCCGAGCGGGTGGGAGGAGACTTCTGCAGCCACTGCTACCGATTCGCCCAAACCGGATAGAACCACTGCACAGCACTTGGGCCACCATAGGCGCCCCCGACACGAGTGATATCAAACTGGCCATACCCACCCTGGCCCCCCCAAAGTCAAACACAACCCTGATGAAGCCCTCCATGAAATCGAGGTTTGACACCCCTAAGCTACGTTACTTCGGCACGTGAGTTAAACCACGACAAAAACCAAAAGACATTTGTCTCCCATGCCTGGAAGTAAAAACTACAAGGACAAAATGACTAACAAGAGTATCACAGTAGATGGCAGCAGCTAACCAGCCTTGGCTGATTGTGGAGTTGCTAAGGAGGGTCCAACCTGGTAAGGCACTTAGAAGGAAGACCATGAAGAAAGTCCAGAGTGATAAGCAAAATGATAAACTGAAGAATCAGTCTAGAAAACAGCACTACCAAGCCATTTTCTTTCTTTCTTTCTTTCTTTCTTTCTTTCTTTCTTTCTTTCTTTCTTTCTTTCTTTCTTTCTTTCTTTCTTCCTTCCTTCCTTCCTTCCTTCCTTCCTTCCTTTCTCTTTCTTTCTTTCTTTCTTTCTTTCTTATTTTCTTTCTTTCTTCCTTCCTTCCTTCCTTCCTTCTTTCCTTCCTTCCTTCCTTCCTTCCTTCCTTCTTCCTTCCTTCCTTCCTTCCTTCCTTCCTTCTTTCTTTTTCTTTCTTTCTTTCTTTCTTTCTTTCTTCCTCCCTCCCTCCCTCCCTCCCTCCCTCCCTCCCTCCCTCCCTCCTTTCTTTCTTTCTTTCTTTCTTTCTTTCTTTCTTTCTTTCTTTCTTTCTTCTTTCTTTTTTTGTATTGTTGTCAAGAAGAGCACAGGAAAGAGGCTAACTTGACTTAAAGGAGATATTACCTTTTCTGGAAAAAACATATATTCTTTGCTACAAATTTATGATATCACCAATTGAGGTTCTCTTTAATGGCAGAACCTGCCCCGATAACATATATATCCCTTTAAGGTTTTTTGGGTGCGCATGAATGTTTTATCAAGCAAATCCCTTCTTTTAGTCTTTATTTTAGAAAAAAAATGGGGAAAAAACAAATGACTTCCAGGTCACTTCCAATTTTATTATTCGATGTTCCATGTTCTAAACCCTGAACTTTAGAAAACAATGATTAAAAACCAGGGGGAAAAAAAGATGAGAAGGTAAGAATGGACAAACTAAAAAAATCAACAAGAAAGTTCCCTATATACCGTGTTTCCCTGAAAATAAGACCCTGTCGAATATTTTTTTTTTGAACCCTGAAATAAGTGCTTGGCCTTATTGCCATGCACTCAAAACCCTGATTGGGTTTATTATCAGGGGATGCCTTATTTTGGAGGAAATATGGTAGCTATATCATCTATCTATCATCTATCTTCCATCTAATATCTATCTATCTATCTATCTATCTATCTATCTATCTATCTATCTATCTATCTATCTATCTATCTATCATCTATCTATCATCTATCTATCTATCTATTATCTATCTTCCATCTAATATCTATCTATTATCTATCTTCCATCTAATATCTATCTATCTATCTATCTGTCTGTCTGTCTGTCTGTCTATCTATCTAATCTATCATCTGCCTAATCTATATCTATCTGTCTGTATATCTGCCTGCTTGTCTATTTACTGTGTTTCCCCAAAAATAAGACCCTGTCTTATATTTTTTTAACCCTGAAATAAGCGCTTGGCCTTATTGCCATGCGCTCAAAAGCCCGATTGGGCTTATTCTCAGGGGAGGTCTTATTTTGGGAGAAACAAAAATAAAACTGCAGGTAGCCACCAATTTACTAATAAATGCCACATCGTACTATGGTATAATCAGATACAAAATATTATTGTACAAAATATAATCTCTCTGCCAAAGAAGAAAATAACACTTCATCCTTCCACTAATGAACATGACTGTAAGACTGTAAGAAAAGTTATACATTTCTAAAAGTCATTGCTTAACACCTAGAATAAATCATCCTTTTTCAATTTCTCAATGTTATTTCTTTTCCCTCCATCATCTTGCAAGCACGATGCAAGCGTAATGCCCAACAGATGATCAAATTCCAAAGTTTTGATCGTAATTCAACCTCACGCTAGAGTAGGAGATTTAAAAAAAAAAATCTGGGCTAATTTGGGCTCCCATATGTTGTGTTTGTCTTTGCCAGATGTGTGAACCAGACGATCCTTGTTAAGCTTTTGAAATGGTTTTTACACAATGGTATGAAAACAGCAACTGTGTGCGTTTGTAACCGGAGCTTAGCATAGGGTGGGGACTCCGCTGAAAAATACATCTAGCCCTTAGCTAAATGGGCAGTAAAAACAGCTGTGTGTGTACAAGGGCAACTACGTATAAGGAAAACTTATATAAAATGTTTTACAGGTGGCAATTGCCACTGACAAGGCTAGCAAAGATGTTTAAAAACATGTCCACCAAATGTTGGAAATGCAATGAGATACTGGGCTCGTACTACCGTGTTTCCCCGAAAATAAGACCCTGTCTTATATTTTTTTTGAACCCTGAAATAAGAGCCTGGCCTTATTTTCAGGGAGGTCTTATTATTTTGGGGCACATGGAGGAAACCAGAGGAAATGGTGGGGACTGGCTGGGCATGCATTTAAATATTTTAGGGGATGGCTTATTTCCGGGGGGGGGGGCTATTTTAGTACATGCGCTCAAAAGCCCAATTGGGCTTATTATCAGGGGATGTCTTATTTTAGGGGAAACAGGGTATATTATATGTGGTGGACATGGCCAAAGGCAAAAAAAATATTGGATGAAAATACATACATGGTTAGAGGAAATGATAAAGCAACATATAGATCTAAAGCCAGAAACATTTCTATTAGGTATATTAGCAGAAAAAATATAACAAAGGGGTTGTATATTTAATATTACATGTGTCGAGAGCAGCAAGAATTGGATTTGCACAATATTGGAAAAATGAGGAAATTCCTACAGATGAAAACATAAATATTAGACTGTGCAGAAATGGATAGATTAACATTAAAGATAAAGAATAAAGAAGATACAGAGTATTTTTTAACATGGGGTTAGACGATAAAGGTAGAAATTAGAAGGTGGAGGAATATCTCCACATTCTACAAAAAAATATTACTATTATTGATATTATGTATAACTAAATTGACCCAGACAATACACTGTTTATTAAGCACTCATTTATGTAAAAGAAAAACGCAGAAATAAAATTTATTTTAAAAAAGCCACATCTTGGCAAAATTTTAGAGGTGATTTGACCTGGTCTTTCTTCTTCCTAGACCTGAGAAAGAAAGAAGGACTGGCTTTGCGCACAAGGCAGAACTAGAACTCACGGTCTCCCAATCTAGCCAGGTGCTTTCACCATTATCTGCACTGGCTCTCACTCCCCAAAATAGCTTATAAGGAGGAGACTTATTATTATTAAGAAGGAAAGGGGGAGGACCTTAAAAGGTTGCAAGAGCTGAGATGTGAATGCTACCCTGGTCTCAGGGGCATCTAAAAGATTAGGGTGCAGAATCCACACGACCCAAAAGAGGTCCCACCAAATGGTTTGGTGCCCATTTGTGGGGATTTATCATCGTACAATGCAGCTGTCTCTTTTGCAGTCACTACCCATTTTGGATGCAGGTAAATGCATGTGGAGGCTTGGGGAGGGTGAAAAACGGGCCAACTGGAAATTTGGACCTCCAAAGGGCCTCCGGAGCCTGGGGAGGCCATTCTTCGCCCTCCCAGAGGCTCAAGGAAAGCCTCCAGAGCTCAGGGAGTGCAAAAATGCCCCACCCCCATGGTGCAGGAGGCCGACTAGGCCATGCCCATCATGCAACTGGGCAGAGAACCCCTTGCTAAAATTTTTGAAGTCCACCCCCTGGCTACGGTTCTTGGGCTTGAGAAAGTTTGAAGGGCATTCGGTCAACTGCAAGATAGAAGGGGCAACCACTGGCCTTGAGAGAAGATAGTTGCCAAGGTTCCTGCACTCGCTGGAGATAAGAAAGGCAGCTGCTGACAGCCCAGATGAGTCTCGTCTCAAAGCATGTACACGTCTTGAGGTGGAAGATAAGAGAAAAGCATTTGACGATATGGTTCCTTTTAGAGCAGCTCGTTTCTTGAGGTTTCCGTTGGGCCTTTCACCCCAAGGTGGAGAAGCTATAAATGGTTGGGAAGATCTTTGAATTCCTGACACTTAGTGAGTTCACCCTGCACGCAGTGAGTGCTGCTGCCCTTTCAAGGGTAACCGCAGAGAAGCTGAATCCTGGAATAGATCGGGCAATGAAGTTTCTGCAAATCCGCAAATGTGGAGAGTCTTAATTTTTGGAAGCTGAAGAGTATTAAAAATGGAGGGTCTGTTGCAATTATATTGAGCAGCATGGCAGCCTAGTGGTGAAGATGCTCACCTTCCTCTTGGAAGGTTGAGAGTTCAATCCTAAGTAGTGGCAGATTTTCTCTCCTAGGGCGCAAAGAAAAAAAATATATTTGCTGCAAACTCCGCATAGGCGTCAGGAAGGGCATCCGGCCAGTAAATGCTCAGCTCTATCCAGTGGCCCCAACTCTACTCTAAATTAAGAGATTACAGGGTCATAGAAAGGGAGTTTATTGCAATTGTGGAAATGTAAGTCTGCAAAGATAAAGAGGGATTTCTAAATGTATTTCCTGGTTCATGGTGTGCTGGTGTACACACCAAGTGTACTTAGGTAGGTTGCAGAGCTGATTTATTTCTTTAGAAGCCTCATTTTAGTGTCAAATATTCACAAGGCAATTTGCAGTGAGCCATCTTGCAAGGTTTGCTTCAGGGTAACTGAGACGGACATGTGGCTACTAAGAGGAGAAGCTACATGACTCTTGGCCACATAAAGGAGATGCATGTTGAGGTTCTCCTAGATGTTTCTTTCAGAGTGGCTTTGCCTCTCATGCTTGACCCAAGGGTATTGTTGATGTTTTTGATACAATTTTGGCTGATGTGATTGAAGAGGTGCTTGTTTTTAATGTGTATTGTATGGATAACACATGGGGGGGGGGAGATAGAGACACAGAGACAGATAGAGAGACAGATAGAGACAGATAAACAGATAGACAGAGAGAGAGAGAGAGACAGAAACAGAGAGAGACAGAGAGACAGAGACTCAGAGAGACAGAGAGAGACAGAGACACAGAGAGACAGAGAGAGACAGAGACACAGAGATACAGAGAGAGACAGATAAACAGATAGAGAGAGAGAGAGAACTGAAACAGAGAGAGACAGAGAGAGAGAGACAGAGAGAGACAGAGAGAGACAGAGAGAGAGACAGAGAGAGACAGATAAACAGATAGACAGAGAGAGAGAGAGAGACAGAAACAGAGAGAGACAGAGAGACAGAGACTCAGAGAGACAGAGAGAGACAGAGACTCAGAGAGACAGAGAGAGACAGAGACACAGAGAGACAGAGAGAGACAGAGACACAGAGATACAGAGCAGAGACAGATAAACAGATAGAGAGAGAGAGAACTGAAACAGAGAGAGACAGAGAGAGAGAGACAGAGAGACAGAGAGAGACAGAGAGAGACAGATAGAGAGACAGATAGAGACAGATAAACAGATAGACAGAGAGAGAGAGAGAGAGACAGAAACAGAGAGAGACAGAGAGAGACAGAGACTCAGAGAGACAGAGAGAGACAGAGACACAGAGATACAGAGAGAGACAGATAAACAGATAGAGAGAGAACTGAAACAGAGAGAGACAGAGAGAGAGAGACAGAGAGACAGAGAGAGACAGAGAGAGACAGAGAGAGAGACAGATAGAGACAGATAAACAGATAGACAGAGAGAGAGAGAGAGACAGAAACAGAGAGAGACAGAGAGACAGAGACTCAGAGAGACAGAGAGAGACAGAGACTCAGAGAGACAGAGAGAGACAGAGACACAGAGATACAGAGCAGAGACAGATAAACAGATAGAGAGAGAGAGAACTGAAACAGAGAGAGACAGAGAGAGACAGAGAGACAGAGAGAGACAGAGAGAGACAGATAGAGAGACAGATAGAGACAGATAAACAGATAGACAGAGAGAGAGAGACAGAAACAGAGAGAGACAGAGAGAGAGACAGACTCAGAGAGACAGAGAGAGACAGAGACACAGAGATACAGAGCAGAGACAGATAAACAGATAGAGAGAGACACAGAGACAGAGACAGATAAACAGATAGAGAGAGAGAGAGAACTGAAACAGAGAGAGACAGAGACAGAGAGAGACAGAGAGAGACAGACAGAGACAGAGTTGGAGAGAGATGGACTTGGATCACACCATCGCAATCACCATTTTGATTTTTTTGGAATCATGTCCTGTGGACGATCTGATTCTCTGCTTTCAGAACCATGACAGATGAAAGAGAAAGGAAGCAAATGTCAAAAAAGATCCTTCTTCTTCTCCTCTTCCTCTTCCTTCTCCCCCTCTCTTCTCCTCTTCTTCCTTCTCTTCCTCTCTTCTCCTCCCTCCTCCTCCTCCTCTTTCTCCTTCTGCTCCCTCCTTCCCCTCCTTCTGCAAACCTTGAGGTATCTACAAACATGCTAATAACCTGTCAACATTCCTGGTTGAATAAACATGAAATCAGCCACTGTTTGGGCAAAGCCCGCCCACACAGAGTGATTAATTCCATTTGGAGTGCCAGGAGATCAGACCGATGGATGCTCAGAATAGCAGCTTGCAAAGAAATTGGATTCTCCTGTCGCTTCTTTAGTGCTTTGTTCCAGAAAGAAGCCCTACCCTGTCTGCTCAGCTGCCCTTCAGGTAGAGACCAGCTGCCCTGGTTCTCTGAGCACATTGGTTCCTGGTGGCAAAGAGCTTTTGGAGGGAGGTCTGGCTGGTTCAGCTACAATGATTAACAGATTAACAGGATTGGAAGGGACCTTGGAGGTTGTCTAGACCACCCCCCACCCAAGCAGGAGACCCTATACAATTTCTGACAGAGGGCAGTCCAATCTCTTCTTGAAAGCCTCCAGTGATGAAGCTCCCACAACTTCCGAAGGCAACTTCTGTTCCACTGGTTGATTGTTCTCACTTGTTAGAAAATTCCTCCTTATTTCCAGGTTGAATCTCTCCTTGGTCAGTTTCCATCCATTATTCCTTACCTGGCCTTCAGGTGCTTGGAAAATAGCTGGACCCCTTCCTCTCTGTGGCAGCCCCTCAAGTATCATGTCTGCCCTGGTCCTTCTCTTCACTAGACTAGCCATGCCCAGTTCCTGCAACCGTTCATCATATGTTTTAGCCTCCAGTCCCCTAATCATCCTGGCTGCTCTTCTCTGCCCTTTTTCTAGAGTCTCAACACCTTTTTATAGTGTGGTGACCAAAACTGGATGCAGTATTCTAGGTGTGGTCTTACTAAGGCTTTATAGAGTGGTATTAGTACCTCTAGTAATGGCCATCTGCATCTCAATGCACGAAAGGTTTAATTGCATGTCTTACAGAGTCAATCTTCTTGTCCAAGCATGTATGTTCTCTAGCATGTATCTGGTTGAGCCCAAAGGACCAGATTCAGGTTTTCCCAGATGTGCCAATAGGACATCTCTAGTAAAACGGAAGTTTTGGAGGGAACTCCAGCCTCGGAGTTTTCTTTCGTTGAGGGTGTTACTTGGAGCCCTGACATTAACCCAAATCCATTGACACTTCTGCTAACTTGAAATCTCTGCTGCTGATGCTGATTGGAGCCTGTGGTTGGGCAGGCTGGTGAGAGGGGAAGGCCTGGCTGGGATGGTGGTGCCCCAATCATCTCACCCACTGCAACCCCCTTGAGAATTTGGTGGGCGTGGCAGGGGAAGGATACTGCAAAATCCCCATTCCCTCCCCACTCCTGGGGGAAGGATATTGCAAAATCCCCATTCCTTCCCTACTCCAGGGGAAGGATACTGCAAAATCCCCATTCCCACCTCACTCTGGGGCCAGCCAGAGGTGGCATTTGCCGGTTCTCTGAACTACTCAAAATTTCCGTTACCGGTTCTCTAGAACCTGTCAGAACCTGTTGGTTTTCACCCCTGGTGCCCACTCTGTAGGGGGCACAAGGTTACGTGCCAGCAATCTAACCTCCCTTCTCCTGTGTTGTGAATCCTGACCAAGCTACGCTGCAACAGCCCTCTTGCAGCAAACCAATTTCTCCTGCATTCCAGGGAGGTTCACAGGGGAATCATAAAAAGAAAAGAAAAGAAAAATCAAGACTGCAAGATAGAAAAGGTGGAGCTGGGAGTGCATGACGACGGCTACCTGCTTGAGGCTGGGTTTTTGTTTGTCTTTTTACCCCTCCCTGAAGACACCCCGCTTGTTTTCTACCCATGCAGGGAGGCTCATCTTCCCTGGCTCAGAAACTTCCCCTCTCCTCCCCCACCCTGTGCACATCCTGTTCCCTTCCTCCTCGTCTTTTTAATTGCAAATTATGGTTGTTATTATTATTACAAGTTTTTATTGCTTCGATGGTTTATTGGCTTTTAATGTTTGTAAGCTGCTCAGAATTGCCTCCAGATGTGATGGGTACAAACAAGACTGACATAAATGATAGATAGATAGATAGATAGATAGATAGATAGATAGATAGATAGATAGATAGATAGATAGATAGATAAGAGAGACAAGAAAGAAAGAGAAAAAGAAAGAAGAGGAGGAGAAGGGAAGGGAGGAAAGGAAAGGAAAGGAAAAGAAAGGAAAGGAAAGGAAAGGAAAGGAAAGGAAAGGAAAGGAAAGGAAAGGAAAGGAAAGGAAAGGAAGGGAGGGAAGGGAAGGGAAGGGAAGGGAGGGAAGGGAAGGGAAGGGAAGGGAAGGGAAAGGAAAGGAAAGGAAAGGAAAGGAAGGGAAGGAAAGGAAAGGAAAGGAAAGGAAAGGAAAGGAAAGGAAAGGAAAGGAAAGGAAAGGAAAGGAAAGGAAAGGAAAGGAAGGGAAAGAAGGAAGGAAAGAAAGAAAGAAGGAAAGAAGGAATGAAGGAAAGAAAGAAAGAAAGAAAGAGAAAAAGAGAAAGGATGAAAGGGAAGGGAAGGAAGGAAGGAAGAGAAAAAGAAAAAGAAAAAGAGAAAAAGAGAAAAAGAAAGGAAGAAAAGAAAGGAAGGAAAGAAGAGAAAGAAAGAAAGAGAAAAGAGAAAGGAAGAAAAGGAAAGAAGGAAGGAAGGAAGGAAGGAAGGAAGGAAGGAAGGAAGGAAGGAAGGAAGGAAGGGTGAGTCTCTGAGAGTCGGAGCTGACAGCTTGGGCCGGCTGCAGGAATTCCCACTGATGCCAGCTGTGCTCCTGATGCCAGCTGTTCCCCTGCCCTCCCCCACAAAGCATTGGGATGTGGGGAGGCTGTGAAGAATAAACAGCTTGCTCAGCCCACTCGCTTCTCTCTTCAAGGGATTTTCTATCCTCACGAGGCACAAAGCCCTGCTTTGTCCGGCATGCTGAGGCAGCATTGCGCCCGTCAAGTGCATCCCAGATGAGTCACCTCCTCTGACTCCGCAATGTGGGAGGATCTGGCCCTTCCCTCTTGTCAACGTCTGACTCCGGCGCTGAAGAGGGCACTGCCATGGGAGAAGATGCTTCTTTGAGCAAGTACCAGCCCTCCACTCATTTGACACAGTCCTCTTGAAACTCCATCAACTCCAGCCCGGGTCTACCAGCCTGTCGGGCTCGTTCCCTAAATTTAGTTGGACACAGGTTGCTTCTGGCTCCAAAAATCCTAATACCCTAGTAAGGTCACACTTGGAATCCTGCATCCCGTTTTGGTTACCACGATGTAAAAAAGATGTGGAGACTCTAGAAAGAGTGCAGAGAAGAGCAACAAAGAGGATTAGGGGACTGGAGGCTAAAACATAGGAAGAACAGTTGCAGGAACCGGGCATGTCTGGTTTAGTGAAGAGAAGGACCAGGGGAGACATGATAGCAAGTGTTCCAATATCTTAGGAGCTGTCCCAAAGAAGAGGCAGTCAAGCTATTCTCCAAAGCACCTGAGGGCAGGACAAGAAGCAACGGGTAGAAACTCATCAAGGAGAGAAGCAACTTAGAACTAAGGAGAAATTTCCTGACAGTGAGAACAATGAATCAGTGGAACAACTTGCCTCCAGAAGTTGCAAATGCTCCAACACTGGAAGTTTTTAAGAAGAGGTTGGACAACCATTTGTCTGAAGTAGGGTTTCCTGCCTGAGCAGGGGGTTGGACTAGAAGACCTCCAAGGTCCCTTCCAGCTCTGTTATTCTACTCTAAATGATAACTTGCCGTGTCAGGCTATGGTGACATTATCCGTGGTCTCTTCTCTTCTCTTCTTCTCTTCTCTTCTCTTCTCTTCTCTTCTCTTCTCTTCTCTTCTCTTCTCTTCTCTTCTCTTCTCTTCTCTTCTTCTCTTCTCTTCTCTTCTCTTCTTCTCCTCTCCTCTCCTCTCCTCTCCTCTTCTACACTTCCTCTCCTCTTCTCTTCTACTCTACTCTACTCTACTCTACTCTACTCTACTCTACTCTACTCTACTCTACTCTACTCTACTCTACTCTACTCTACTCTATTTTACTCTATTCCTTATTCTATTCTATTCTACTCCTTATTCTATTCTACTCTATTCTACTCTACTCGTTATTCTATTCTATTCTACTCTACTCTATCTACTCTATTCTCCTCTATTTTACTCTATTCTTTATTCTATTCTACTCTATTCTACTCTACTCGTTATTCTATTCTATTCTATTCTATTCTATTCTATTCTTATCTATTCTACTCTACTCTACTCTACTCTACTCTACTCTATTTTACTCTATTCCTTATTCTATTCTATTCTACTCCTTATTCTATTCTACTCTATTCTACTCTACTCGTTATTCTATTCTATTCTACTCTACTCTATCTACTCTATTCTCCTCTATTTTACTCTATTCTTTATTCTATTCTACTCTATTCTACTCTACTCGTTATTCTATTCTATTCTATTCTATTCTATTCTATTCTATTCTATTCTATTCTATTCTATTCTTATCTATTCTACTCTACTCTACTCTACTCTACTCTATTTTACTCTATTCCTTATTCTATTCTATTCTACTCCTTATTCTATTCTACTCTATTCTACTCTACTCGTTATTCTATTCTATTCTACTCTACTCTATCTACTCTATTCTCCTCTATTTTACTCTATTCTTTATTCTATTCTACTCTATTCTACTCTACTCGTTATTCTATTCTATTCTATTCTATTCTATTCTATTCTATTCTATTCTTATCTATTCTACTCTACTCTACTCTACTCTACTCTACTCTATTTTACTCTACTCTACTCTACTCTACTCTACTCTACTCTACTCTACTCTACTCTATTCTGAAATTTTCTGACAGCGAGAACAATTCACCAGTGGAACCACTTGGCCATGAGAAGTTTTTATCCTGGAGGTTTTTAGGAAGAGACCTGACAACTGTTTGCCTGGAATGGTACAGGAATCATGTCGATGCTGTTGCACTCAACACAGGAGCAAACATTGAGTATCGTTGAGCTACAACTCAGGCAGAGTCTTGCTACAATCATAGCTCTGGTTCCACAGAGATTGCTTTTTTTTTTTTTTTTTTTTTTTTGCAGGGTTTAATAAGGACGTGCCTGATGATATGTGACAGCATAAGAGAAAGGAAATGACAAATAAATTTTCAGCCCAAGGTGTATGTACTAAAGCCTTCCGAAATCTCTCCTCGTTGAACACTGCTTGTCACTGGAACTGCAGGACAAACCAAGAAAATAACAGCCCGTTGAATAGGATCTAAAAGGTAAAGGTAAAGGTTCCCCTCGCACATAGGTGCTAGTCGTTCCAGACTCTGGGGGGCAGTGCTCATCTCCATTTCAAAGCCAGAGAGCCAGCGCTGTCCGAAGACGTCTCCGTGGTCATGTGGCCGGCATGACTCAACGCCAAAGGCGCATGGAACGCTGTTCCCTTCTCACCAAAGGCGGTCCCTATTTTTCTACTTGAATTTTTTACTTGCTTTCCAACTACTAGGTTGGCAGAAGCTGGGACAAGTCACGGGAGCTCACCCCGTTACGCAGCCCCAGGGATTCGAACCGCTGAACTGCCGACCTTTCGATCGACAAGCTCAGCGTCTTAGCCACTGAGCCACCGCATCCCAGGATCTACTCATAAATAATTTAAGAAACCACCTTGGCTGGGTAGATCCTCTTTTGTTTGGAAGCGAAACGACATGTTGGCTCTTGTAGATCCAAGATCTACTGCTAAGAAGCTGTAAAAAACAAAACAAAAACATCTCTAGGAAGTGAGGTTGTTAGCGGTTTCTCTCCAAAAACCAATTTCTCGCTGAGCTAAAAATGAAGGTTGGAAATGAAACCAAAAAAAAAAAAAAAAAAGGAGTTAATTGACTGCAAGATGGGATCTGGCACCTGGTCCCTGCCTCTCCAGGGGACACGTCCATTTCGGATTTTCCCAAAAGAAAACTCATGATGAACAGCTGCAGACATGTCGCCAGAGGTGCAGACGAGGGCTGGATGGAGGAGTGAGGTTTCGAGCATCTCCCACCTGAGCCCATGGCAAGGAATCACGCCACCTGAGATACAGGTGTGCAGCTGGCGGCTCTGAGGGCCCAATCAAAGCCCCTAATATTCCCACCCCTTCCAGTTACCCGCAGCTTAATTTCTGTCCTCGATTTGCAGCCGCAATAGAGGTTGAAAAAATCCATCCGTTAAGTGGTGGCGGTCCTTCAGCGAGACATCGTGCAATTAGGCCTGATTTTGCCTTCTTTCTTTCTTTTTTTGCTACCGTCGTTAAGCAAATCAGGCGGCCCTTAAACAAATCACAGGAATTTTCCCTGTTGATTTTGCATGCCTGGGAAGGTTGCGAAGGGTGATCCGGCAACCCATTGTAAAACACACAGGTCTAAACCTTGATCGTAACACGGTGGGGATGTTGCGATTGTTGTAAGTGTGAGGCACTTCCTGTTGTAACTTTGAAATGTTGAATAAAGGAAAAGTCCTAAGTCGAGACTACTGCTGATTCCTGAAAATGGGACTGTTTTTTTTTTTTTACCCTTTTGACAAGGAAATGCCCTTAAATGACAGTATTATCTCTCAATGTTAAATGAACATATTTAAAAATGCTTCTCTCTACAAGAGAGAGAAGATACAACCGAGAGAAATTTTAGAAGGTTTGTTTTTCAGAGTTTTCACACTCTGAAATGGCTTCCTTACACAACCGCAAGCATTTCAAGCTGTTAAATCATCCCATACAGATAGTCCTTGACTTATAACCGTTTCCTTAGTGACCATTTGAAGTTTATTTATTATTTATTTATTTGATTAGACTTTTATACCGCCCTTCTCCCGAAGGACTCAGGGTGGTGTACAGCCCATAATAAAAACAACAGAAATGCAAAAGTTAAAAACGATTAAAATAGATTCAGTAAATTGGCCGTAATAATTAAAACCCCAAAGCTAAAATACCCATTAAAAGTTACATTAAAAAAAAGGGACTTGGGACCGTTTTTCATACTTATGACCATTGCAGCATAGATTTGGATGCTTGAGAACTGACTCACAATTGTGATGGTTGCAGCATCTCTGGGGGGTGGGCGGGTGGGGGGTATCACACAATCCACCTTTTACGACCTCCTTAACAATGGGGGAAGCCAGATTCACTTAATAACCGTGTTACTCGCTTAACAACGGCAGGGATGGGTTGAACAGACGTGGCGAGAAAAGTCGTCACATGGGACAAAAATCCGCTTAGTAAATTTTCTCAGCCATGTAAATTTTGAGACTCGATTGTGGTCGTTAAGATAAAGATCATCTGAATTACTGCTGGGGGGAAAAAAGATGCTGCTCGGGATGGGAAATCCACTTCTGGGAATCGAGGGAGAAAGGATGATTTTCCTGCCCAGATCTCCCCCTGAAGGCTACTTCGTAGGCGAATGGAAAATAACAAACTCAACTCCTCCCCGAGCTTAACCTGAATTCATTAATCTGGCAAACAGGATGATAATTATGTGTCCACCGAGTGTCTCTTAGGTGCTTATTTTCACAGTGGTGCTTGGAAAAAAAAATAATTTCATCCACCTGGATATCCCTTATTAAACCTTCACACTTCTTGATGGCCAGCCCTGGGACAAAGCTGGACTTCACAATTAGAGGTGGCTTCTGGCTCTTTGATCCCCGAAAGGCGTTAAATGGAGAGTAAGTCTCCATCCACAAATTATCAACCTGTTGCCCCCCACAAAAAACCTTTTTGATGGCACTTTAAAGTCCCAAACAAAGAAGGGCTAAATGTTGACACCTCTGTTTCCTATCATTTTAGGGTGGGATACGCATACAAACCACTCTATAACTTCTGATAAATACCCCCCAAAATAGTGCAGTGGGAAAGAAACTGAAAATCATGACACCAGACCTACAAATATGAGCCAGGTTGGCCCAGTGGTTAAAAAGGTTAGAAACTAGGAGACGGTGAGTCTTAGGCATGAAAGCAGGATGGGTGACTTAGGGCCACACACCAGGAGACTGTGAGTTCTAGTACTGCCTTAGCCATGAAAGCAGGATGGGTGACCTTGGACCAAAGACCAGGAGACTGTGAGTTCTAGTATTGCCTTAGGCATGAAAGCAGGATGGGTGACTTTGGGCCAAAGACCAGGAGACTGTGAGTTCTAGTACCACCTTAGCCATGAAAGCCATCTGGGAAACTTTGAGCCAGTCACTCTCTCAGCCAAACCCACTTCACAGGGTTGTTGTGGGGGAAAAGAAGAGGAGAAATATGTGTTGGATATGTTCACTGTCTTAAGTTATTTCTAAAACTAATAAAGGCAGGATACAAATCAACCAATCAATCAAAATAAACAAAACGGAAACAAAAAACACCCACCACACATCCTCTCCAGCAGCCTACAACCAGATAAGCAGGGATTAACACCAGACAAATAAGCAGAAAACAATAACCTAATCAAGGAAGTACCAAGGAGAAAAAAACCACATTGGCACCAACACCAGCAGGGCAAATTACTGTACATAAACAAGGAGCAATTATGTTACCTTGTCAGGTAATGGAACACCTGCAAGCAAAGAACCAAGCACCAAGGGCTTCACAATAGCTCTTTGTTCACATAATGACAGAAGAGGCACCCAACCTTTCTCTTTATAACTGAAGTTGTACACAAGGTAGAAGCGTGCTGCTTTTTCAATTCGCATGTTGAGAAGCTGGGTTACTTTGTGACTTCCTGGTGGCAGTGACTTCGAAATTGGGACCTCTTTTGTATGTCTGTGTGTCTATGTCTTCAAGTCAGTCTTGACTTCTAGTGACTGGATAACCCCTGAAGCAGTGGTGGGATTCAAATAAATTAACAGCAGGTTCTCTGCCCTAACATATGAAGAACGGCTGCAGGAACTGGGCATGGCTAGTTTAATGAAGAGAAGGACTAGGGGAGACAGGATAGCAGTGTTCCAATATCTCAGGGGCTGCCACAAAGAAGAGGCAGTCAAGCTATTCTCCAAAGCACCTGAAGGCAGGACAAGAAGCAATGGGTGGAAACTCATCAAGGAGAGAAGCAACTTAGAACTAAGAAGAAATTTCCTGCCAGTGAGAACAATTAATCAGTGGAGCAACTTGCCTCCAGAAGTTGTGAGTGCTTTAACACTGGAAGTTTTTAAGAAGACGTTGGATAACCATTTCTCTGAAGTGGCATGGGGTTTCCTGCCTAAGCAGGGGTTGGACTAGAAGACCTCCAAGATCCCTTCCAACTCTTGTTATTCTATTCTATTCTATTCTATTCTATTCTATTCTATTCTATTCTATTCTATTCTATTCTATTCTATTCTATTCTATTCTATTCTATTCCATTCCATTCCATTCCATTCCATTCCATTCCATTCCCTCTTTATTCTATTCTATTCTATTCTATTCTATTCTATTCTATTCTATTCTATTCTATTCTATTCTATTCTATTCTATTCTATTCTATTCTATTCTAATTACTGGCTGGGTAGGCATAGCTGGGTGGTCATGTGACTGGGTGGGGGTGGCCACCTCGACATCAACTTGACATCTCTCACGTCACCCAGCCTCTCCTCGCCATGCCTGGCCCCGCCCCACCTCGCCCCTCCACTCCCAGCCACTCCTTGTCCCGCCCAGCTACTCGCCCTGCCACCCAGCCAGATGAGTGGATGGGTGGACGGGTAAGCAAGTGGGCGGTGAGGCAAGGAGTGGCTACAAGGGGAGCAGTGAGATGGGGACAGGCATGGCAAGGCACGCTGTTCAGCCCGTTCGCCGAACTGTACAAAAAGTTAGCTATGGGTTCTACCCAATCTGTGCAAACCGGCTGAATCCCACCATGGCTCTGAAGGTTTCAGAAGTGGCTTGCCTCCTTCTTCCTAGGGCTGAGACTGATTGTCCCAAGGTCACCCTTCTGGAACTGTGTCTAAGGGCAGGACTAGAATTCACAATCTCTTCATTGCTAAGGTGGCGTCTTAACCACTACACTCCACTGCCTCTCCTGAAAATAACATTCCTCTGCTCTCATTATTTTTTACTGTGCGAAGGAAAAAAAAAGAACTAAATCGAAAACCGAAACTCTTAATTCAAGCAAAACACGCTAGAGAGATCAATCTGTCTTCTGCTGGCTATGAATAATTGCTTGACAACTCCTTCATTAATTGTAACATTGCCTGGTTAATCAGCTTTCCCTATCCTTTTTCCCACCTTCGCAGTTTTGTGAATTGTCAGTCTCATCTTTGACAGCAAACTGCTGCCTGCCAACGGAGTTATGTCGCTGTGGAAAAAATATGTAAGGATGCGAAATGCTGAGATGCCATTGTATTATCCAGGAAGCTTGCTGCTTTCCCATTGGTTCATTGGCTCCTAAGCACGCCAGCTGGGGAATTCTGGGACTTGAAGTCCACCCATCTTAAAAGTTATGGAGGTTTTGAGAGACTAAGTGACTAAGATGCTGAGCTTGTCGATCAAAAGGTCGGCAGTTCAGCGGTTCAAATCCCTAGCTCTGCGTAATGGTTCCTGCAACCGTTCATATGTTTTAGCCTCCAGTCCCCTAATCATCTTAGTTGCTCTTCTCTGCACTGTTTCTAGAGTCTCAACATCTTTTTTATATTGTGGCAACCAAAACTGGATGCCGTATTCCAAGTGTGGCCTTACCAAGCCATTATAAAGTGGTATTAACCCTTCACGTGATCTTGATTCTATCCTGTTTATGCAGCCCAGAACTGTGTTGGCTTTTTTGGCAGCTGTTGCAACACGGCTGGCTCCTATTTAAATGGTTGTCCGCTAGGACTCCAAGATCCCTCTCACAGTTGCTACTATTGAGCGAGGTACCACATATACTGTCCCTGTGCATTTTGGTTTTCTTGCCTAAATGTAGAACCTTACTTTTTTCACCGTTGAATTTCATTTTGTTAGATAACACCCAATGTTCAAGTCATCTCCCAATGCCCAGTCTCTTTCATAATCCTTTCATGGTCCTTCTTAAATCCACCCATGAATGTTACTCAAACTCCAGTTTTATTATCTCTGGGCTATATATCCATCTGCCCCTTCTCAAGTTGCCTAATCACAGAAGACCCCATGGAATTCAAACCGCAGTTACCAAGATTAAGCAGGTAAAACCCACTTTACTTCCCTGCATTCACCTTCGTTCCATATTGCAGCAATGAAGTTATTCAAATATTTACCTTTGATTTTTAGCCTATTATGCGCTACCCATCCTTCCATTAGCCTTCTCAGAAATCAGACACTGTCCTAGCTCTGGTGGAAAGCCAGATTGCAGTTTCTGGAGAGGGGTGGGGGATGGGGTGGACAGGATAGGAACAACTCATGTGAATTTTACCAGTAAATTTTATCTCCTTGCCTTCAACATTTTCTCCAAAGAGTTGAACTCAGCAGTGAAATCCAGCAGGTTCTGACAGGTTCTGGAGAATCGGTAGCAGAAATTTTGAACAGTTCAGAGAACCGGCAAATACCACCTCTGGCTGGCCCCAGAGTGGGGAGGGAATGGAGATTTTGCAGTATCCTTCCTCTGGAGTGAGGAGGGAATGGGGATTTTGCAATATCCTTCTACCAGGAGTGGGGAGGGAATGAGGATTTTGCAGTATCTTTCTACTGGAGTGGGGTGGGAATGGGAATTTTGGAGTATCCTTCCTCTGGATTGGGGTGGGAATGGGGATTTTGCAGTATTGTTCTCCTGGAGTGGGGTGGGAATGCAGATTTTGCAGTATCCTTCCTCTGGAGTGGGGTGGGAATAGGGATTTTGCTGTATCCTTCCCCTGGAGTGGGGAGGGAATGGGGATTTTGCAATATCCTTCCCCCAGGAGTGGGGAGGGAATGGAGATTTTGCAGTATCTTTCCCCTGGAGTGGGGAGGGAATGGGGATTCTGCAATATCCTTCCCCCAGAGTGGGGAGGGAATGGGGATTTTGCAGTATCCTTACCCTGGAGTGGGGAGGGAATGGAGATTTTGCAATATCCTTCCCCCAGGAGTGGGGAGGGAATGGGGATTTTGCAGTATCCTTACCCTGCCATAACCACCAAGCCACACCACGCCCACCAAGCCACGCCCACAGAACCGGTAGTAAAAAAAAAGAAAATTGAATTCCCCCACTGGTGTAAATAGATCCAGGGAAACCCATCCTTGTGTTCAGTATATTCCACCTTAGAATATAGACCTCTCCACACCCCTTCCTTTTGCTCCGCTTAGGATGTCAACTCCGTCTTGCCTTACCTCTTCCCACTGATGAATGTACCGTATGAGCCTGGACAGTCTCAGGAGCCTCAAGAGGCTGAGGATTTTGGTGAAACGGACGATCCGCAGAGCTCGGGCTGTCTTATATACCTCCGAATCGATGCGGGTCTCCACAATCAAGAAAATGTAGTCTACCGGAATGGACGAGATGAAATCGACCACAAACCAGCTTTTGAGGTACTTCATCTTAATCCTCTGGGGGTCAAGGATGATCTCCGTGTTGTCCTCCACCACAATCCCCGTGCGGAAATTGAGCACCAGGTCAATGAGGAAGAAGGTATCTGAGACCACGTTGAAGACAATCCACGGGGTGGTGTTCTCATCCTTGAAGAAGGTGATGCCTACTGGAATGATGATCAGGTTTCCAACCATGAGGAGCAACATGGTGAGGTCCCAATAGAACCTAAAGGACAACGCAGAGACATGGGTCAAACAGAAGAAGAAGAAGACACCCACGGGATCTAAGGCCTGAGAAAGGCACCAACTTTGTCCACCAACTGGACAAATGACAGCAGGTTATTTATTTATTTTTTTTAATTTGATTTATATGCCGCCCTTCTCCGGAGACTCAGGGCAGCTTACAGTGTGTTAAGCAATAGCCTTCATACTTTGATATATTTATATTTATACAAAGTCAGCTTATTGCCCCCAACAAACTGGGTCCTCAATTTACCCACCTTAGAAAGGATGGAAGGCTGAGTCGACCTTGAGCCTGCCTGGGATTGAACTTGCAAGTAATTGCAGCAGCTGGATCTTAAATGCTGCCTTTGTAGGAGGCATTACTCCCCTACGCTATTCAGGCTCATTTCATTGTAGAAATAACCAAAGAAGGGAATATGTGTAGTTCAGCATTGAACTATGGGGGTCCTTGATGCGCTGTTTTCTTGTAGACGTTTCATTCCCAAACTAGGTAACACGATCAGAATCAGAAAGTAGCAAACCCCACTCCCTTCTAGCACTGATGATGTTACTTAGTTTGGTGCTGAAATGTATCCAAGAAAACAACTAAGCTCAGAGAGCACCAAGGACTCAACTTAGAAATAAGATCTATCTGAGCACACATTTAGTTCCAGAACTTGCTTTCACGGTTAATGTTCTTATCCTTTCCCCCCACAACGATTGATCTTAATTTTCCTCTTATCACTTACTACCTTTTTAGATGAAATTACATTTTACAAATACCGGTTCTTTTTAGTGTGTCAGCTATTGATATTTTAAGATATTTTAAGGAGCCTGGATAGCTCAGCAGACTAATGCATTGTAATTTAACTCCAGCTGTTTGCAATTAGTAAGTTTGAATCTCACCAGGCTCAAGGTTGACTCAGCCTTCCATCCTTTCTAAGGTAGGTAAATTGAGGACCCAGTTTGTGGGGGCAATAAGCTGACTTTGTATAAAATATACAAAAGTATGAAGGCTATTGCTTAATGCATTGTAAGCCGCCCTGAGTCTCCGGAGAAGGGCGGCATATAAATCAAATGAATATATATATATATATATTGTAGATTGAGCTTACTTATTTAAAGGAGGTTGTATTGCTAATATTTCTGCACTAACAGAAAGTCGGAAGTCACTTTTGTTATGTTTGTTTGATGTATTTTTTTTGTCGTTTTTAATTTGTCATTCTCTTTCCTTTTTCCCTTTATGTTGGCTTGCGTTTTAATGTTTGAAGATGAAATCTAACGATGATATTTTTCATAAATACATATAGAAGCTATATCTAAGCTATAAGAGCAAAGTGGGTCAGAACAAACATTTCCTATTAAGTTATCTAGGCCTGCTAGATTATTTGTGTGTGTGCTTGTCTACAAAGAAACTGTGTAGCTGCAAATGAAAGAATAATGCATGACATTATTCAGAACATTTTGTCCCAATTTTTAACATTGCTTTTCCATTGTTCTGCTGGCTTACTTCCTCAGATAAATGCCCACAGACATTTGCACCATTCCTTAATATTGAAAAAAAAAGGAGATTAAAACTAGAATATTTTCTCCAAATAAAAAGAAATTGCAAACGGCTATACAACTTTAACACAACAAAAATTCTCTATTTCTTTTTTTAAAAATGGCTTTTTAAAAAATTTGATCCCAATTTATAATTATATCTATATAAATCTTTGTCAGCAAGTATTTCTTCCATGCTTTACAACCCGGGAGAAACAGTACAGATTTATCTCCAACCATGTCAAGAGGCAACGCTCTGAAATATTTCTATCACTCACAAAAGCCACATTAATTCCAGGTAATCTGGAGTGTTTTGCTGGGTTTTTCTCCAATTTATTTATTTTATTTTTTTTTGGTAGGGCTGAGCTGAAAATTCTCAGATTAATTTTTTTCAGTCCCAAATGAAGCTTCTAGGGAAGCTAAAATCCTCTCTTTCCCCCCAGGAATCAACATTCCCATGTATTTTTCTTCCAACATCTCCTGATGATTCTTGTTTTTAATTTGGACTGAATTTCAAGCCAACATCACAGGGCCAAACTTGGTTACACTCATATCAGAAACCAATTTAGAATGAGACCAATTTTCTCCCTTCCTTCCTTCCTTCCTTCCTTCCTTCCTTCCTTCCTTCCTTCCTTCCTCACCTGTCTTCCCCTTCTGTCTCTGTCTTCTCCATCTTCCTTCCTTCCTTCCTTCCTTCCTTCCTCGCCTGTCTTCCTCTTCTCTCTGTCTTCTCCATCTTCCTTCCTTCCCTCCCCCCCTCCCTTCCTTTCCTTCCTTTCCTTCCTTCCTTCCTTCCCTCCCTCCCCTTCCTTCCTTCCTTTCCTTCTTTCCTTCCTCACCTGTCTTCCCCTTCTCTTTCTGTCTTCTCCATCTTCCTTCCTTCCCTCCCTCCCCTTCCTTTCCTTCCTTCCTTCCTCACCTGTCTTCCCCTTCTCTCTCTGTCTTTTCCATCTTCCTTCCTTCCTTCCTTCCCTCCCTCCCTCCCTCCCAGGGTGATATGTAGTCATAATAACATTCCTTTCTCAGAGAGTCAAGGACATCTTGCCCTGTACCTGGAGGGCTGGAACTGGGACGCCTCTCCAGTTGGGAAGGTGCATTGATTGGACCATATGATGGACTTGTGGGTGCAGGGAGAAGAGACTTGGGCTTTCCTTTGGGTGGGGAAAACCTGGAAGCTTTCAAATTCGGGTTTTCCCAGATGTGTCAATATGACATCTCTAATAAAATGGAACTTTGGGGAAACTCAAGCCTCAGAGTTTTCTTTCGTTGGAGGTATTACTTGGAGCCCTGATACCAAAAACCACAGACAGTCACTTCAATGGTAAGGCATCAAGTCCCAAGAAACGTACTCTGCTCCCGTTCACTTTGAGCTCATCCTCTTTAATGCTCTAGGACAGATATGAGCTGCATTAAATCCCTCGGCTCAGCTATCAATTAGTCATGGGCCAGATTTGGCAACATCGCGTTCAATTCTTTCCAAAGCGGTTCTCATCATAAAAATGAAAGCCTCTTAAAAGAGATGCTCGTTTTATATTCTTTTGGTTTTCATGCCAAAAAGAGAAGAAGAAAAAAAAACCTCAACAATGCACAGCTAGGCGTCTTTCTAAGGAAATTCCAGACTGGACTTCTGTGAGGTTTTTATTTTTTTAAAAAAAGCTTGATTAGATTTAATTCCATCCTCACAACTTTTAAGAAGAAGCTTCTTCATCTCCTCTCTGCACTTACTCAAACACTAAGAAAGGTCATGAAAGTGTAGTTAGTTAGCACTTAACTCTCTCCGTGGATGATATGTTTCATTAACACTTTATCCAGGAGGGGTTTTCACTTACTTTCCCTACAGGTTTGCAAATGGGTGCACGTCTTCTGGGCATGCGCTAAGCCTTCTGTGCATGAGGCCACCCATGCATGTGCCTGGCCTTCGGCACACTCATGCACTCCTTCCACCTATGCGGCCAGCCTACCATGCATGCGCTTTGGTTGTGCCTGCACGCCTTCCACCTATGCGCTCAGCCTCAAAAGTACAGAAGAGTCTGCACCTCCTGTGAATGCTCAGGAAGATAAATCTACCTCAGCATCTCCTTCTGTCCTACTATCGCAGCACCATTGAGAGTGTCCTGACATACGGCATTCTTGCATGATATGGGAGCAGCTCTGTAGCGGACAAAAAAGCTCTACAGAGAATTATTAAAACTGCCCAGAATATCATCGGGCTCCAGCTACCAGCCCTGGACGACATCTTCAAATCTCGCTGTTTGAGGAAGTTGCATAACATTCTCAGAGACTCTTCCCATCCTACTTACAATCTTTTTGGACTGTTGCCTTCTGGCAGAAGATACAGAACAATTAAAACTCGGACCACGCGTCTTCTGAATAGTTTTTATCCCAGAGCTATAATTGCACTCAACAATGGACTAAAGGGCCACCATCGGTGAGAGGTTGGACAGCATTACTTGGTCTGTTGTGTGGAAGTTTGGATGGTTTAGGGGTGGGGAATTTGTGGTGGGTGGTGGGGTGTTTGGGGATTGTTGTGTGTTGGGTCTTTGGGGATTAAGTGAATTTCATTGTATGGGTATACTGTGTACACACATACAATGACAATAAAGTTATTTATGTATTTATTTATTTATTTAATATGTGCCTAAATAGGACAGCATAGAGTTGAGGGGGGGGGTGGATGATTTATTGATTTGTTGATTTATTGATTAGTTCAATTTATATGCCGCCCTTCTCCGGAGACTCAGGGCAGCTTACAATTTCCACCTTACAATTTCCGCTACCAGTTCGGGCGAACTGATCCAAACCGGCTGACTATCACCTCTGACTTTGTCTTTGATGACAGATCTTCTCTTTACTGATGCTGGACCAGGAATGGAGAGCATCTGATTTTTCAGAAAGAAAAATTTGAACCCACCTAGAACTAAGGAGAAAGTTCCTGACACTGAAAACAATTCATCGGTGGAACGACTTGCCTCTAGAAGTTGTGGATGCTCCAACACTGGAAGTTTTTTCAAAAAAGACAGCCATTTGTCTGGGGTGGCATAGGGGCTCTTGCTCAAGCAGGGGTTAGACTAAAAGACCTCCAAGATTCCTTCTAACTCTGTTATTCTATTAATGACAGCCTTTCCCATGTAGACCAGAAAGGAAATATGACCAAAGGAGCGAATTCTATTTTATTGTTAAGTCTACATTAAGAGAATCTTAGTTTTATTAAGGCTACTGTAGGAAGTTAGCACCCACCTCCTCTCCTAGGAAAATGAGATGTTTTAGGAAATATTAAAAGGAAATACTTTCCCTAAAAGGGAGGCAGAAACTCAGCTCCCGCATCCATCCCACCTTTGTCAATGGGCCATGAAGGCCTGAGCCAGTCCATTCTACATAACAAAGATCTTACCTTCTTCAGGCAGAGCCATAGTAGGAATTACCCAAAGCCTCTTTCATTATATCATAACCCAGCAAGAGTCAACCAAGCTTGGGACATAGACAACCTACAAAGTTACCCCTGCATGGCCCCATGGGAGCCTGACAACCAATCAGAATACAAGCTCGAATTCATAGCCCAACAGAGGGTATAAATCTCTCTCTCTCTCTCTCTCTCTCTCTCTCTCTCTCTCTCTCTCTCTCTCTCTCTCTCTCTTTCTCTCTCTCTTTCTCTCCCTCCCCCCCCCCTCTCTCTCTCTCTCTCATTCCCATGTGCCTTTTTTGCCCAGGACCTCAAAACCTTGTTGTCCTGTCCATCAATAAACCTTCTTTCCAAGCAACTTCCATGAATCCAGTGTCTTTTCCCCCCACTTGGACCTGAACCCAGATGGACATTTCTTCCAACACTACCTTAAGAGAATCTTGTTAAGTCTGAACATCTCCCACCATCTCCTGTACAGCTTGGGAATCTAGGGAGGGTCCCATCTAAACAGTGAGGGCTTAGCCATCTCTTATCTGACCATCTCTAGACCAGGGATCTCCAACCTTGGCAACTTTATGACTTGTGGACTTCAACTCCCAGAATTCCTCAGCCAGTGCATGCTAAACTGAGGAATTCTGGGAGTTGAAGTCCACAAATCGTAAAGCTGCCAAGGTTGGAGACCCCTGCCCTAGACAGCATCTCATCTCCTGCAACTTCCAAGGTCATTCCCACACATCCCATGACATCTAAACCATATACCTGAATAATAATTACGGATTACCACTTTTTGCCCCTTTAATATAATCTTGCTCAAAAAACCATATCCCCTGCTGCTTTGTCTGATGAAGAGAGACCGAACTGGGAGAGAGAGGCCCAAGTCAGCAAAAGCATTTTTATTTTTTTTTACAGATTTTGCAATCTGCTGGAAAATTTTTGCAACTGTAGGAAGCTTTTACAAAATGAAGCCTTACATTTTGCAAAAATTCATCCTGGATTATTTTTTTCTTCAGCGTTTGATGACACTGTTAATCCTTTCAAGGAAACACGCCAAGTCTATTTTCCTCCACAGCAAGGAACCATGGATAATGTCAACTATAGCCTAACACAACAAGTCATCCTTTAGAATAGAATAACAGAGTTGGAAGGGACCTTGGAGGTCTTCTAGTCCAACCCCCTGCCCAGGCAGGAAACCCTACACCACTTCAGACAAATGGCTGTCCAATCTCTTCTTAAAAACTTCCAGTGTTGGAGCATTCACAACTTCTGGAGGCAAGTTGTTCCACTGATTCATTGTTCTCACTGTCAGGAAATTTCTCCTTAGTTCTAAGTTGCTTCTCTCCTTGGTTAGTTTCCACCTGTTGCTTCTTGTCCTGCCCTTCTGGTGCTTTGAAGAAGAGCTTGACTCCCTCTTCTTTGGGGCAGCCCCTGAGATATTGGAACACTGCTATCCTGTCTCCCCTAGTCCTTCTTTTCATTAAACGAGACATGCCCAGTTCCTGCAACCGTTCTTCATATGTTTTAGCCTCCAGTCCTTTAATCATCTTCGTTGCTCTTCTCTGCACTCTTTCTAGAGTCTCCACATCCTTTTTTACATCGTGGCGACCAAAACTGAATGCAATATTCTAAGTGTGGCCTGACCAAGGCATTATAAAGTGGTATTAACACTTCACGTGATCTTGATTCTATCCCTCTGTTGATGCAGCCTAGAACTGTGTTGGCTTTTTTGGCAGCTGCTGCAACACGGCTGGCTCCTATTTAGCCAGTGATGATCCCTCTCTCAGTTGCTACTATTGCGCGAGGTACCACCTGTACTGTACCTGTGCATTTTGTTTTTCTTGCCTAAATGTAGAACGTTACTTTTTTCACTGTTGAATTTTATTTTGCTAGATAGCGCCCCATGTTCAAGTCTGTCAAGATCTCCATTCCCACCCCACTCCTGGGGGAAGGATACTGCAAAATCCCCATTCCCTCCCCACTCCTGGGCGAAGGATACTGCAAAATCTCCATTCCCTTCCCACTCCTGGGGAAGGATACTGCAGAATCCCCATTCCCTCCCCACTCTGGGGGAAGGATACTGCAGAATCCCCATTCCCACCCCACTCCTGGGGGAAGGATACTGCAAAATCCCCATTCCCTCCCCACTCCTGGGGGATGGATACTGCAAAATCTCCATTCCCTTCCCACTCCTGGGGAAGGATACTGCAGAATCCCCATTCCCTCCCCACTCTGGGGGAAGGATATTGCAGAATCCCCATTCCCACCCCACTCCTGGGGGAAGGATACTGCAAAATCCCCATTGCCTCCTGCAAAATCTCCATTCCCTTCCCACTCCTGGGGAAGGATACTGCAGAATCCCCATTCCCTCCTCACTCTGGGGGAACGATATTGCAGAATCCCCATTCCCACCCCACTCCTGGGGGAAGGATACTACAAAATCCCCATTCCCTCCCCACTCCTGGGAGAAGGATATTGCAAAATCCCCATTCCCACCCCACTCCTGGGGGAAGGATACTGCAAAATCCCCATTCCCTCCTGCAAAATCTCCATTCCCTTCCCACTCCTGGGGAAGGATACTGCAGAATCCCCATTCCCTCCCCACTCTGGGGGAAGGATACTGCAGAATCCCCATTCCCACCCCACTCCTGGGGGAAGGATACTGCAAAATCCCCATTCCCTCCCCACTCCCGGGAGAAGGATACTGCAAAATCCCCATTCCCAACCCACTCTGGGGCCAGCCAGAGGTGGCATTTGCTGGTTCTCTGAACTGCTCAAAGTTTCCACTACCGGTTCTTCAGAACCTGCTGGATTTCACCCCTGGTCATAAGTCACATTTTTCAGTGCCGTGGTAACTTTGAACAGTCACTAAATGAAGTGTTGTACGTCAAGGATTACCTGTATAACGACAGAATCTTGAAAGCCTGTTTATTTCTGACTCATTTTATTCTTCATCAAGTCAAGGTGGGTTATTTTGAGTTCCCTTGTCATGCTCCCGTAACTCAGGAGAGTTTGGCCTTCTCTGAAAATCCCACCTTCATGTCTGTTCTATACTAAGGTAAGTCTCTATTTTTTCCCCCCACAACACCTTGCCCAGAGGTCCAATTTCCCCAGACTACACAACTTGCTGATTTTTACTAAAAAACCCAATGCTTTCCTGCTAAGCTTTTTCAAAATTAAGTAGCGCTAGAAAACGCTTCGTATTGGATTTTGGTGGCTGGCTTTATATTAGTTATCGAAGAGTAGAGTCATTTTTAATTAGTATCGTCTGAATTTTTCAGGAGGTTGAGTTCTTTTCATTGCCAGTTTTATACACTAACAATCAGCCAGAGCCTCGGAGCGGCGTGGAATGCACGTTTAGGGAATAAATAAATGAATAAATCGATGCCTTTCCTCTTTTTTTCCTTCTTAATCTAACGTGGCTTTCTATTCTGCAATTGTTTGTTTTTTTTCTCCAGCAGTGTGTCACGTTTCCAGCAGAGATTGGAGTTTGACGAAAGCATCTGAGCTTGTTTTGTCTGATTCCCATCTCAAAGACTTCCAGGTTCTGGACAACTCAAGGGTGTCAGCAGCGGTGGGCTTCAAAAATTTTAGAAAGGGGTTCTCTGCCCAGTTGCTGGGTGGGCGTGGTCATGGTGGGTGTGGCCTAGTCAGCCTCCTGCACCATAGCAAGAGAGGTATTTTTGCCCTCCCCAGGCTCCAGAGGCTTTTCTCGAGTCTCCGGGAGGGCGAAAATGGCCTGCCAAGGCTCTGGAGGCCAGAAACAGGCCCATTTCTGGCCTCCCTGAACTCCTGGTAGGCCCATTTTTCACCCTCCTTGAGCTTCCATGTGCACCCTACACTTACCTGCATCCAAAATGGGAGGGGCAGGGGCGGGTGGGCAAGGCCAGCAAGGAGTGGGATTTGGGGGTTCTCAGAACTGCACAGAATCTTAGCTAGAGGTTCTCCCGAACCCCGAGAACCCCCAGCAGCCCACCCCTGGTATCAGGCCTCAAAGCCATCTTTTTCGTTGGATCTTCAGGCCTGACCCATTTACTACTGTGGGAAACTGGGAGGAGGGATTGTATGGAGCATGGGTGATACGTAGTCATAATAACATTCGTTTCTCAGAGAGTCAAGGACATCTTGCCCTGTACGTGGAAGGCTGAAAATGGGAGGCCTCTCCAGTTGGGACGGTGCAGTGATTGGACCATGTGATGGACTTATGGGTATTGGGCAGGGACTTTAACTTTCCTTTGGGTGGGGAAAACCTGGAAGCTTTCAGATTTGGGTTTTCCCAGATGTGCCAGTATGACTTCTCTAATAAAATGGAACTTTGAGGAACTTCAAGCCTTGGGAGTCTTCTTTCATTGGATGTGTTACTTAGAACCCTGACATTAACCCAAATCTTTATATATATATATATATATTTTATTTTGTAAACAAACAAACATACAATACATAATTAATCATTCAGTGTATCATCTAGATGTTTCTATTCTGTCTTCATCTTCTTCTTCCTCCTCCAATCTTCATTTCTTTATTTTTCCCATTTCTTTATTATAACATTCTCCCCATGCTTCATTGATTATAACATTTTCTTGTTTACTATTAATGCCTTTATCTATATCTCTTCTCTAACCAACTGTAAAATTGTCTCCATACCTTGTAATATTCCGAATCCTCCCTTTCTTTAATTATCAAAGTCAGTCTATTCGTTTCTGCACAATCTAATATTTTCTTAATTACTTTGTCTTCTGAAGGGATGACATTAACCCAAATCTGAAGCTTCCAGGTTTTCCCCACCGAAAGGAAAGTTGAAGTCCCTGCCCAACACCCACATCAGAGGTGGGTTTCAGCAGGTTCTGACCAGTTCTGGAGAACCAGTAGTGGAAATTTTGAGTAGTTCGGAGAACCGGTAGTAAAAATTCTGACTGGCCCTGCCCCCATCTATTCTCTACCTCCTGAGTCCCAGCTGATCGGGAGGAAACGGGGATTTTGCAGTAACCTTCCCGTGGAGTGGGCAGGGAATGGAGATTTTACGGTATCCTTCCCCTGCCACGCCCACCAAGCCACGCCCACCAAGCCATGCCCACAGAACCGGTAGTAAAAAGATTTGAAACCCACCACTGACCCACATGTCCATCACAGAGGGCTCACCTTCTGAATGACACAACTGTATCCACTGCAATGCAAAACAAACACTTGAAAACAGCAACAGCCACATGAGCAAAACGGGGGCCTTGACGCCGAGACGCGTGTAGGCGGTATTGTATCTTGGCAATTGTTGCCCAAATATTGAGTAATGCATGTGGGACTTGCTTTGCTGAACTATTCCTGGAGAAATTTGGAGACGCTCTCTCTCTCTCCAGATTCTTTAAAGATTGCAAAGTCGGATTAGTCTAGTAGGTATTCTTTTTGGTGTCAATCAACCTATCAACACATTTCTTTCATGGACCATCTCTATTTATTTATTTATTTATTTATTGAAGTAATCATGGATAACATTAGGAAAACATCCTTGGTCCCAGCTTCTTCGATCTCATTCAAGGCCACGCTCAGAAGCTGATTGACTGAGGCTTACTCTCCAGTAAGTAAAAAAATTGCTGCCTTTGCAATGTTTTAAGGGGAAAACAAACTAAGTTTGATCATTCTGGACAACCATCACTGTGGTGTGCTTGTCCAACATTCTGGCCTTGGCTTGCATCCTTAACAAGCCAGCTTTTCCATGGCAGCTTGTTCTCAGTAGGTTTACATACACCACCTTGTTAAATGTGGTTTCTCCCAGCAAATTCATTCCCAAAGCCAAGGTACAGCCACCAAGAGAAACATTTAGATGTGAAAGGCAACAGCTGCCAATTCCGTAGCTTGTACCGCCACCCGGCTGGCATCAGATTGACGGATAAATCTATATTTTCCACTGGCCAAATTAGGAACAAATAGGACAATTTCAGCCAAAGGGAAAGATTGATGGGGGACAAATTAAAAAGAAGAGATTCGGATCCCAGGGTTTGAATTCTGATCAAGACTAATGCTTGGATTTTCTCTACCCGTTAATGACTTTTCTTTGCCTTGTGACCAAGGTAAAAAGGTAATGGTAAAGGTTCCCCCGTTTAATGCTAGTCGTTCCAGACTCTAAGGGGCAGTGCTCATCTCCGTTTCAAAGCCGAAGAGCCAGCGCTGTCCGAAGACATCTCCATGGTCATGTGGCTGCCATGAATCAATGCCAAAGGCGCATGGAACGCTGTTCCCTTCCCACCAAAGGTGGTCCCTATTTTTCTACTTGCATTTTTACGTGCTTTTGAACAGCTAGGTTGGCAGAAGCTGGGACAAGTCATGGGAACTCAACCCATTATGCAGCACTAGGGATTTGAACCGCTGAACTGCCAACCTTCTGATTGACAAGCTCAGCATCTTAGCCACTGAGCCACCATATCCCTAGCCTTGTGACCAACATACATTCTAATCCCATTTTTAAAAATGCTGAGGTTGATAGACAAAATAATAGAAAGGGGGAAATTTAGCTTTAGATCAATGGCAGAGGTGAATTCTACATCCAGAACTTCCTGGAAGCTTCTAACCCCGATTCTCTTTGGCTTCTCTCAACCGACAGAAGGTCGGTTGCGTTGCGTGCTTGCGAAGGCCTCATCTGGGCCAACAGAACCCACAGAAGGACAACTGTGCCAAGCCAGAAGGGAACACATGGCTAAGTTTGTGAAAGTTGGCACGGGGTAAAATATGTCTCCTTATTAACAGAAGGGGCACATGGTGGCTTCCTCAGCAGTCAACAAACATCGTGCCATTCGGAAGCCAAAGAAACACAGAAACGAAAACAAATAAGAGCTGGGAATTCTTCTCTGGTTCTGAGTTCTAGAGAATACGGAAGATGACCTTGCCAAGAGATAGGCAGGTGCTGTTGACCGGACAAAAGCTTTTCTCGAGACCAGAATCTCTAGAGAGCACCTTAAAAGGCAGCTCAGGCAGATAACTTCCTAATTCACTGAACTAAAAGAAGGAGAAGGAAGGTGTTTCTGTCAAAAGACAACTGGACTTTATTTTATCCTCGAAGATGTTTCACTTCTCATCCAAGATGCTTCTTCAGACTGAGTGAATGGTGGGTAATGAAAGGGTTTATTCTTCCATTCTCCAGTCAAAATCCTCCCTCCCTCCCATCCGTAGAATAATAGAGTAGAGTAGAGTAGAGTAGAGTAGAGTAGAGTAGAGTAGAGTAGAGTAGAGTAGAATAGAGTAGACTAGACTAGACTAGACTAGAATAGAATAGAATAGAATAGAATAGAATAGAATAGAATAGAATAGAATAGAATAGAATAGAATAGAATAGAATAGATTCTATTCCCCTGCTCAATTAGAACCTATACTACCATTTCAGATAAATGACTGTCCAGTCTCGTCTTAAAAACCTCCGGTGATGGATCGCCCATGATTTCTGAAAGCAAGTTTTCTGTTTAATTGTCCTCGCTATTGGGAAGTGTCTCCTTCATTCCAGGTTGCTTCTCTCTTTGGTTAATTTCCAACCATTTTTTCTTTGTCTTGCCTTCTGGTGCTTTGGAGAATAATTTGACCCCCACTTCTTTGGGGCAACCCCTCAAATACTGGAATACTGCTATCATGTTCCCCCTAATTCTTCTTTTCTCTAAACTATCCAAACCCAAATCCTGCAACTCCTTCCTTCCTCGCTTCCTTCCTTCCTTCCTTCCTTCCTTCCTTCCCTCCCTTCCTTTCCCTTTCTCTGTCTCCCTCCTCCACCTTCTGCCTTTCCTTCTTTCCTTCCTTCGCTAAAATTGATACATCCCTCAATTAAAAAAAAAAAATTATAGGCAGCTCCCAACGACATGGGCTATTCAATTATTTGAAATCAAATATTGGGGGGCTGCCAAACTGAGTCCCAATGGCCAGCGGGGGTCAGGGAATAAGGAGAGAAGTCAACTTGCTAGGAAACTGGAGGAAGCTAAGAAATCAGGGCTGTTAAAATGGAGACAAGAAGTCTTGAGAATGTGGCTTTATCAGCTTATGGAAGATACAGCTTTCCCCATTTAGAGAGGCTGGGAAGCATTCCGAGACCTCCTTGGCGGAGGCTATCTGCATGTCTGCGTATATTGACCAAATATGCAGAGTGTGAACATTTAAAGAGCAGATATAAAGTCTGAAGAACACCTCCTGTCTCAGCCCTGCCTACCAGCAGGGTCTCCAGACGGAGGCGTTATGACTCCTGTTATGTCCAGACATAGTTATGGAAGAGAGCTGGAAATTAACATGTCTTGGCTTCAATTTCCAACACAAATGGTGGGCTCCTGAATGCTTATTGAAGCATGCTTACTGGAGATCAGGTCTCTATATAGTAAGGTAAAGGTAAAGGGTCCCCTTGCCTATATGTGTTAGTCGTTCCAGACTCTAGGGGGCGGTGCTCATCTCCGTTTCAAAGCCAAAGAGCCAGCGCTGTCCGAAGATGTCTCTGTGGTCATGTGGCCAGCATGACTCAATACCAAAGGAGCATGGAACGCTGTTCCCTTCCCACCAAAGGTGGCCCCTATTTTTCTACTTGCATTTTTTTACCTGCTTTCAAACTGCTAGGTTGACAGAAGCTGGGACAAGTCACGGGAGCTCACCCTGTTATGCAGCACCAGGGATTCGAACTGCTGAACTGCCAACATTTCGATCAACAAACTCAGTGTCTTAGCCACTGAGTCACCACGTCCCTTATCTCTATAGTAGGAAGTAGAAAATGTCTTTCATCTTGGGGTCCACATTGCGACTTGGGCTGAACTGTGAGCAGTGATCCAATATTCCAAAATTGGAGGGGTTGCCCCAAAGAAGAGGGAGTCAAGCTATTCTTCAAAGCCCCTGAGGGCAGGACAAGAAGCAATGGATAGAAACTCATCAAGGAGAAAAACAATGTAGAACTAAGGAGAAATTTCCTGACAGTGAGAACAATTAATCAGTGGAACAACTTGCCTCCAGAAGCTGTGAATGCTCCAACACTAGAAGTTTTTAAGAAGAAGTTGGATAACCATTTGTCTGAAATGGTGTAGGGTTTCCTGTTTGAACAGGGGTTGGACTAGAAGACCTCCAAGGTCCCTTCCAACTCTTATTCTGCTAGGTGCCTACTCTTATTTCTATAGTGCCATTCTCCAAAACTTCTGAATTTTGATTTTACACTTCACCAAGGCCTGGGTGGATTTAAAGGGACAATATAACCAATTTTGCCTGCACATCCATTAGAAATGAAGAAAACCTATCCTAGACTTTAAAGGGGTGCAGCGAAGGCCATCTGCTCCTGAAAAAAATTAATTTTTCATTATTATTCAAAACCTCGACATCCCTTCAACCCTGACAATCCTTAGCTGACTTTGGCTGGTCTCCAAAACCTAAGCAAGGTTTGACCTGGTTAGACGGGAGATTGTCAGAAAAATCCCAAAGTTGAAAAAAACCCAAACTCTGGAAGAAGGCTGCTGCCAAGAAAACCACATCAATGTGTCCCTGAAGTTTCATCTGGAATCAAATCCCCCAAAGATGGAAACACCATCAACCATTGAATAGATTCAACTGATCAGTCAAATCTGCTCAAACCTATCTTTCTTCCTTCCTTCCTTCCTTCCTTCCTTCCTTCCTTCCTTCCTTCGTTCCTTCCTTCCTTCCTTCCTTTCCTCCTTCCTTCCCCTCCCTTTCCTTCCTTCCTTTCCTTCTTTCCCCTCCCCTCCCCTCCCCTTCCTTCCTTCCTTTTCTTCCTTCCTTCCTTTCTTTCTTCCTTCCTTCTCTCCAGCTCTGTCTTCCTTCCTTCCCCTCCCCTTCCTTCCTTCCTTCCCCTTCCTTTCATTCCTTCTCCTCTCTTTCTCTCCTTCCTTCCTCACCCTCTCCTTCCTTCCTTCCTTCCTTCCTTCCTTCCTCCCTCCCTTCCTTCCTTCCTTCCTCACCCTTTCCTTCCTTCCTTCCTTCCTTCCTTCCTTCCTTCCTTCCTTCCTTCCTTCCTTCCTTTCTTCCTTCTCTCACTTTCTAGCCTGGTGCTTTAACCCCTCATCCAAACTACCTTCCCCATCTCCAGCTGCTGTGGCATTTTGAACATGACTCTTTCCCCAAAGGAAACGATGATCTGGAGCCACTTAGCTGTGTGTTGATGGAAGGCACACCCAATAGCTGTATCCCACATGCAAAACCCAGATTAATTTCAGTTCAATTTAAACTAAATAAACAATAGATACTTTCCAAAATTCTCCATGGGGACACCCAGTTAATGATAGCAATTCTAACTGCTGGTTTAAAGTGCCAACTTGGGAGTCTCCTTAAAATAATAATAATAATAATCTGCTCAGAAAAGTTGTATGCACTCCATTCTGGATTGCAGGAGCTGATAGAAGGGAGGGGTGTATGGGAGCATGAAGCAGCCAACCATATTCCAAGCTCACAGGTCCCTTGTAATCAGTGGTGGGATCCAGCCGGTTTGGGAAAACCAGTAGTTAAATTGCTGGCTGGCCCCACCCCTTCCTCGAATCCCCACCGTGGCCCGTTTTTGCTCCCAGGGGAGTGCAGGAGGCCAAGTGCTGCCTGTTACACCTATGGCCACGCCCACCAAGGCACGCCCACAGAACCGGCAGTTTGAATCCCACCACTTTTTGTAATCCTAGAGATGGGAGGAGGGGAGGGTGGGAATGTCCTCTTGTCCAGCCCATTTTCAGATCTGAACTTTGTTCTGTTGCCTTTCTTCTATCTACCCATTTCAGTGCCATCCCATTCAGGTCCCAGAAAGTTATCATGCTGATGGAGAAAGACTGATCATATTGCAGGATCCGATCTGGATCCGAGGTTTAATCTTCTGAGCTTTCGGACTCAGGCTGGACCCCATCCTTCCTTCTAGCAGAGTGTATGCTTTGGGCTATTCTGTGTGTGGTATTTATCCGGTACCTGTTGTGTGTGTGTGGCTTTTTAGTTGTTGATGGCTGGCTATGAAGTCATTGGCTCTTGTTTCCTTGTGCCCCCAAGCCCTTTGACTCCTAAGTACTTGATAAGCTAGTAGTAAATCAGCATTCCTGTTGACTGATGAGGCACCTGTTTCTCCAGGCTTCAATCCCTTCCCTGGCTGTTTTTGTGTCTGCTCGTCTGACAATCTTAGTAGCTGCAAAATTGGATGTGTATGTTCTTCTTCATTGCAATGCATGTATAAAGGTAAAGGGTCCCCTCGGACATATGTGCTAATCGTTCTCGACTCTAGGGGGCGGTGCTCATCTCTGTTTCAAAGCCGAAGAGCCAGCACTGTCCGAAGACATCTCTGTGGTCATGTGTTCGGCATGACTAAATGCCAAAGGTGCACAGAACGGTGTTACCTTCCCACCAAAGATGGTCCCTATTTTTCCACTTGCATTTTTTATGTGCTTTCGAACTGCTAGGTTGGCAGAAACTGAGACAAGTCACAGGAGCTCACCCCGTTATGCAGCACCAGGGATTCGAACCGCTGAAACTGCCGACCTTTCGATCGACAAGCTCAGTGTCTTAGCCACTGAGCCAACACGTTCCTTATACCATGCATAGAATAGCCCAAAACATACATTCTTGTGAGAGAGGAGTTCCCTGAGAATAGGCTCCTGCATGAGTCCAAAAACTCGGAAAACTAAACCTCTGGGCCTGATGAGTGATCCAGATTGGATCCTGCAACATGATCCTGGGACACATATATTTGCCTTCATTCATGAGACGAATTATTGATTGTGCCATCAAATCATTGTTGACTCTGGATGACCACATGGGTAGAGCTTCTCCATGATGATCTATCCCCAACCTGGTCTTCAGGACTTCCAACAGTTCTCCATCACTGCTGTCATGGAGTCCCTCCATCCTACCAGTGGCTGCTCCCTTCTTCTCTTTCCTCCCACCGTCCACAATCTTAGAGCCTTCTCCAGAGAGATGGAGCAAGAAGGAGAGAATCTTGGCCTGCTTTGCCCAACAGACATTGTTCTAATGTTGTAGGTGAAGAGCTGGGTAAAGCTATGGTAACCCCCAAATCAAGAGTCTGGTAGTATCTTTTCCAATTAATGGTTTCCCTCCCTCCCTCCCTCCTTCTCTCCCTTCCTTCCTTCTCTGCCTCCACAATCTTTTCCCTTTTACAAAGCTTTCTTGAGCTTTTAATACAATTTATTAGTTGGGAAAGGTGCTAGTAGATTTCTGATTGTGGGCTGTCCTTTCAGTGGGTTACTATTCCAGAGATTATTCCTATGGCATATCTATGGGTCCTGTCAGTAGTGGGCACTGAGGGTTGCTTCTTATGTGTCTCCAGTTTGGGTTACACCTTTGATCCGTTTGGTCCATCAAACCCGAGGAAGAAAAAGCTTTGGAATATTAAGAAGCTTTGTCATCCTCAGTGACTAACTAGACATTTCCAGGACTTCAAAGGCTCACCATTAGACTAACTAGCAATCTTCAGAGACTTACTGAATATGCATGATCTCTTTTTTTTGCTCTCACAGCTGCTAATAACTGATGGTGATTAATATCCCTTATGAATGTGACCTATTGCCTTTTAAATTCTCAGCCAGGAGCTGCAATCAGTCTTGTCTATGGCAAGGAATTCTAGTTGCTAATCCCAGAGGTGTTTTCTGAGTAGTGCCATCAACTAAAAGCATGGGCATTCGTACACCTGGGCTCCCAAGGTTAGGGAGAAGGAGAAATGCTTTTCCAAACTGATGCCCTCCTAGGGTTTTTTTCCCCCACCCTAGTCAACTTTGACGTATTTTCATACATAAAGACCAAATAACTGTGGGAAGGAAGGAAGGAAGGAGAGAGAGGGAAGGAGAGAAAGAGAGAAGGAAGAGAGAGGGGGAGGAGGGAGATGGAAAAAAGGGAGGGAGGGAAAGAAGGAAGGAAAAAGAAGGGAACAAGGGAGGCAGGGAGGGAAAGAAGGAAAGAAGGGAGTAGGGAGGGAGAGAAAGAGGGAGGGAGGCAGGGAAAGAAGAAAGGAAGGAAAAAAGGAGGAAGGGAGGGAAATAAGAAAGAAAGGTGGGAGGAAGAGAGGGAGGGAGGAAGGAAGGGAGCAAGCAAGCGAGTGAGGGAGGCAGGAAAGGAAGGAAAGAAGGGAGGAAGGGAAATAAGGAAGAAAGGAAGGAAGGAAAGAAGAAGAGAGGGGAGGGAGGGAGGAAAAAAAGAGTTGGAAGATGGAAGGAAGGAAGGAAGCATTTTGTTCACTTCCAATAGAGCCACCCAGAAACAGCAGCCCATTTTACTACCCACCTACAATGTCCAATGTCAGAATTTTCCCCACAGTACTAGTAGTGACACCCTGATCCAGAATAAGGTACAGTAAGTAAAAAAGCTTTCAAGTTTCATTTCACTGGTGTTTGTGACAGATTGCCTCCAGGAAGTGAGACAAGGAAGGCTGGGGTATAAAGCTCTCTTCCTCCTTGAAAGGCCATCCTGTTAACCCAAACAGGTTGTGGGGATGGTTGGTGATAAAAAGAATATTAAATGGCATTTTCAGATAAGGGGAGCTGTCCCATTTAATAGGCACTGCAGATCTGCTGAGCTATTAAGGCATTTATTATCCCTGTTTGAGGAACCAGAAATCCTCCTCATGAATTTCTCATCTGAAGAAAACAATTCTACCCCAGGACTAGCTTCCTTGGGATGAATATTTTCAGATGCAGTGCTTCAGACTATGGAGGCTTTGCTTAAGTATGGTAGCAAGTGCCAACTAACACAGTCATCTTCCATTAACTTCTCATCTTCTTTCCCAAAACCAACTGCAACACAGCTCAGAGGAAACGCCAAAAGTTAATTCTGCCTGACATAACCAACTCTTTTGTTCCAACATTTCTTATACAGGTAGTCCTCGGCCTATGACTACAACAGAGGGAGGGCAGAACGCCCATCGTTAAGCAAGGGGCTTGAGTGGTGCCAGATTTTACAATCTGGCGCTGTTAAGCAAAGCACTTTATATATATTTATAACTCGCCATGGCCAACTCAACACGGCCAACTTAACATGGCCAACTCAACACAGCCAACTCTCATGCTGGACAACTCGCTGTGGCACAATTTAATAGTTCTATGTAATGATGTAAAAACAAATCAAGATTATTTTAAGTTTCACCATTCCCATTTCATTGGGTTCCCTCCTTTCACAATCTTCCTTTAATGATTCCATTACACCATTTCTTTGATATGAATAGTAACTCTTGTCCTGCGGCAAGTTGGCCACAGCAAGTTGACTGTAGCATGTTGGCCATGGTGAATCATCACAAACCCCAATCGGAACAGCTACATTGCAAGTCAAGTTAGGTTAGTGATTTAGGTGTTAAAGCCAATCACCAAACAGTGGTTTGTAATGTCAAGGAACGCCTGTATTAAATGGGCAATCCTGGTTGAAAGAGAGCAAGCAGGACAGGGGAAGGAATCCATGAAATACTTTCTCTACCACGTGCTTCATTTCTTAAACCTCAAAGGCATCTCCTCCACCCTCTTTCAGCCTACATATTAAAAGCTCCGGAGGCCTGCTTCTTTCATTTTGGCAAAGTTGTTCTGTAAGCCGATTGTAATTAAAATCAACACCATTGGGCTCTTGATGGCACGCTAAACTATCCCGTATGGCTTGGAAAGTTGGACTGCACAGCATAAGGTTGCTTTGCAACCAGGTAATTCTACTTTAAAAAAAAAAAGAAAGAAAGAAAGAAAATGTAAACCCCTCTTAGGTTTCCTGGGGCTCAGACACTGAATGGAAAAAAGGAGAAAAAACTCCACCAAAGTTAATTTTGGCCACTACTCTTAATTTCTCTCCATCCCAGAGAATTAAGGCTGTTGGTTGAGCAAAAACAAAAGACAAAACAGAAGGCTAGAAAGGAAAGGGGGGGGAAATCCTAAAACAAAATTAAAAGCACTCGAAGGCCAAACAAGGAAGACTGGATGGAAAGTGATTGAAAAGAGATTCAACCTAGAAATAAGGAGATATTTTCTGATGGTGACAGCAATCAACCGATGGGACGGAAGTTGCCTTTGGAAGTTGTGGGAGCTTCATCACTGGAAACTTTCAAGAAGAGACTGGACTGCCATCTGTCATAAATGGTGTCATTTCTGCTGCTTGGTGGGGAGGTTGGACTACAAGGTCCCCTCCAACTCTGTTAATCTGTTATGATGCTTGTCTAAAGAGACGGGCGAAAAATGAATCTCCCTTTAATTTCACAATGAAAATATCCCCCTGGATGAACAAAGCCTCCCTTAAATAAGTCCACAACTGGGGTCAGGGTTCCCATTGTTAAACAAGGCAATGAAGTGAATCACTCCCAATTTAATGAACTTTCTGTCACCGTTGTTAAGCGAATCATGTCCTTGTTAAGCAAATCCGGTGGGAGAGGGCTGAATTTTTGAACTTGAAGGAACCGAATATATTGGACAAGTGGAAGGAAGGAAGGGTTTTATTGGATGTGTGGGTTTCAGCTCCCAGAATTCCCCAGCCAGCATGCTAATAAACTTTAAGATGTACGGACGTCAGCACCCAGAATTCCTTAGGCAGCATGGGGGCATTTCCCCACCCAGGAATTCTGGGACTTGAAGTCCACCCATCTCAAAATTGCCAAGATGGAGCAACATTGATGTACACTCCAGCATTGCATAAAACTGTCGCACCCCACAATTGTCCTCATCCTGTGGTTTATCCCTCTGGCTGTGTTCCTTCTCTTCCTCCCCACCCCAAGGCCTTTTTCCTTGTCTCCCCCCCCCCACCCACTTTTCACGAGAGAAATGCAGAAAAGATTCTGTCTGCACTGAATTAAGTTTCTCACCAGGATTAAGGAATTCATCCCCCCTAGGAGCCCCCTAGGGAGCAAGCCTTTTCTGTGGGCACACCTATCCTCTGGAATCAGCTCCCCTTGGAGCTCCGGGTAGCCCCCCGACCTTCGCTCCTTCCACCGTGACCTTAAAATATGGTTGTTTCACCAGGCTGGCCTGGACTGAATGGGGTTTTAATGGGAATTTTAGCTTTTAGTGTTTGAATTTTAATCTGGACTGGTTTTATTGTTGTGAGCTGCCCTGAGTCCTTGCGGAGAAGGGCGGCAAATAAGTCCGATTATAAATAAATAAATAAATTCATTTTGACGGGAGAACCCAATTCAAGTACTTTTCCCTGCTCCCTGAGAACATCACCTCCCTCTCACAGCCCAACCCACCTTGCAGGGTTGTTAGGAAGATAGAGTCCACCCCCTCCCACCCTCACTCAGCCACCTCCAGTTATGGGTGGAATGATGGAGCCATGTTAAGTCTCCAGTGGCCAAAACTCAAGAATCAAGCAACCCCTTTTCCAGCTAATAACTTTAATGAAAAGTGGGTATACTTTAGGTGAACTTTTAATAGGAAAAAGGATCACCTAATTCCTGATTTATTTATTTTTTCCTCTTGGATGTCTCAGGGCCTGCCAGATAGACGGGGTTCAAACTAAACGGAGGAAGCTGCCAAAAAACCCTACACAGTTCTAGGCTGCATGAACACTTTATAATGCCTTGGTAAGGCCACACTTGGAATCCTGCATCCAGTTTTGGTCACCATGATGTAAAAAAAGATGTGGAGACTCTAGAAAGAGTGCAGAGAAGAGCAACAAGGAGGATTAGGGGACTGGAGGCTAAAACATATGAAGAACGGTTGCAGGAACTGGGCATGTCTAGTTTAATGAAAAGAAGGACTAGGGAGACATGATAGCAGTCTTCCAATATCTCAGGGGCTGCCCCAAAGAAGAGGCAGTCAAGCTATTCTCCAAAGCACCCGAAGGCAGGACAAGAAGCAATGGGTGGAAACTCATCAAGGAGAGAAGCAACTTAGAACTAAGAAGAAATTTCCTGACAGTTAGAACAATTAACCAGTGGAAGAACTTATCTCCAGAAGTTGCGAATGCTCCAACACAGGAAGTTTTTAAGAAGACGTTGGATAACCATTTGTCTGAAGTGGTGCAGGGTTTCCTGTCTAAGCAGGGGGTTGGACTAGAAGACCTCCAAGGTCCCTTCCAACTCTGTTACTCTAATTCTGATTTGCCAAGAAAGTTGCAAAGGCATGGAAGTGCCCTAGCAACCCGCCCCGTTTCCCGCCGGCAGCTTGACTCCGGATTCACGCCGCATTGGCCGGGGTACCTGAAGTCGCTGTAAGGATGGATGATCCAGAAGCCGGCCGATTTGACCCTCTCTTGTTCCCTCTCCACCGCCTTCTGGCTGCCGAACATCCGCAGGGAGAATTTGTTCACGCCGGGCTGCAGCAGAGCGCCGAACTGGCGCTGCATGAAGCCGGCTTGGCCCAGCCGCAGCTCGTCGTCCGGGCTGATCTGGTCCCCCGAGGCCCCGGTGCTTTCCACCTTCACGAAGGCCGCGTCGGGCGGCGCGTCCTGGCGGGGAGCGGCCGCCGGGGTGGAGGAAGAGGAGGAGGGGGCGGCGGCGGCAGCGGGGGCGTCCGCCAGGCCCGGGGGGCTCCGCTCGTCGCCCGGGGAGGCGGCTTCGCCTTCGTGGCCGATCAGGCGGCGACCCTCGCCCGAGTCGTGCGGGTGGCGGCTGGCCAGAGACGAGCGGCTGCCCTTCAGACGCCGACAGTCGCCGTTGGTGTTGCTCTTGGCGCTCGGCCGGCCAAGCCCCCCGGCCGCCGCCTCTGCGCTCTCCGCAGGGCCGCCTTCCGAGGCTCGGGAGCCCGGCAAGGGCCTCGACGGCTCCGCCGAAGCTCCTGCAGCCGCCGAGGGCGAGAGCGGGTGGAGGCGGATGCTCTTGCGCCGGGCATCTTTGCAGCCGCCGCCGCCGCCGCCTCCTCCACCTCCCCCGCCGCCCTCCTCCTCTTCCTCCTCGTCCATCAGCGAGGCTTTGGGCGCGATCTGCTGCGGGAGGCTGTAGAGCCGCTTGCGCATCGACGGCGGCAAGCGATCCATGGCCCGGCAGGGCAGAGCAAGGAGGAACGGGACGAGCCGAGCGATGAGCCCCAGGCGGTGGGCGCAGCTTGGAGGGCGGCGGGGACGCGGCTGTGCCAACCTTCTCTCTCTGCTGCTACTGCTGCTGCTGCTTCTCCTCTCCGCCGGCCGGCCGGCCGGCCCCCCACCAGCGCCAGGCTCAGGGGGCGGCCGCCAGCTGCCCGGACGCCGCGCTCGTCATCTCCTTGCTGGCTGGGGGGGTCTTGGAGGGGGGGTCTCCGCCGGGCGAGGGCCGGCAGCCGCGAGAGCGGAGCCCTCCAGGAAAGCCGCCCCTTCCTCCTCCTCTCCCCCCAGGCAGGGGGCGGCCCCCCCTTCCCGGCTAGCAGTGCGGGTGCTTGAGGGACCCACCGAGCCCCTTCAGGAGGCCAGTGAGCCGGGGGCGCCGCCGGGACACCTCGGCCGGGAGGTTCCCCGAGGACAAGCCCGGAGCCGCGTCTGCTTCTTCCCGAAAGGCGACATCGTCACAAGGAAGAGGAGGATGGGGAGGAGGAGGAGGAGGAGGGCGAGAAGCGGGAGGGCGGCGGTGCAGGGCGCAACAGCCGGACACGCGGCGGCTCGGATCCAAAGCGGCGGCGCAGGGCGCAGGGCAGCCGGCGATCACCAGGACTTGCGCGCCCCGGTTGGGGTTACATCATTGCTGCTGTTTGCTCCCATCTCTCCGGCTTCAGGCAGCAGCTCCGGAGCCTGGGAATATTCAGGGAGGCGGCAGATCCGATTGGGTTGCCACTGGAGTCCCCGCGTCCAATCGGCTGGGTCTACCTGAGCCGGCGCCCGGCTTCTTAAAAGGGCAACACCTTGGGAGGGGGCGCTCGGCCCTGGGGAGGGGAGGAAGGGGGGATTAAAGGGGGGAGAGAGGGAGGAAAAAGAGAGATGTGGAAAGAGAGAGAGAGAGAACGAGAGAAAGAAAAGGGAGAGAGAGAGAAGGAAGGAAGGAAGGAGGGAGGGAGGGGGAAAGAGGGAGAGAATGAAAGAATGAGAGAGAGAATGAGAGAGAATGAGGGAACGAAAAGGGGGACAGAGAGAAGGAGGGAGGGAGGGGGAAAGAGAGAGAATGAAAGAGAATGAATGAGAAAAAGAAAAGGGGGGAGAGAGGGAGGAAGGAAGGGGAGAGGAGAAAAAGATGTAGGAAGACGAGAGAAAATGAAAGAGAATGAGAGAGAGAGAGAATGAGAGAAAGAAAAGGGGGAGAAAGGGGAAAGGAGGAAGGGAGGAAGGAAAAAGGAAGGAAGGGGAAAAGGGAGAGAAAGAGAGAGAAAATGACAGAATGAGAGAAAAAGAAAAGGGAGGGAGAGAGAGAAAGAAAAAAAGGAGAAAGAGAGATGTGGAAAGAGAGAGAAAATATGAGAATGAGAGAAAGAAAGAAAGAGAATGAGAGAAAAAGAAAAGGGAGGAAGGAAGGAAGGAAGGGGGAAAGAGGGAGGGAGAGATGTGGCAAGAGAGAGAGAAAATGAGAGAGAATGAGAGAAAAAGAAAAGGGAGGGAGGGAGAGGAGAGAGAGAGAGACAGAGAGAATCGGAAGAAAAAAAGAGAGCTGGTAACAGGATCTGGGTTTACATTGTCCTTTAGGTGCCAATTTTAACCCAACCATCTCTTTCCCTCCCTGGAACTTTAGAAATCCCTTGTTCCAGGGGAAGGAAAGGGGTCTCTGTTTAGCCCTCTGCTTAGTCCTCCAGCAAAGATTTGAGGAATCCCTCTCACTATTTGGGTTGTTTAAAATTAATCCCTCCCCTAGCTTCCTGAAAACCTTAAACATATTGAGAGGACCAGATCCCTTCCCGTTGCCCCCCCAAAAGCGATCGTTTTCCCCAGTATATTTCCAGCAAGCTCTTTTCCCATTTCCACCCCCCCACACACAAACGATAACCCTGCGAGGTAGGCTGGGCTGAGAGAGACTGGCTGAAGAGCATCCAGGCTTTCCTCACCTTCCATAGGTCATACCTGGAGGGGATGCCAGAAAATCAAGGGAGTGGCCACAACCAATATAAAAATGGAGGCGTTCATACAGCAGTCCTTTTTTAACTTTTGACAGCCCCTCCAAGTTACTCTAGGACAGGGGTGTCAAACTCGATTTCGTTGAGGCCTACATCAGGGTTGTGTTTGACCTTGGGGGTGTGGGTGTGGCCGGGGTGTGTGGCCAGCATGATATCACTCATCTCGGGAGGATGCCTGGGGTGGTCCGAGCGCTCTGCCAGAGCGGGGACGGCCTCCTGCAACCCTCTGCCAGTGAAAACCGAACTCAGGAGAGCCGCACGTAACCCCTGCCAGCTCTGTTTTCAGCTGCACAGCCTCCTGCAACCCTCTGCCAGTGAAAATGGAGCACGGGAGAACCGCACGTGGCCCTTGCGAGCTCCGTTTTCGGCTGCAACAGTCTCCTGCAATCCTCTGCCGAGTGGTGAAATCCAATTTTTTTTACTACCGGTTCTGTGGCTGTGGCTTGGTGGGCATGGCAGGGGAAGGATACTACAAAATCTCCATTCCCTTCCCACTCCAGGGGAAGGATACTGCAAAATCCCCATTCCCACCCCAATCCTGTGAGAAGGATATTGCAAAATCTCCATTCCCACCCTACTCTGGGGCCAGCCAGAGATGGTATTTGCCGTTTCTCCGAACTACTCAAAATTTCCGCTACCGGTTCTCCAGAACCTGCTGGATTTCACTGCCAGTGAAAACGGAGCTCAGAAAGGCCGCATGTGGCCCTTGCGAGCTCCGTTTTCAGCTGCGACAGCCTCCTGCAACCCTCTGCCAGGGAAAACGGAGCTCCGTTTTCGCCGGCGGAAGCACCATAGGCCGGTCCTTTGCTATTTCCAGGCCGGCCCCAAGGGCCAGAACTAAGTATCCGTGAGCTGGATCTGGCCCCTTAGCCTTGAGTTTGACACCCCTGCTCTTGGAAAACACCTGTAATTGCAGAAGGCTTCCGGTATGTTTTTTTTTTTTTGTAATACCCCCCAAGTCGGAACAAACTGGCTTACAGCCTTGGCTTACAACCACCTGTTTTATGTCTGAAGTTATAACGGCAATGACAAAAGTGACTTACAACCAATCTTGGCATTTACAACTGTAAGTTACGACCTCATCCCTGAGCCTTGGTGGCGCAGCAGACTAAAGTGCTATTAACTAGCACCAGCTGCCTGCAATTACTGCAAGTTCGAATCTCACCAGGCTCAAGGTTGACTCAGCCTTCCATCCTTTCGAGGTAGGTAAAATGAGGACCCAGATTGTGGGGGCAATAAGCTGACTTGGTATAAAAAAGAACACCGCTTGGGGGGGGGGCGCGAAAGCCCTACTAAGCAGGTATATACAAAAGTATGGAGGCTGTTGCTTAACGCATTGTAAGACGCCCTGAGTCTCCGGAGAAGGGCGGTATATAAATCAAATCAATCAATCAATAATAAATCTCCATGTCACGTGATCAACATTCAGGCACTCAACAACTGTGGCAATCCGGGGATCGTGTGATCACTGTTTGTGATTTCTCAGCGGGCTTCGGACGAGCAAAACCCATGGGGGGGTTCACTTAAAGACTGCCTTGCTTAGCAATGGAAATTCTGGTCCCAATTGTGATTGAACAAGGATTACCTCTACAAGCTTTGGGAGAGCTTAAATTTGGCACCCGTTTCTCCACATGTCTCTCTGGCTCGGGATGCTCCATATTTTGCCCCAAATATAGGACAATTAGTAAAAAAAAGAATAAGGGACATCTCTATTGTGGGTGATTTATGATCTTCCTTTTCCCTGATGTCCAATGAGTGAAGGAATGCCAATTTGAACAGGCTCCCGCCAGCCATCTCCGTAATTGATTGCTATATAATCTATATAATCTTACATAATTTATTCGCTATTACTTTAGGACCTGGCATTTGAATCACCTGATATCTTTCTGGATCAAGTGTGGGATTTAGATGTAATTATTATCTGGACAAGAAGACAACAATTATATATGAAGTGTTGGAGAGGTTATTTAGTACCCTTTCGGGCACTCTGTGGCGAACAGTTAGAAATGAGAAGCCAAGACAGCGATTCCAATGGGAAAAGTAGGAGATTGAGATAGATATTTCAAAGCCATCCAGGGTTCAGGTAAGAAAAAACAAATAGAGCATTTTGCCAAATCATGAATCTACTCTAAGGTGATATTGCTGATGATGCTACCTAGTTGGGTAATGAAACATTTGCAAGAAAACTCCCTCCTCCCACTTCCTCTTCCCTTCTCCTCCTCCTCCTTCTTGTTCCTCTTCTTCCTCTTCTTCTTTCTTCCTCCTCCACTCCCACTTCCTCCTCTTCTTCTTCTTGTTCCTCCTCCTCTTCTCTCTTCCTCCTCCCCTTCTGCTTCCTCTTCTTCCTCTTCCTCTTCCCTCCTCCTCCTCTTCTTGTTCCTCCTCCTCCCCCTCCAGTTTCCTCTTTTTCTTCTTTCCTCCTCCTCCTCCTCTTCCTCCTCCTCCACTTCTTCTTCCTCTTCCTCTCTGGCTTCCCCTTCTTCCTCCTCCTCCTCCTCCTCCTCTTCTCTCTTCCACCTCCCCTTCTACTTCCTCTTCTTCTTGTTGTTGTTCCTCTTCTTCCTCCTCCTCTCCCGCTTCCTCTTTCCTCCTTCAACCTCACTTATGTTCAGGATCATGGAGAGCTCAGTATAAGGTTGAGTTGCCAGACCACAAAGGAAGACTTTTGAGATGCTGCTTCCATTCTAGGCTGGAGGCTGTCCAAGAAAAGTCAGTAGGTGTGGTCTGTGTGTGTGTGTATGTGTGTGTGTTTGCATAGGGAGATGAAGAGGGATGGTGGCTATTTATTTATTTATTAAACAGATTTGCAGCTTCTCAGTTTCTCACCGGATCTGTTTGGCCAGAAGGAGTTTTCTTTTCATTTCTATTTATGAAATGGAGTCACTCCCACAGTTGGGTTCGACTCCAGGCAGTTTCACAAGTCTAAAAACACATCGACGATACAAACTCACACAACGGAATCTGTGGCACAATAAAACGAGCCAACAGAACGAAAGATAGGATTGATGGCTCCACAATCAGTTGCTGAAGCGATCCCTCCAGAAGAGGCTGAATAGAGTTGACCTTTGAATGCATTCCATTCATAAGAGCTATATGTAAGACCATACCTACCAAATTTTGCCAGGTGATTATCTCGTGGGACGTGTGTGGGCTACACTTTGCTAAAGTCACTCTCATTAGAGACAGTTGGGCAGGGACAGCAAATTCATGAAAGGATGAGAGAAAATACCATGTTTTCCCCAAAATAAGACCCTGTCTTATATAATTTTTTTGCCACCAAAAAAAGGCACCAGGTCTTAATTTCGGGGGGGGGGATGTCATCCACTGACTCACCTTGCTTCTGTGCATCGCCCCTGGCCTCCTTTTCACTGTCAGAGGCCTTCAGGAACTTCTTCGGCTAGCAAGGCTTTCCGGAAAGGTCTCTGCAGCCGATAACAGAGCTCCAGATCGATCTGGAGCTCTGTTATCAGCTACAAAGGCCTTCAGGAAAGCCTTGCCGGCTGCAGAAGAAATGGGCCGGCAAGGCAGGTGGTGTCAGGACAGTGGTGAAATCCAAATTTTTCTACTATCGTGAAAATTTTTCTACTGTGGGTGTGGCTTGGTGGGCATAGTGTGGCTTGGTGGGTGTGGCAGGGGGAAGGAGATTGCAAAATCTCCATTCCCACCCCACTCTGGGGCCAAGAAGAGGTGGTACTGTGTTTCCCCAAAAATAAGACCCTGTTTTATATTTTTCTGAACTCCAAAATAAGCACTTGGCCTTATTTTTGGGAAGGTCTTATTATCTTGGGGTGCATGGAAGAAACCAGAGGAAATGGCGGGGACCAGCTGCTCATGCATTTAAATATTTTCAGGGAGGGCTTATTTTCCGGGAGGGGGCTATTTTAGTGCATGCGCTCAAAAGCCCAATTGGTCTTACTATCAGGAGGTGTCTTATTTTAGGGGAAACAGAGTATTTGCCGGTTCTCCAAACTGCTCAAAATTCTCCAGAACCTGTCAGAACCTGCTGGATTTCACCCCTGATGGTCAGGGTGTGTAAGGCCTGGCTGCAACTGTCCAAAGATAAGTAGTAGGGCAGCTCCAACCAACCATTCCCACCCTAGCTAAATTTTTATCCGTGCACCCTGGAGTGGGGGTGGGTTTTAATTAGGGCTTATTTGGGGGGTGGATAGAGCTTATATTGGGTGCAAATTTAAAAATCAAGCTAGGACTTACTTACTGAGTAGGTCATATTTTCGGGGAAACATAACGGTAGCATGGAAATTCTCATTGCTTTGAGTCTCTGCTTACCATGAACATAAGAGCCTATTTGATAAGAACACAATCGGGTGAAATGCTCCCGGTTCGGACCAGATCACCCGATCCGGTAGCGATCCTGGCGGGTGATTCAGAGAACCGGTAGCAATCACGGCGTGAGGCTCCACCCACCTGCCCAGTTGTTGCTACTTTTGTACCCTCTGCACATGCGCAGAAGGTTTTGCTATTTTGCTTTTAAAAGTCAAAAAGGCTCTGATGATCACAGCTGAGCTGCACGATCGTCAGAGCGTTTTTTTTTAAACTTTTAAAAGCATTTTTTTACAACCTATTCGGGTGTGCAGTGCGTGTTTGGTGCGCAGCCCGCATGCACAGCCAGCGAACTGGTTCAGATTTCACCACTGAACATTAACAGAATGGACATTCTGAGTGGCTGGAATGGAAACGAGATTCAAAAATCTGCTTCCCTCTGTAGTCTAAAAAAAAGAGCAGAAGCTCCATCTGGCCATCTCAAAACAGTTCCGAGCATCTGATAAATGTTTTGTAAAAATGGTATTTCTTCCCTTCCAATTTTTTTATCATTTTTATTTTATTTTATTTTACACGTTCCCTCCAAGTTTCCGATGGTTGTTGGGTGAAAGATTACCTTGCATCTGAACTCTTTAAGAAGGAGGTAAGGTCATTGCAATCATCCTAAAATGAACCTTTCTTTGATTTTGTCTATATTAATTTGGAAGTTCTGGTCTCCAAAAAAAAAAAAAAAAAGATGACGATTCAAACTGTAGGAGATCAAAACCCATAATGTATTCCTGGAGTTGAATTATCAGTGATTTTTGCCCTGCTCCTAAGAAAAATATTTGGGGTCCCACTTAAAAGGTTAAAAAAAATAAATAAAACTATTAACCAGGACGTGAATCTAGGGTGTCAGTTCTAGACCTGCCTTAAGTAGAAAGCCCATGGGATGAAGGTTCTATGTATCTTGAATGTTTCCACATTACACTTCAAATATGAGCAGATGCCTGGCAGGATTAGATTAGATCAGATTAACAGAGTTGGAAGGGATCTTGGAGGTCATCTAATCCAACCCCCCACCCAAGCAGGAGACCCTACACCATGTCTGACCAATGGCAGTCCAGTCTCTTCTTGAAAGCCTCCAGTGATGAAGTTCCCACAACTTCCAAAGGCAACTTCTGTTCCATGGGTTGGTTGTTCTCACTGTCAGAAAATTCCTCCTTATTTCCAGGTTGAATCTCTTCTTGATCAGTTTCCATCCATTATTCCTTGTCTGGCCTTCAGGTGCTTTGGAGAATAGCTTGGCCCCCTCCTCTCTGTGGCAGCCCCTCAAATATTGGAAGACTGCTATCCTGTCTCCCTTGGTCCTTCACTTCACTAGACTAGAGGTAAAGGTAAAGGTTCCCCTCGCACATATGTGCTAGTCGTTCCTGACTCTAGGGGGCGGTGCTCATCTCCATTTCAAAGCTGAAGAGCCAGCGCTGTCTCCATGGTCATATGGCCGGCATGACTCAATGCCAAAGGCACATGGAATGCTGTTCTCTAGACTAGCCATGCCCAATTCCTGTAACTGTCCTTCATATGTTTTAGCCTCCAGTCTCCTAATCATCCTGGTTGCTCTCCTCTGCCTTGATATCACCAAACATATTTTTTGAAGCTCATCCCATCTCACCGGTCTCTTACGGTGAGGGGGGAAAATGGAGAAAAGAGTGCAGAGAAAGCTTACAGAAAAACAATAAATAAATGCCTCTGTTTGAAATTAGATCCCATTTTTTTTTTAAAAAAAGATACCTTAAAAGAGAGTGAAAGAGCAGCTACCATTCCTAGCTAATATCTTGATGGGCTTCGGGTCATTTTTCTGCACTCTAGTGTATAATAGATACTTGAGATGAGGTTACCTGGAGGAAAAAAATATAGGTATTTTTTTTCAAGCTCTCCCATCAGTAGGTCTCAATTTTCCAGATGGAGGAAGATGCACGAAACATCAGATAAAGAATGATGTTATAGACACCATTGTTCATAGACAAAGAAAATGATACGAGCTATGAGTATTAATTCTCTTGCCCTCTGAATATGAAACTGTCTGATACAACTGATATAAACTATTTAAAATTAATTAACAATTAAAATTAAAAGTGCCAGGGTGGCGTAGTGGTTAGAGAGCAGTACTGCAGGCTACTTCTGCTGAATGCCGGCTGCCTGCAATTTGGCAGTTCAAATTTCACCAGGCTCAAGGTTGACTCAGCCTTCCCTCCTTCCCAGGTGGGTAAAATGAGGAGCTAGATTGTTGGGTGCAAGTGGCTGATTCTGTAAACGTCTTAGAGAGGGCTGTAAATGCTCTGTGAAGCAGTATATAAGTCTAAGTGTTATTGTTTCCTTCCTTCCTTCCTTCCTTCCTTCCTTCCTTCCTTCCTTCCTTCCTTCCTTCCTTCCTTCCTTCCTTCGCTGGCTGAGGAATTCTGGGAGTTGAAATCCAACGTTGCCAACGTTGGAGACCCCTGAGCTAAGGGACTTTAACTCCTCTTGGAAAAAGCAAAGGAGGTGGTGTTTTTTCCCCCGGATGGGACACCACTAGGTGATCTCCGGGGGGGCGGGGGGCGGTGTTAGGCAGATGGTGAAGTTGAGAAAACTCCTCGGATAAAGGCAAGAGATGATCATTTCCATGAAAACCTGTTAGATGTCCCCATGTTGCCACCAGGAGAGAGAGGACTTCATAGGCCCAACATCGTTAAGCATGAATTAGAATCCATTGCACAGTAAGCTTTTGACAGTAGATGAAAAAAAAATATCATTTTTTTAAAAAAACGATGCCATCTATTCAATTGATCGATTTTCTAAGGCTTTATAGAAATAGCCCTCCGCACACTGTACCAGGTTTTCCATCTTTCGATTGTTCACAAAGTGCGCAGCAGAACAATTACTGGGGATAATAAAACTAGGAAAAGGAAGATAATTTGTGGCGTCTGTTTTGAAACATTTCCTCCTAAGATTCGCCCAAATAAAGCCCTTTTCTCCCCCTTTTCAGCATTGCTTTTTCAACCCCTATGCATTAGAGGAAAATGAGTTTTTTTTCTCTGACTTGCCTGCAAGGTAAAGATTCCCCTCACACGTGTGTGCTAGTTGTTCCTGACTCTAGGGGGCAGTGCTCATCTCTGTTTTAAAGCCAAAGAGCCAGCACTGTCCGAAGACGTCTCCATGATCATGTGGCCGGCATGACTCAACGCCAAAGGCGCAAGGAACGTTGTTCCCTTCCCATCAAAGGCGGTCCCTATTTTTTCTACTTGCATTTTTTACCTGCTTTCGAACTGCTAGGTTGGCAGAAGCTGGGACAAGTCACGGGAGCTCACCCCCGTTACGCGGCACCAGGGATTCGAACCGCTGAACTGCCAACCTTTCGATCGACAAGCTCAGTGTCTTAGCCACTGAGCCACCACATTCCTTCAATTCTCCTTTCCTGTAAGGACGTTGTTTGCAAAGATTAATGTGATCATTGAAAAACAAGACATGGAGCTAAGCAGATCGGCAGCCTGGGCTAGCCACACAGAAGGAAATCAAGGTTTGCCCTAGCCAAGTGTCAAGAGATGGGCAAACTCAGCTACAGAATCTTTATTTGGGCTATTCAAGCACACCGAGTAAACATCATCATTGATCGACCTAGTTAAGAAACGAGGAAACTTCTCTGAAGGAAAGGTGCGCCAGGAACAGAGGATGAAAAGCAAGCATTCGCTCCCTTAAGCCCACGTGAGCCTGATTTCAACCAGAGCATAAATTACAATTTTAAGATGGGATCAGAGAGCAGTTTATTTTGGTGGAATCATACCATCCGTTGGAAGCGGCTTTCCAAAGTGTGTGTGTGTGTGTGTGTGTATTTTGCAAAAAGGGGAGTGAAGGGGGAGAAGAGAGAGAGAGAGAGAGAGAGAGAGAGAGAGATGTAACTAATAGATTAAAAAGAGGGATGGTAGATAAATGATAGAAGATAGAAGATAGAAGATAGATGATAGATAGATAGATAGATAGATAGATAGATAGATAGATAGATAGATAGATAGATGATAGATAGATAGATGGATGGATGGATGTAACTAATAGATTAAAGAGAAGGATGGTAGATAAATGATAGATAGACAGATAGATAGACAGACAGACAGACAGACAGACAGACAGACGGATGGATGGATGGATGGATGGATGGATGGATGTAACTAATAGATTAGAGAGAGGGATGGTAGATAAATGATATAAGATAGATAGATAGATAGATAGATATAGATAGATAGATAGATAGATAAGACAGACAGATGTAACTAATAGATTAGAGAGAGGAGTAGTAGATAAATGATATAAGATAGATAGATAGATGATAGATAAATAGATAGATGATGGATGATAGATAGATAGATAGATAGATCAATGATAGATGGATAGATAGATAGATAGATAGATAGATAGATAGATAGATAGATGATAGATAGATAGATAGATAGATAGATAATTTTACCCATACTTCCACCTCTCACAATACTAGACAACACAGTATCAACAGTAGAGACCTTCAAATTTCTAGGTTCTACCATATCTCCCGACCTAAAACGGACACCCATCATCAAAAACGTCCTCAAAAAACCACAACCAAGAATGTTCTTTCTGCGCCAACTCAGGAAGCTCAAACTGCCCAAGGAGCTGCTGTTAACAGTTCTACAGAGGATTTATTGAGTCTGTCACCTGCACCTCCATAACTGTCTGGTTTGGTTCTGCAACCCAACAAGACAGACCCAAACTTCCGAGGATCATTAGAACTTGGAGTGACTATTACTATTCTTATTATCCGCAGAAGCTGAGTCCGTGAATGGAAGTCCTGCTGAATGATTCCCTGTGCTTGTCCAGATAGAAGCAATCAGATGGTTTGGTTGCTTGGAATGGGTGTGTATGTGTGTGTGTGTGTTGGGGGAGGGGGGGAAAGAGGAATTGCCATATCCTGGAGTATGAAGCTCCCCCTGGCCTGAGTATTTTGACCCTGGATTTTGTTCTTTTGAGACTGTAGGAAGTTAGCACCCACCCCTTTCCTAGAGGAATGAAATATTTTGGGAAATATTAAAAAGGCAGAATATTATGTTTCCCTGGATGAGAAATGGAGAAACATGTTTTAAAGACAAAGCAGCTTCCTGCCTCCCCTCCCCCCCACCTTTGTTAATGGGCCATTAAGGCCTCAGCCAAGTTCACTCAATGGGCCATCATCTGCAACACAATAGGACCCAACAAGCAACAGAAACTCACCACATGGCAAGACTCAAGCAAGCTTGAGAGACAACCTACAAAGTTAGCTAAGACCCCTAGACCACCTGGGAGTCTGACAACCAATCAGGATACTCTTTCTGGGTCCCAGGAAGTTCAAAGCCAGAGAGGGCATAAAACCCAGGGACTCACTGCATCTCAGCCCCCTTTTCTGTTCTTAGCTCAAACCATGTGATCCTGTCCACCATTAAACCATCTTTCCAAGCAGTCTCTGTGTTTCCAGTGTCTTTTTCCCCACTTGGAGCTGAACCCAGAAAGATGTTTCTTCCTACAAGACTAATAGCATTTACACACACACACACACACACACACACACACACACACACACACACACACACACAGGGAGGTGGGGGGAGGGACAGGAGACCAGTGGGGCCTTTAAATGTGGTACAGTCCTCACATTGTGATTTTAATAAGTCAGGGCACGTCCATCCTCCAGGCTTTCTTCCCTGATCTTAATAACCCTAGCTCTTCAGGGAGACCAGAAAAGGACACAACTCTGTCTGGGATGTCTTAAAATCCAAGCCTTGCATGGCTTAAGCAACCAGCAAAGTAGGAGCCAGGGAGAAACCTGCAAAAATAAAACAATATAATCATAATCAAAACAAAACAAAATGCAAAATGCAAAAAGAACGTGTCAGTTATCGTTATTAGCAAAAGTCACCTGAGCTGGAAATTTAGCTTTCTTTTTCCCTTCCGTATTTAAATAAAGTCTGCAGGGAGGGGAAAATGAGAATTTTCATAGCAACTTCTCACAGTTTCCTGGGAGGTGTGACACCGCCACCTAGTGAGGAAGACTGGTTCTGTCCTCCTCTTCTGATTTGTTGTTAGTTGCGAAGTCATGTCTGACCCATCGCAACCCCATGGACAACGTTCCTCCAGGCCTTCCTGTCCTCCACCATCCCCCGGAGTCCATTTAAGCTCACGCCGACTGCTTCAGTGACTCCATCCAGCCACCTCGTTCTCTGCTGTCCCATTCTTCTTTTGCCCTCCATCATTCCCAGCATGAGGCTCTTCTCCAGGGACTCCTTCCTTCCTTCTCAGGAGGTGACCAAAGAATTTGAGTTTCATCTTGAGGATCTGGCCTTCTAAAGAGCAGTCAGGGTTGATCTCCTCTAGGACTGACCAGTTGGATCTCCTTGCAGTCCAAGGGACTCGCAGGAGCCTTCTCCAGCACCAGAGTTCAAAGGCCTCCATTCTTTGGCGCTCAGCCTTTCTTATGGTCCAACTTTCACAGCCATACATTGCAACTGGGAAAAACATAGCCTTGACTATACGCACTTTTTTTTTCCTCAAAAAAATTTGAAATTTCTGAAATTTCACTGGTTAAAAAAGATGCAAATGCATTTGATAAAACACATGCCTATATGGATGCAAGAGTGATTCTGTGTGATCTGGGTTTTAAAAAAACCACAATTTGATCCCTCATAAACATTTATCTTATTGACAGGTCTTCTTTTATTTCTTATGTGTTTTTCCACTTATTCTTTCTCTTTCTCTCTCTCTCTGTATTAGAGGAACAAAAGAAAGGGAGGGAGGAAGGGAGGAAGAAAAGAAGGACAAAGGAGGAGGGAAGGAAGGAAGAAGAATAGAGGGAGGGAGGGAGGAAGGAAGGAAGAAAAAGGGACAAAGGGGGAGGGAAGGAAGGAAGAGGAGTAAAAGAGGGAGGGAGGGAGGGAGGAAGAAAGAAAAAAGGGACAAAGGAGGATAGAAGGAAGGAAGAGGAATAAAGGAAGGAGGGAGGAAGGAAGGAAGAAAAAGGGACAAAGGGGGAGGGAAGGAAGGAAGAGGAGTAAAAGAGGGAGGGAGGGAGAGAGGGAGGAAGGAAGGAAGAAAGAAAAAAGGGACAAGGGGGGAGGGAAGGAAGGAAGAGGAATAAAGGAAGGAGAGAGGGAAGGAAGAAAAAAGGGACAAAGGAGGAAGGAAGGAAAGGAAGGAGCGAACATTTAAGACATGTAGCAAAGAATGTTCTATTGTGGCATATTTTACAAGTATGTGAGCCTGGGCTTTTCAAATGTTGCCTGGAGATACCCAGAATAGATGTTTTATCTTAATGCATGCTGAGTATATTCAGAAAAATGAGAAGCGAAATGTCATTTCCTGCAAAGGCAGAGGGAAGGTTTTTCAATGCAGCCTGCAAGAGGCTGCTCAACATGGCCCCAGGGATGCCACAGAAGCTGGGTGGAAGAAGGAACGGGAGCCCGAGAAATGTGACAAAGTCACAGCAGGGAATGACAAAACACGCCAAGCACAGGGCAAGGGAAGGTCTCGCATGGAAAAAGAGCAAGGTGCACCCACCGGAAGGTAGAACCGGACAAGGGAAGGTGTCATTTTAATGTTGACTTAATGGACAATAAAGCCATCTTAGATGAGATTGGAAAAGGGGGTGGGGTGGGGAGAGAAATGGAATATAAAAATACACTCATTTTTTTTAATTTTTCTTTTATTAAATTTGCTGCCCACCTCTCTGAAAAGCGACGTTTTCAAAAGTAAGAATCTTACTTTAGAAAGAACTCAAAGCGGTGAACGTATGTCGCACTCCCACCTCCGTTTTCCCTACAACAATCCTGCGAGGTAGGTAGGCTGGGCCGAGAGCAAGAGAGACTGACCCAAAGAACACCCAGTGGATTTGGCCTGAGAACTCCCCAACTTCTGGTTTCTAGGCCAATACCCTGTATTGTACTTCCCCTGATAATAAGCCCAATCGGGCTTTTGAGTGCATGCATTAAAATAAGCCTCCCTGAAGATAAGCCCTCCCCAAAAATATTTAAACGCAGAGCTGGAAATCAGGTAAGATGGCAAGAGGAGCCCCATCTTGCTCCATGCACCCCAAAATAATAAGACCTCCCCGAAAATAAGGCCAAGTGCTTTTTTTCAGGGTTTAAAAAAATATAAGACAGGGTCTTATTTTCGGGGAAACATGGTACTTTCGCCACTACATCCAACTGGCTCCTTGTGCATTTTTTAAAATGTATATAGTTGCCCAGATTGCAATATATAATCCTGGATGGCGCGAAAGCCAATGTTGGGGCCTGCCAGCGGAGAGCAGAGCTGGCAGAAGGTTCGGACATTGAGAAGGTTGGGGAGGAACATGGACCAGTCCTGGAGTCCGGGGAAGGCTCAGACGAGGGCTCCGAGTCAGAGGCAGAGAGGGGGCCAAGGCCATCTGGTAGTTATTTGCTGCCTCCGGAGTCTGACATCAGCGAGGCAGAAGAACAGTGGGAGCCTGTTCCCGGCATGCGCATGCGCAGAGCTGCCAGGAGACAGGAACAATGAAGAAAACAGGGTCGACTTGGGAGTAAGGCTTAGAGATGAGTGGCCCCTCCCATAAGACATAAAAGAGGAGCAAATGGGAAGTGAGCTATTGCGGGAAGAAATTAGTTCATCTGGTCAGTAAAAGCTGTGGAAACGTTCTGTTTGACTCTGTGCTACGTTTGGCCTTGCCCTGCATTTGGCAATTAGTTTTCTGACAGCATTCCAAGGGAGATAAGGTGGGTGTTTATAAACATTCCCCTGAAAGACTGTTTGCGAAGCCTTTCGGACTGTGAATGACAATCACAGCCGTATGAATAAAAGAGGTTTGCCGGGACTAAGATTGTGCTGTCTACTTTTCTAAGGAAGCCTAGGTCAGAACAGGCAATAAAACACTCTCCCCCAAACTATCAGAATAGTGTCAAGAAATGGTGTCTAGGGACAACTTGACCAGATTGAACTGCTTTGCTTCTTTCAAACCTTAACGCTTTTCAACTTGCCAATGAACTGGGGGCAGGAAAGGGGAAAACAGAATGCTGAGAATCTGTGCGTGCTTCGTGAGAGCCTGTGCAACCCTCAAGGCCACCACTGCAGGTGCTTGAGAAAGAGATGGACTGTTCCCATAACAAAAGAACATTTCACAATTGGACAATGTGATCACCCAGAGGTGGGGAGAAAGGGAAAGTATTGGTTTAATTAAGAAAGCCTTTGCGCAGAGGAAAACCAGAGCTGGTTTTGATTCTTCAGTACCAAAATGGTGCTATCCAATCAAGTTTTACTTTTAGGAATTCAAAGCTCCCGAGTGTTTCCATATTTTGGGTTCACTTGTCGGGCAGTTGACACAACCTCTCCCATACATCCTTGTGCCATCTACTGGGCTCCAGTCTCATTCTAGCCTAATGCTTGTGGGAAGAGCCAGCTCTTCAAAGCTTTCTAGAAAGCAAGGAAGTTGAGGGTCTGCTTGGATCTCTGGGAGAAAGATGCTCCACAGGGAAGGGGCAGTTACAAAGAGGTGAACTTTCATATTCTTCTAGATGGCACCACTTAGGGAAGGGACCAGGAGTGGACTCTCCATACTTGACCTGATGAAATAGGCAAGTAGCAGGGGTAAGATCCTACTGGTTCGGACCAGTTCGGGCGAACCGGTAGTAAAAAATGCTACAGGTTTAGCCTAACTGGTATTTCCGACAATCAGCTAGGCGATGATCAGCTGTGATGTGTGATTTATATTAGCTAGAATCGTCGGATTTCCTGCTCTCTAGTTAATCTAAATCGCATGGCACAGCAGATTCCCCTCCCTCGCTGTTCTACTTACCTTTGCAGACTCGTAAGGCTTCAAAATGTTTTTTACTTAGCGCTGTGCGGGTGTGTCTCAGGCACGAATGCACACAAAGCACACATGCACACACAAAGCGCACACTCAGTAGCAGACTCACAGAACCGGTAGCAGACTTCAGAGGATTTCACCACTGGCAAGTAGCCTCCAGATCCCAACCAGATCCCAGAACCAAAGTTGATGGTGAGGTGTTGCTTACTTTCTTTTGAAAAACTCACTTGACTGAGGATTCTGGAAGGCTTATCAAGACCTGGCACTTCAAGGTAGGCATAGGAGGACATGGGAATTTTGATCTCAATGTAAGACAAAATATGCCATGACTGTAATAATTTGCCTTTCAACGCTGTATTTTGCTGAGGTCTGTTTTAAGATGATGGATTGCAGCCGTAGAAGGAATCCTACCTGACCTGCTGAGAATGTCTTGTAAACTTATTTTACAGAGGTGTTAACTGGGGCTTATGAGAAGTCCAAGTACATCAAGTGGGGAAGACCGACTTCCTCCTGTATTTTGAAGGAACACATTAAAGCTTCAACTCCTGTCGGTCTGTTGCATCAAGGGAGACTCATTCAATCTCATTGTACACATGTTGTGCATTGACAATAAAGGTTTGATTTGATTTAACTGTTTGAGGAGACAGTAAAGGACTAAGAATGACACGAAGCCACCTCATTTGATCAGGAACATTCCAATTTAAAAATGGTCCCAGAGCTAGAGTTTTATTTAGGTTTTATTTTTAAAAACAGTGGAATCCCTTTTATACATTATTGTTGCACTTCAACAATTTTACACACCACGAGTTTCATGCATCTACAAGTACGCCCATAGTTTAAGAACCCAGTAATGTCTGTGATTCTACAGTCATCCTAAATCAACATGAATGAATGTCAAAATTGAAACAAACCAGTTGCATAGAATGTCACCATGCTGTGATGCTGTTTCCAACAGCATTAAAACAAACAAACAAACAAAAAGAGAGAAGAAATTATAAAATTCGGCCTGAATTGAATATACAAGATTGTGAAACCATCAGTGCAAAAAAAAAAAAAAAGAAAAAAAAAAAAAGAGATGAGAAATATACATGGAAAAACAAAATTAAAGCCATAATAATATGTATATAAACAAAACTGTCTCACTGTATTCCATTATCGTCATCTTCTGGACTACCCCTAAATTCTGCATTTTATATAATTATCGGATATTTCATTCTTTCTGTACAGATTGAGCCCTTAGGACAAATGTAGATTTACATTATTCCTCCTACATACTTGGACATAAATCTCTCATACGTACAATATAAGGAATGAATTCAGCAGCTTAAAAATCAAATACTCACTGTAGTTTGGTTTCCCCACCCTCCAAATATAAATATATACTGTATATATTTTAGGTTTCGCTGTACTTTACAAAAGGTTTTCACTAGATGGCAGCAGGTGCATTTCAGAGCTAATTTTTAACAGCTACGTTTTAAGTTAAAAAAAAAAAGAGAAGATTTGCTGCATGCATGATTGGACTTCTTACTTGTAATACTTAAATGTTCTCAAAGGGGGGGAAAAAAAGCAACATTCCCACAGCACATCAAGCCCAGAATAGTTTACATCCTCTATTCTGAAGCGTTAGTAAAAGTATCGGCTAAATAAGGCATGCTTGAGACAGTCACCATTGCTCACTTCAAAGAAAAGCATCAGAGAAAAATGGAGTTTATAAATCAACCATCGGATTTTCAGCCTAGCAGGTGGCATTTCTATCAGTCACTCAAACGCAAAGCTCTGAAAAACAAATCACAATTAGACATGACTTGAAATTCCTAATTGCAATAAGCTAGAACAAAATTATAGGCCCACCCCACTTTCTCAGAAATCAGCAAAAAAAAAGAGGAGTTCTGAACACAAATATAGAGGTGGAACAATATAAAAAGAAGCTTTTGTTACAAGTTGGTTGTTGTCAGGAAAGCTGCATAGTTGTTTATAAAAACCATAAACAGTGGGTTTTCTTCGTTTAGTTGAAAAAAAAGGTGGAATCATTTTTTTTTAAAAAAAGGCTCACCAATATTTTTTAAAGAGGCATGTCACACTGGATCATTATAATCCTGCATAGATATGCCCGATCTGTGTGTGATGTGGATCCGATTTTTATTGTTCCACCAGCCAAAAATGTGTAAAAGAAATATTCAGGAGGGCTGACTATATTCAGCATTAGTGCCACTTAACCTGCAAATAACTTCTGATATACAAATGACTCAGACTTATGCAAGTTATATTTAGCCCCTTTGTGTTTTCAAAAACCCAGGGGTGGCTAAGTAAGTAAGTAAGTAAGTAAGTAAGTAAATAAATAAATAAATAAATATGAAAACAGTTTTGAGAAACGTTTTATACAAACTTACATACGCACTGCTTTTAATTTGTGTTTCTCTGGCGTAGATTTTTATCTTTATGGTTGTTTGTGGAATTAGTTTTCCTACGAAAACAAAATGACATTCAAATTAAGTTGGGAGAAAACTGAAGTTGTGAACAAAACAATATTTACCACATGATGAAGGGAAGGGAAGGGAAGAAGAGGAAGGGAAAAGGGAAAAGGGAAAAGGGAAAAGGGAAGGGAAGGGAAGGAAAGGAAAGGAAAGGAAAGGAAAGGAAAGGAAAGGAAAGGAAAGGAAAGGGAAGGGAAGGGAAGGAAAGGAAAGGAAAGGAAAGGAAAGGAAAGGAAAGGAAAGGAAAGGAGTCATTAGATCAGTGTTTCTAAATCTCGGCAACTTTAAGATGGGGAATTTGCGAAGTTAAAGCCTACACATCTTCAAGTTGCTGAGGTTGAGAAGCACTGATATAAACCATTGTAAAACCTTGTGGACAGAACAGAGATGGCTTCCCAGAACTATCATTTTAGTGGCAGCTGAATGCATCATTTACAATCACATTCACTTGTGTACAATGCACTGGTTTCTGTCCCAGTTATTTGTTAATACTGTTATTTTTAAAAGTACCACTCTCAAGGATTTGTTCTATGTAATCCTCCCCCTCCCCAAAATAACTCTGTTCAAGATGGCAACCCCACGGACATCCCCCCTTCTATTGCTCCTCCCTTTTCTGACAGTTAAGATTACATGCAAAAACATCTCGACTGATCTACAATGAGATTTAAAAGGCCAGAGTAAACAAACAAACAAACAAAAAGATCAACGTGACAGTTTCTTGAACATCACATCCCTGGGGAATTCTGGGAATTGAAGACCACATATCTTAAAATGGCCAAGATTGAGAAGCAGTGCTTTTGGACTTTTCTCTGCAACGTGGAAGTGTTTGTCATATGCTAACTCTCGAAAGAATTTCACCAGGGATGAAATTCAAAATTTTTCCCTACGGGTTCTATGGGTGTGGCTTGGTGGGCATGGCAGGGAAAGGATACTGCAAAATCTCCATTCCCACTCCACTTTGGGGAAAGCCAGAGGTGGTAACTGCCGGTTCTCCAAACTACTCAAAATTTCCGCTACCAGTTCTCCAGAACCTGTTAGAACCTGCTGGATTTCACCCTTGCTTCATCGCCTTGGAATATTTTTGCTTTCCCTTCATATATACTTGCCTGAAAGATGGAACATTTAAGAGCACAATACGGACTGCGATAGGAAGATCAGGTCCGTGAAATACTTACATTGGCCCAGCTGGTTCATCATCTGCAAGAGGATGGATGGTGATCCAATGAAGGAAAGAAGAAAAGGGGGAAAAAAAAAAAAAAGCTTTTAGGTTCTGAGATAAAATTTTGTGGGATAAGTACAAAAATCATTGTCTACCAATAAATAGCTTTATCTAAAAGGCCATTCCGTTTGAAATTGCAAAGATTTCATGAAGGGATTTTTTTTCTCTCCTGGATTTGAGTTTAGATGACAAAGTAGGTTGGTTCAAAATCATTTCAGTCAACACTTTTTGAATGCTTATCGTTGAAAAATGCAACTGTTAAGTGGACAGATTCTTGTAAATGTGGATATATAACTCATCTTGTCCCCAAATTCCAGTAGTTCAATCTTACAAGAGAGATGAGAAGACAAACCAACATTTCAGTTGTAAAATCCTGCTGTTTGTTTCTAAAATCAATGCTTTATTTCCCCACCATCTGACTCTCCCCGGAAACGCTTGGTACATGATTTTTTGTGTGTGAATTCCTGTCTCTTTCAGACACTTTTGCTTGAAGTCCTGAATAAAATATTTCAGAATTTTGACTGACACAAAGCAGCCCCTTCCAAGAGCAGCAAGCTTTTGTTGTGATTTCATACACAAATGATATTACCCAGTAGTTATTACACATCACAGACACTTCAGCCTGCTACCTGGGAGAGCCAGAAATGTATCCCTTTATAAATTTTTTGAAGGTTAGGAAAATAATAATAATAATAATCAACTTGTCCCTTTTCATGTAGGCTTCTTCGTGATCAACTCGTCTGTACTTTATTTCATTTGTACTTTACCTTACACGGAGTAAAAAGAGAGGCACATTTTAAGCAATTAAAAAAAAATAACCCCAATCCATAAGAATACCTTCCGTTGGCAACCTGTTCTGCATTACATCGCTAGTTTATTTATTGATAAGATAGTTGGCAAGCTAAAAAAAGAAGAAGTTTTCTTATAAATTTGTGGTTTGGATACAAACTCAGCAGGATTCCACAAGGGGACTTTTAAGGCACACAAAGCATTTATGGAAACTACAGTCTTTTAAACAGTGTAAGCAACTGCATGAGCACACACTAGGAGTAATGTTGGACCAAGCTGAACATTACTCCATCAGTACCTTGAAGGCAACGGAGTGGCTAAGCCACCTGCCGGCACAGTTACCAGAACGGGGGAAAAAAAAGAAAGAACAAAAGAAAAAAAAGGGGGAAAAAAAGAGCTAACCACAAACTAACAGCTGGACAGTCAAAATAACACACCAGTGTCCACAGAAGTCTGCTACTCACAGCAAACTATCAGAACAAGGTACAGAGAACTAGGACTAGTAAGGACAATCAGACATCAATGTGCTGTATATACAGTGGAGATATACAGAGACACATCTGATTTGGAAACATGGAAGCACAGTACGATAAAGAACTAAACTGCCCCTCTCGACAAACATCTTTCAATCCCCCCCAGCCCACCCCGCCCCGCAAGATCTCAAAGGCAGCCTAAGCTAGAGACGCTCTAATATAGAAGCTTTGCTGGTGCTGACGTTCAGGAACATCCTTAGTTTTCGTTTCCCAGGAATTAGCAGGGTTAGGGGTTAGTCTCGTGATCAAAAACCACCATTCTGCCATTCGAAACCTTGCTTGAATCCCAGCAGCCTGAAACAACAGGGTGGGTTTTTTTTTTTTTTTGGCGGAGGAAGGTGTGTGTGTGTGTGTGTGCGTGTCAGTGTTTGGCTAACACATTCTTGAACAAAGCTCCAACTTATGCCACCTGAGACAAGAGCGCTCCTCAAACACGGAGGTGGGACAAGAATGAGCTTACAAATGGAACGAGACTGGCTTCGGACTTTACATGAGGAAGCAAGATGGATGCTCTAACATGAATGCATTAGGTGGGCAGAGCTCGGGGAGAGGTGGGAGAGAGGGTTCAGATGACATGCAACTTTTTATCGTGAGGATTGGCCATTTCTCCTTTCTATGCCCAGTCAAGTCAAACGTGGCTGTTATTAGAAAGTCTTTCTCGGTCAATAGCTCCTGGGTCACAGCCACGACACCTTAAACAAAAATCGATCCCACCATATACAGGACGTGACAAGACAAAAAAAAAAGGACCAGAGCCCTAGAGAAGTTGACCAGAAAAGGGAAGAAACAGAAGTATAGGAAGAGCAGGGGGTGGGGGGTGGGAGGGAAAGAAAAAAAAAATGGAACAAATTAGAAAAAAAATGGAGGTTCGATAGCAAACTGAAGCCCAAATTAGTGGTGGGTGGGAATGAAGAAAACTAAGGAAAAGTGTTAAAACGTCATGAACTGTGCATTGTATAGACTGAAGCGGAGAATAAACAAACTCCAAAGCATGCAAAGCATCTCACTTACCACCATTTTTTAAAGGAATGATGCAATTGAAAGGGGGAAAAAAAAAAGAAGTCATAGTAACTGACAAATAACAATATTACTCAGCACGTTCTAGTAATTCTCTCATTTGCTAGCATTTGAGCCGGATGGCCAGTTTAAGAGACGCTTCCCTATGCTCTTCCAATTTGGCTACAGTTTTAGAGACTACAGTTGCCTCTCTTGCATTCATTCCACTGACGTCATCAAAGTTAAGACTCCCAACGTCTCATTTTTACACATCGGCTCTAGGATACAAAAAGAAATTAGTCCGCCACCAAAACGCAGGACCTCTGAAAAAATTCATGCATGTAAAAAAGAATGGCTTCCAAGCAGCCGTCTCAGATGGGGTTTTGTTTTGTTTTGTTTTAAAATCACAAGCTGAATTTTTACATTATCATCAACTTCTTCTTTTAATGATCGCAATAATCCCTTGCCCGGTTGGAGTCTGAGCAACTGAATGGAGCTAGCAGAGCGTTTACTGGCCGGATGCCCTTCCTGTCACCAATGCGGAGTTTTGTTCAGCAGATATATATTCTCATTGTGCAGAGAGAGAGAGAGAGAGAGAGAGAGAGAGAGAGAGAGAAATATCCGCCTCTACCTAGGATGGAACCCACAGCCTCCTGATTGTGAGGCGAGAGCTCCACCTCAAGCTGAATTTTTACACTTGACAAGCAGAAATCCTATACGCTCTGTATAAAAATGGGACAGTCAGCTTTTTTTTTTTTTTTTTAAAATAAGGTTCAGGAACTTTGCTTAGGCGCAGGAGAAGGTGGAAGAGATTTAAGACCAGGCTAATCAGTAATTTTATTTTAAACCTGGGTTTGTTTGTTTGTTTCCCTCTGCCAAAGGAACAGAAGGGCTTATAAAGTGGGAATCTGTAAAACGGGAGTCGGCAAGGGAGAAGTACCTTAGTCCTCTGTTCTTCCCTAGCACAGAGGAGGCATTGTACACAGGTACAGATGTTCTCAAGAGACCTAGATCTGGAGATCTTCCCCACACCCCTCCTTCAGTCTAGATCTAGGTCTCTTATTTCTGACCTGTCACATGACCTGACCAGGAAAGAGCAAAATAAAAATTAGAAACGGGGGAAAGGAAAGGAAGGAAGTTCTTTCTTCCATTAGCAATACCTTCCCAATGAAAGAGCTAAGGTAGGGATCCCCAAACTTGGCAATTTTTAAGACTTGGGGACTCCAACTCCTAGAATTCCGGAGTTGAAGTCCCCAAGTCTTAAAGTCGCCAAATTTGGGGACCCCTGAGCTAAGGCATGAAAAGAGAAGGAAACAAATGCCCATTTTTTTTCTATAGAGGCTGCATTGCGTGTGGTCGCTAAGTGGGTCTTTTTGCAGAGATCCGTAAATCATTGCCAACTAGGATCCTAAATAGGTCAGGTAGTGTTCCTTTAGTGGCTGCCTCGTTTAGCGATGGTTCAAAAGTTATGACAGCGGTGAGAAAGTACTTTGAGGACCAATTTTTACATCTGTGGCCTTTCCAGGTATATATGGCGAAAGAAAGCAGGAGCCAGACTGTAAGCTCTGTTATGGTTTCACTTAGTGAACGCTATATTTAACAAACTTGCTGGTATTACGTATGGTCGCTAAATGAGGGCTTCATGTAAAAACTAACCTATAGAAGATTATGTTATCACATTAAATTGGATACTGTTGTTTAGAAGGAGTATGGACAAAAGGCAAAAATACATAGATATTTCAGAGGAAACTACTGTAAAAGCCAAGAACACTTGAAACTATTATGAATAATTTGATTAACATTTCAATAGCCCCAAATGCACAAAATAAACATACTTTAAAAAAAAAACTTTAGGGGACATTTTCCATAAATAGCCCAATTGTATGCTACAATGCACATACGTGCAACATATTAAAATCTTTATAGAACTGTCTTTTCCGACTTAAAAAAAAAGCATACTAGCTATGTGCATATACGTGCAAGTCTTCAAGAACAAAATGTTTTCTTATATATCTATGATAAACACGTACAAAATACAAAGCTATGTAAAATCTAATATGCACATTTTTGCATTTCCGGAGCCTGGAATTTTATGGACGTTTATTTTTTAATAAGGAAAAAAAATCACTTTAATGCAAAAGAAAGATCTGAAAAAGTTAAGTGGTCTGAATTCATTTATATAAAGAGCAAAACGGTATTCCAGATAACATCAAATAGACAAAAAATGACTTCTAAGCACAGTTCATATCACCCTGGAAGTTCAGTTTTATGTTTTCAAGATAACTCTATAAAGATCAGTTCCCTTCCTTTCTAAACCAGCTATCAGAACGGAAAACAGAAGCTTTGACGTGACATTTGATAAACAATGTATAGGATCAGCATATTGAATCAATAGAATGAAATGCATGGAATACATAAGTGGTATTTTTTAATGAAAATAGCTGGGTATCAATTCATACAACCAATTCTGAAGCAGTATTAAGGGACAAGGCCTGATGGAAATTCTCTAGATTTTATTGCGTGGTTCAGGTTTTACGTTGTATTGCGTTTTGTAAGTACTTCTGCAATACAATTATAAGAAGCACAATACATTAATGATTATGCTGGCCGCACTCAAATAAACTAACGAAGTATGGGATAATATAAGCACTGCATATTTGGCAACTGCACTTATGTACCCAAAATTAAAACAAAAAACAAGAGAACAAAGAGAAACCCAAGAAAACCCAAGAACCTAAGAAAAAATAAATAAATGAAAGGATTTGGCTTTTAGGTGAAAGTTAGCAGATTTAATATTGTAGGAATTCTAAGACGTCATCAGTTCGAGTGTGTGCCCATTTAAGTCTTCTACCTTGGCAACTTGGTTTCCAATTTCTTTAGGATAAGGTAAGGCACAGGTAGGATAAGGCACAAAATATTAAAAAAATGTGTTTTTAAGACTGAATTGCATTTAGAATTCTCTGGTCCAACATCATCATAAAACCTAGCCAGGAACATCCCCCTGCTTGAATGCCCCTGCTTGCTTTTAAGAGATTAAAAGGAAAGAGTTAACAAAACAGAGAGATTTGCAGCCTTAGCAACAGACTTCGATTTACCAGAAAAGATCTTTTGAGAACTAGCCAACTCTTCAAGTCTCCGAGTGTCTCATAGGTACAGTGAGGTGGGAGTAAGGATTAGCACCCAGACAGGACTCTGCGGGTAAGGAATTTTTGCTGAAAGGTCACAACTAACCAATGCAAGAGAATTCTTGTAGCTCAGGGTTGAACTGTGGAGTTCTTGGTGCTCTCTGAGCTTGGTTATTTTCTTGGAGACGTTTCATTACCCAACTGGATAACATCTTCAGTGCGCCTAGTTGGGAAATGAAATCTCTGCAGGAAAACAAGACTGGTATTTAACAAGAGCAACCTCTGGCCACAGTCAATCCAAGCGGCTGGAAAGAGCATCGATAAAAATTAACACCTGGGATAAAAGACAAAGCTGCTCATTAAGCTTTGGCTTTTTTTGTGCATGTTTTGCATACAAGAAAACCACAGTGGCAGGCAACAATTCCTCTGCTTTCAGGCAAGCAAAGCACAAAGCATAACCTACTTTTTGCTAAGGCGATTAGATGAGTGCCGAAGTGACAAGAAAGGAAGGAAAAGAGGACTGTTTAAATTGCTTTCTTCACATTATTACTTATAACTAGGATCAAGCCGAGAAAAATCAGTATTAGTACAAAATGCAGTAAAAATGGAACAGCTGCCCTGCCAAGAAAATAATAATAATAATAATCATGCATTCTTTTATTTTATTTCAACTTGCAAAACAATTCAAACAGAAAAACAACATGCTACCTTGGCTTAGGCTGAAATTAACACAGAGAGGACCTGGAAGAAAACCAGCTAAAGCTTTTTTTTTTTTTTTGACTTCCTTCTTTCTTCAAAACACACATCGTCTAGAAAAGCACGTGTTTGTTGATGAATCACTAATCTAATAGAAAGATTTATGTTTCCTACTGAAGCCATCGTAAATACACTAGACTTGATAATAATGAAATAATAAATTATTCTGAATGAAGAAAGGAACAGGGCCAGAGGACGGGAGAGTAACCTCTTGGCTGTAACACAAAAGCATGTCCCTGTTTGTGTAAGCTACAGCCCAGTGAGCTGTTGAAAACGATCACAAAGACCAGCCCTGCCTGTCTCGTAAGCAATGATTGCAGAAACGCATCACTGCTTTTTTAAACTTCAGCACAACATAGCAAAAGCACGCAGTGAGTATGTGTGTTGTATACATCAACATTTGCAGGATGTTGCGCTCTCTGAATCAATGGCTGTTGACTTGCACATAAGACAAGCCGAGAAGGAAATTCCTCAGGGTAGCTCCAAGGAACAGCAAAATCTGGGACGTTGGAAAGTCAAGGTTAAGAACGAGCTTCTGTTTTCACGTAGGGAACATCGGCTACACTGAGAATACCCAGGTAATAATAGGATGTCTCAGGTACATCTGGACCCAGTTCAGTCTGCCTTGTCATTGGGAGTACAAAAGGAATCTACTGAGGCCAGCCTGATTCTCAAAACCATCAGAACGGAGTTAAATCGAAAAACATTCTCCACACACAGCACACAACTATCTCACCAAGAGAAAGAAGGCATAAATATGTCAACAATGAAGTGAAACATTCCTTTTGAATAAAGCAACCTTATGATTTTTATGCTGATTTGGTGTTGTAGGAGATGGAGGTGCCTTTGGACACGGCCTTGAGCTCAAAATAGAGTTACAGTCAAGTCCTGGCCATTTTTATAGGGCAGGGATCAGCAACCCACGGCTCTGGAGCCGCATGTGGGTCTTTCATCCCTCTGCTGCGGCTCCCTGTTGCTGGTCGTCTCCACAATTAATAGAGCTTTCGGTTAGGAGAGAGAGAGAGGAAAAAGGATGCCGTGCTAGGAGGAGACTCTATGGTGGGGAAACCAACTTCCAGTCAGCAGAGGAAAAAGGATACCGTGCTAGGGGGAGACTCTATGGTGGGGGAACTGGACTTCTGGTCGGCTCCAGAATTGAACGGGGGCTTCCGGTTAGGACCTCTGTGGCTCTTTGAGTGTTTAAAGTTGCCATTCCCTGATATAGAGAAATTTATCATTTTTTCCCCAGCAGATTGGCTGTGAATTTTGGAGGCTGCAGTTCCAACAAAACAGAGTGGACATAGGTGCCGTAGATGGATTAAACGAGGAGATTGACCTCACACCCTTGGAATCACTAATATATCATGTATGCATCCTTAGTAAATTATCTGTTTAACTGCATTGTCAAATCCAGGTAGTCCTCGACCTAAGTCCATAATTGAGCCCCAAATTCCTGTTGCTACGTGAAACATTTGTTCAGTGAGTTTGCCCCATTTTATGACCTTCCTTGCCACAGTCGTTAAGTGAATCACTGCCGTTCTTAAATTGGTCAAACGGTTGTTAAGTGAATCTGGCTTCCCCATTGACTTTGCTTGTCAGAAGGTCGCAAAAAAGTGGATCAGATGGCTCCGGGACGTTGTGACCGTCATAAATATGTGTCTATTGCCAAGTGCCTGAATTCTGACCACATGACCATGGGGATGCTACAACGGTCATAAGTATGAAAACTGGACATAGGTTAACTTTTTTTCAGTGCTGTTGTAACTTTGAACGGTCACTAAATGAACTGTTGTAAGGACTACCCGTGGGTGGCTTCTAGCTTTCCTATTCTTTGTTTCGATGCTCAAAATGGGATCCTACAGGCAATGAGGATGGCAGGCCTGGACCTGATATTAATTGCTCACTGTGACAAAGTCAAACACTGAATTAAATGCTACGCGTAACTGTTATTCACAAATCATTTCTGTTAGTCATGTGCCTCCATCTACGCCCGATTCAGATATCCTCCACTGCAGCTGGAAAAAATTATAATGCATCTGAAGGAGTCCTGTTAATCGTGTTTCTCTGAATTAATCTATCTATCTATCTATCTATCTATCTATCTATCTATCTATCTATCTATCTATCTATCATCTATCTATCTATCTATCTATCTATCTATCTATCTATCTATCTATCTATCAATCTATCATCTATCTATCTATCTATCTATCTATCTATCTATCTATCTATCTATCTATCTATCTATCATCTATTTATCTATCTATCTATCTGGCTCTGTGTATGTATGTTCCAGCATAACTCTGGAATGCCTGGAGCAATTTCAACCAAACTTGGTACACAGATGCCTTACTCTCTGGAAACAAATACTGTGGGGGTAAGACACCCCTAGCATCCCTCAGGGTGTGTTTGTGCACGTGTGTCCGTGTTTCTCTGTGTGTGTTCCAGCATAACTCTGGAATGCCTGGAGCAATTTCAACCAAACTTGGTACACAGATGCCTTACTCTCTGGAAACAAATACTGTGGGGGTGAGACACCACTTCAGGGTGAATACAGTGGCCACGCGCCACCCGCTAGGCCATTCTGGATGGTGAAGAGGACCATTGCCACCAGATGGGTGTTGGACTAAGCAGTTACTGTGGCGGCCAGCCAAACGCAGCCCCAATGCCGCTGGATGGTGCTTACTGGTGGGCGTGGGCAGCTGGATGGACGGGTTGGGGCCCAAAGATTTATAGTGATTTTGTGTATGATTTCACTTTATAATGGGTATACCATACATATACTTTTAAAAGCCGGTTTTCAGCTTATTACATATAAATTTAAAACAACACAAATGGCTGCATGTTTATCTTGGGTTCTTTGTTCTATGTCCATCTGCTGGCTGGAATTCGGCTTCCACAAGTGACTCAAACCCCAAGGATCAGTGGTGAAATCCAAATTTTTTTACTGCCGGTTCTGTGGGCATGGCTTGGTGGGCATGGCAGGGGAAGGACACTGCAAAATCTCCATTCCCACCCCACTCCGGAGCCAGCCAGAGGTGATATTTGCAGGTTTTCCGAACTGCTCAAAATTTCCGCTACCGGTTCTTCAAAACCTGTCAGAACCTGCTGGATTTCACCCCTGCCAAGGACGAATTGTGGCCCTAAACCTGAAGGAGCACACCCACTGATGAACGCAGTGAGGGCTTTAGGCTTTAAGCTCTCCTTCAGCATTTCCTGGCTTTAATCATTGCTGGGAGTAGTGACCCAGCAGCTTCTTCAGATTGTTGGTATATTCTGTGTCAGTCCCCTCTTCGACCGTTAGTGCAAAAACTGAAACGGGCAAAAGGAAAACAGCCATTCATTCCTGAGAGATAGGAAGGCTTGAAATGAAGTTCTTCAGAAACTCAAGTTCCGGTAAATTCCAAGGCTTAGAAGGAAGCTTCGATGGCAAAGGCGAGGAAAATACATCCCTTAAGGCTATCCCCATTGTCCCAACACCAGATCCCCAGTTACAGTCAGGAAGCAAACTCTTCAAGCAATTGAGAAGACCAAAGGGATTCTCAAGAATGTTTACACACATTCCTGGCACATGCATCTGTCTAGAAATGTGTTCAAACGAGAAGACCAGTCCAGCATCAGCAAATGCTTCTCCAGCTGTCAAACCAAACCAAAGGATCTGTTCAAAAGACCATGCACAACTGCTTTCATGCCGAATTGAAAGCTGGCGCCAACTCAATTCTCTCTGCATCTTGTTAGAATGAAGAGGCTTAGCAACTCCACCCCCGCCCTCCCATGCCAGCCCATCCTCTATCTTTTCTTATCAAGAAGCTGTTTGCCCAGGAAGCTGTGGCAGAAACAGACAATCCTTTCCACCTCCTTTGGCTGAATGGAAAGAACTTGCATTGGTCCATGGTAGTAGACAAACATACAAGCAAGCAATCTTTTTTGAGCCGCTGTATAAACTGTCATGGTTAGCACGGTTAATGCTACTGCTGGTTTAACTAGAGAAGCAGCACAATAAAATAGAAAAGGGCCTTTTTAAAAAGAGGGATTGGGAACTGTTTAAAAGATTAACTTGTATATTTCTGGATATAGACTATATTCCAGTTGATCAAGCTAAAATTAATGCCCAGGCTGGAATAGACTTTTGGAAACTGGAAAAACAAAAACTGCCATTATAGGAAATGGGGGTTATTGTTTTATTTTGTTATTTTATTTTATTTTATTTTCTCTACTATGTTTTTATTGCTTGTAAACCTCCTAGAGTCGCTGTGAATGAGTAGGCGGCTATATAAGTTTCCTAAATAAATAAATTACTGGATTTTATACATATAATAAAAATGATGGCCCATTTTTACACGAACTTACCAAAGCAGCTTTCCCTTTGACCTGCTAATTTCAAAAAGCTGAACGCTTTGCCAAGGTGGCTGTGCAAAAACAGGACTGTCAGATGGAATCCATTGTGACACCTTCAGCATTTGTTATTGTTCAATCTCCTTTCTTTGATATTGGTATGTAAATTAACTTCTTCCTATCTGTTAGTTAGTGTGTGATTCTCCAGATTTGTTAGCATAGTTTTGTTAGAACCTTTACTGATTCTTTGTTTGTTGCTTGCCATACTATTTTAGATAAAAGCCTTTCTGAGGCTTTTTTTCTGAAGCTTCTTTCAGAGGCTTCTTTCAGCCTCTGAAATCTCTGTTTGGGAGGCTAGGCGGGGCTACATTTGGAGTGTAAGATGCGCCCTGATTTTCACCCTCTTTTTTGGGGGGGAAAGGTGCATCTTATACTCCGAAAAATACGGTAACTGCAATTTAATGTTCTGTATTGTCTACATGAGTCCTTATCTCATGAACATCTTATTTAAGATATTAGATGGGAATTAACAACAATTTATTTCTAAAATAATTTCCCCATTTAAAAGAAAGAAGCCATTTATTTTCGGTTCATGTTCATGGTTTTGTATTTTTTCTCATAAAGTAATATTTTACACACAATCAGATAACCCTCAATTGTGAATGGACAAAGCCATGCTCTCTATGGCCTGTCATAGACAGGTCCACATAGGCAGCTAGTTATCAGCTAGGAATGTTTCTGTGCCTTAGTGACTGTAAGATGGGTGGACTTCAACTCCCAGAATTCCTCAGCTAGCCAAAGCTGGCTGGAAAATTCTGACAGTTGAAGTTCACTTATCTTATTGTTGCTAAGATAGAGAAACACTGAGTTAGAAGGTAGGATAGGCCCCTATTTCCTCACAAATAATAATAATAATAGGAAAGAAATAGCCATACTGAGAAGAATGGGCTATATTCAGTGGAGGAAGAAAGTTAAGATGAAAGCTTCACTCCCCCCAAAGTGCCTCAAGCAGAAGATTACGGCATGGTTATGGGATGTCTGTGGGGTTCAGTGCACAATTTCAAAAGGCAACCCATCTCTACCATTTCAAATGCAAGTATGAGCAAAAGCTTTCCATTACAATGTGTTTTAGTCACTTACAAGCGTTAGATCTTATTCATGCAAAAGGCAGGTTGCAAATATCTGCAGTCAAGAGATCTTAAAAAGTTTTATCGATTAGTATGAAAATCCTTTCCCCCCACCGCCCCCCCCCCCCCCAAGCAAGACAGCACAGTATGTATCTGACTGAAGCTGCATTTAGGCAGGGTGAATTTAGTAACAAGCAACATTGTTTAAAATGTCTCACATGCTAGAAAGAAGTCTGTAGGACACGACCAGAATGAGGGAAGGAGGAGTCAAACACATCATCAGTCTCGAGTCCCTTCGTGCCCAGAAGAGACCTCACTCCAGCCCACCTTGAATTCCTTCTATTCTTCATTCCCGCTAATTTCCCTTGACTATTAATTGTTCAGGTTCTTGTCGAAGATCATAAGCTTGCAACAAACTTTTATATTCATTTGAACTGCCTGGACTTCCTGATTTGACAGAGCCTTTTCAAAGAGACAAATATTTCAGTACCTCCTCTGTCAAGGCCTCTCAAATGCAAGGACTGAGGGACAAGAATTTCCCAGCAGTCCTCAGCAGCCCCAAATTTTGGAAGCATGGGTTGATAATGCCAACTTTTTAAAAGGAAGGCTCCCCAAGGAAAAAGAAGAAGGGCCTGGTTCCCGGCAAACACAGCGGTGTGGAAGAAACTTACCGTCTGGGACCTCATCTGGCCGCTTCCTTTTCTCATAAACAACTATGATAACCACAAGAATGATGATCTCTGCCAGAATTCCCAGGAAGGGCCAGAGAGGAGCCAAGTGGCTGCGTACACGCAGGATGGTGATTTCGGCGGCTGTGCCCACGGAGTTGGTGGCGTTGCATTCGTAATCCCCAGGATCTTCATCGATCTTGAGGCTCTCAATACGGAGTTCGGTGTAATTCTCTTTGTTGTTAATGAAGAAGCGACCGGAAGAGTTGTCAATACTCTAATGAGAAAAGGGTAATCCAAAGCAAAATTACCAAGCATTCCAGTTATTGTTATATGCCCACATCCTATCTTTCAAACGAGCTTAATATTCTTTATTCTGAAAGCTTGATAAACTCGGCATGAGAGAAGCATGGCAAGCTCATTCGCATAATCATTCAACTTGCTGAGGTTCTCCTGCCTTTTAAAACCTCCTTAAATTCATTTGTGATGGAAGATGACATGTATACAGGTGTGTCCTTGGCTTATGACCATAACTGAGTCCCAAATTTGTGTGGCTAAGCAACCCAACAAGACAGACACAGACTTCAGAGGATAATTAGAACTGCAGAAAAAAACATGGCTACCAGCCTGCCTTCCATGGAAGACCTGTATACTGCTCGAAAAGAGGGCTGTGAAAATACCTACAGACCCCCTCGCATCCTGGACATAAACCGTTTTAACTCCTACCCTCAAAATGATACTATAGAGCACTGCACACCAGAACAATTAGACACAAGAACAGTTTTTTCTCAAACACCATCACTCTGCTAAACATCTAATTCCCTCCACTCTGTCAAACTAGTTACTAAGTCTGCACTACTATTAATCTTCTCATCGTTCCCACCACCCATCTCCTTCCAGTTATGACTGTACGACTGTAACACTGTTGCTTGTATCCTTATGATTTATATTGAAATTGTTTCCTGATTGCTTATTTGTTCCCTGTGACTATCATTAAGTGTTGTATCTTATGATTCTTGATGAACGTATCTTTTCTTTTATGTACACTGAGAGCTTATGCACCAAAGACAAATTCCTTGTGTGTCCAATCACACTTGGCCAATAAAAAATTCAACTCAACTCAACTCAACTCAACTCTACTCTACTCAATTCTATTCGTTAAGTGAATCACTGCAGTTGTTAATAACCTGGCTTTTAGAGTGAATCTGGTGTCCCCACTGACTTTTGTCAGAAGGTCGCAAAAGGGGATCACATGACCCCCCCCCCCGAGACACTGCAACTGTCATAAATATGAGTCAGCTGCCAAGCTTCTGAATTTTGAACATGTGACCATTGGGATGCTGCAACAGTTGTTAAGTGTGAAAAATGGCTGTAGGTCCCCCCCCCTTTTTTGGTATTGCTGTAACTTCAAATAGTCACTAAACGAACTGTCGTAAGTCGAGGACTACCTGTATTTCAAACAGCCATGGAGGAACAGTTCTGAGGGGCAAGCAAAATTAGGTTAGTCAGAAAAGGATGCAGAAAGCTTGAGGGAAACCATATGCGATTGGATGTTTGGATTCTTGCTTTGCATTAGAAAGCAGGGTCATCTGCAAGGTGAAATGACATTTTTTTAAACATCTGTTGCAGGGACCATACCTGGTTTTGCTCTTAAGACGTCTCCGATTTTGATCTTCATATATCTCAAGTTTAACAAACAAATAGAACCCCCCCCCCCCCAAAAAAAAGCCATCTGCAGAACAAGAGAGAATTATCTGCCGCTAGCAGGCAAAAATACTGGAATAGTTTCATTTCTTGGCCTCGCGTTGCAAACTTCAGCCAACAGCTGAGCTTACCTAGTGGAGTTCGATCTTCTACTCACCACAGACATTCCGTTGACTTTTTTGTACCACGTCCAGTCTGGATGTGGGTAGCCAACAGACTTGCAATACATCATTGCCTCCTGCCCTTCGTTCTTGTTCTCACTTCGCTTATGCCCAGTAATATCAGGAGAAGCTAACAGGCACCAAAAAAGAAAAGAAAAGAAAAGAAAAAAAGGGTGTGTGTGTGGGAGGAAGAGGGGAGAGAAAAAAGAGCAGTGTACAATTCAATCTGTTTCCTCTATAGAACTGCCACAACCCTATATAATGAAATTCAAAATCGTCACCCACTGTTCAAAACTCAAGAAAGCACAGCGGTGGGCCTTCGGGTGGCTTAATATATTCAGATTTGCCACTGGTTATTTATTTAGAGCTTCCTTCCATTTCATATTGAACTATTATTATGTAAATCTCCTGTAATGGGAGAATCTGCAGAATATTCGTGTCCAATTCTGGATTTCGTTTTTACTGAGTAACCCAACAGTTACTAGAAAAGTCTGGGGGGGGGGGAGGGAAGGCTTCAGATGTGGAATTAGATTGTACTGAACAGTACAACAGCATGGAGCAATAAAGGCAAATAAATAAATTTAAAAAATGCTCTTATTCCGAAAAAAAAGATAATTCTACATCTTCACCGGAGCAGAAAATCCTGAACAAATTTGGACCCGGCTGGAAGACATCGCATTTATTCCTACAGAAAAATGCAGAAAGTTGCAGCTGGGATACCATTTTTATCAGATTCAAAAGATCCCTTACAGCTGTCTCAGGAATTCTGGGAGTTGAAGTCCATGGGTTGTAAAAGAGCCACAATTGCCCACTCCTGTGTTAGAACATGGCCAAGTAGCTCATTGAGCAAAATGAAAACCTATAGAAAGAAGGCACGGTACTGACACATCTAGAATTATTTTAGATTTTCTATGTTTGGCATTCGGGAGATAAAACAATTTCTTAGACGTTCCAATTTGTGAGGATGGGTGAGCACTCATCACCTGTGAAGACTATGACCCGGAAGCACTAAATAAAATAAAGCGTTCCATGGGGAACTGCGGGAGGAGAATTTTAGAAGCTAAGCTAAAGAGGAAGACAAAGAAAATGAATTAAGAAGTATGGGTACCTTTCACTTCTATTGTAGCATTTGCTACTGGGGAGCCAGCAAATACAAATACGCACCAATATTCCCCTGAATCGTCAGCTCTGGCTTTTGTGATTCTGCAAAGAAAAAGAAACAGGGATCAGAATAGGCGGTGACAAATCAGCCAGCTTTATGAAGCCATAAAACAGAGGTCCTCAAATATGACAGCCTAAAGGCTTGTGGACTTCAACTCCCAGAATTCTCCAGCCAGCATAGCTGGCTGGAGAATTCTGGGAGTTGAAGTCCACATGTCTTAAAGCTGCCAAGTTTGAAGACCTCTGTCATAAAGGCTCAGTTGTTTCTAGGACATTGGGTAACACAATGAAAAGCAGTCCAAAATATTCAAGACCTCGTACTAGTTTCTTTGCTGGAAAACTTCCAAAATGAAAAATTTCTACGTAAGAAATCCTGAAAAGAGCGCTTTCCCTAATATTTTAGAGCCAATGGAGACTCTAAATAGGATCTTCCCTTTTTGAAACACAAATTCTGAACTATTTTAAAACTATTTTTTATCCAAAGCCTAGATAGCTCAGCAGACTAAAAGCATTGTGATTAATACCAGCTGTCTGCAATTACTGGAAGTTCGAATCTGACCAGGCTCAAGATTGACTCAGCTTTCCATCCTTTCTAAGGTAGGTCAATTGAGGACCCAGTTTGTGGGGGCAATAAGCTGACTTTGTATAAATATACAAAAGTATGAAGGCTATTACTTAATGCATTGTAAGCCGCTCTGAGTCTCCGGAGAAGGGCGGCATATAAATCTAATTTTTTTAAAAAAATAGTTGGGTTGAGATGGTTCAAATTATCACATAGACTTTAAAGTGACCATAATGTTCTGGTAGTCCTCGACTTGCAACAGTTCATTTAGTGACACAATCGTTTTTCACACTTGCGACCGTTGCAGCATCCCCGTCAAAATTCAGACACTTGGCAACTGGTTCATTCTTATGACCTTTGCTGTGTCCCTGGGTCATGTGATCTCCTTTTGCAACCTTCCGACAAGCAAAGTCAATGGGGAAACTGGATCTGCTTAACAACCGTGTGATTAACTTTTATCAGCTGCAGTGATTCACTTAACAACTGTGGCAAGAAAGGTTGTAAAATGGGGCAAAACTCACTTTAACAAATTTCTCACTTAGCAACAAAAATCTTGGGCTCAATCATGGTCATAAGTCGAACCTGTAATTCTGCTTGTTAATGGATAAAGAAACAATTAATGCACGGCTTCATCCCCACCTTGTAAAGTTTTGGATATTATTTCTTAATGTCATTCTACAAAAGGCTTGAGGATTGGATATGCACAGCATCTAAATCTCCGTAGCTAAAATTGTTAGTTTTTGATACTTAAGAGCTGTTCAGCTATTACATTACATTCAGCTGCTTCCGCGGAAGCGTCACTGAATTTTCAGAGACGGAAAAATTGCTTTTCAGACTTACTTGTATTCTGTCGTGTTTGTGTTCTTTATGGTACTTGGCAACTCTTCTCCGTTTTTCACCCAGTAGCTGTGAATGAGGGGGCTGGGACTGGTGGTGAGGTTGCACTGTAGAACGATAGAAACTGGAGGGGAGGTAATGGTCATCTCATTACTGGAATTGATCCTGGGCTCTAGAGGAAAAGAGACACATTAAAAGGGCTGTCAGTTTTCACCCGACTCAAATGTCCTACGTGGCACAATTAAATGGCGGAGGAGTTGGGAGAGGAAAAGAACTACACGTGGAAAACAGCTTTACTAGCTCAGATGGCATCAAGGTGTACAATGAACAGCTGACCAGTAGAGGGAGGAAAAAAAAAACACAACAAAGACTAGTCTACTGATACAAAAGGGCAAAAAAAAAAGAAAAAAAAAGAAAAGAAAAGAATGTATTTTGGTATTCTTTTGTTTTTTAGTCTAACTAAGGGGAAATTAAAAAAATAAATAGCACAAGAACATATATCAAGCATTCAGTCTAATCCGTTTTAAAAATAAAATCTTTGGGTGCTTTCACATATGGTTCTAGATTGAAGAATCTTGCTGCAAGAGAAAGACACCTCATAGAATACAATGCTGTATGCCCAATTCCCCCCCCCACCCCCACACAGGTATTAGCAGGGCCAGTCTTCTAGGAACCTTGCGAAGAAAATTGTGCCATTACACCCTTCAGTGTCTCAATAATGGAAGACAATTTCAAATCACCCGTTGTGTAACACGGATTTTGAGCTATGATGAAACAAGAGGGGAAACAGTTTATTCAGCTGGTATCCCAAACTAGAGCTGGTACCATTTTGGAATCAGCAGCAACCATAAAGTTTTGTAGCAAATCTACCCTTCTAGTTTTCTATGCTAGAGGGGACATCTATGTAAGATGATGAGTAAGGAACCCACCCCCTCCCTTTCCCAGAGTTTGCCTTGCCTCTAACAACATTAACTTCTTAGAGCTGTGTTCCTTAGGATCCCTTTCCTACCAACCCCTTTACCTAAGAAAAAAAGAAAAGAAAAGAAAAGAGGTTGAAATCCTTCCCCCAATTAACATATGGATTTTCCTGTGATCTGTATTCAGATTACATAGTATTTGAAAGAGGAACTGCACAGGGAAGCAAACCAAATTTACATGTTCAAATCCTTAAAGCAGCAAGGTCTTTTGCAAGGCTTGGGCAGAGATTCCTGGCTATTTACATGGGGTTATATTATAATAGCAACAGAAGATTAACAGAGTTGGAAGGGACCTTGTAGGTCATCTAGTCCAACCCCACACCCAAGCAGGAGACCCTATACCATTTCTGACAGATGACTGTCCAGTCGCTTCTTGAAAGCTTCCAATGATGAAGCTCCCACAACTTCTGAAGGCAACTTCTGTTCCATAGGTTGATTTGTTAGGCTCCAAGTAACGCACCCATCATAAATCGAACTCCGAGGCATTGCTTCACTTCAAAGAACAAATTTGACATGACATGATTGCTCTCACTGTGAGAAAATGTCTCCTTATTTCTAGGTTGAATCTCCCCTTGATCAGTTTCCATCGATTATTCCTTGTCTGGCCTTCGGGTGCTTTGGAAAATATACACAGCCACTTTGCCTTACTGGGTAGAAAGTGGTCACATTCCTAATGGATTGCTATCCCAACCTAGACTCCCATGTCCTTCAACTAAGGAACGTGTGTGTTATCTTGATACACAGTCCCAACACGAATCCCTTTGAAACAAGAACGTATCACCGTGCAGGTCAAAATGTACTTCATGTGTATCTGGCTATGCAGTCTTTTATCCCTCCTTTATATTTATGCTGTGTTTTATACTTTAGATCTTTGGAATTCATCCAATCCAACAGTATAATCTTTGTTCTGCAATTACATGTGTTCAGGCACAGACTGTGGGATTAAACCAAGTACTGGTAGAGCAAAAATATCTGAACATCCCCCCCCCCCCTTTTCTTTTTTTAAAAAAAGACCCATTGCTAAGCATTTATTCCATGCCAGCATCTCAAAAGATGTAGTACCACCCTATTTAAAAATAATTGTGTAAAGGAATAGTGTAAGAATTTGAAAGACTTGTCATGATTTACTTCTGGCACAGAATGTTTTGCAAATACATTTGATTTTATGGGTGGTTTTGACATATACATATTATCTTCAGGAAGAGAAAATAGTGACAGGATAAACATGCTGGTTACTGTAATAGAGAACAGGAGAAATTTAGACATGTCTTGTTAGTACCATATGATTGTACCTACATTACCAAATCCATGATTTATGTGACCAAATCCATGAAAATCTTCATCTACTAATACTCTCAAATGAGAATTATCCTCCATAAATGTAAGTTATATTCAGGTTTAATATGGCTTTATTCTAGACTGAAAAAAAATCAGCAAATTTAATTAAATCATAAAATGTACAACTGTAGCTCTCCAATTAGTCCAGAAAAAGGAAACCTGATTTTCTACTTGCCCATATGGAACACTTCGTGTATTTGTTCTCACTGCAGCCGGAACACTAGGAAATCTTACACTCAGTGGCAAACATTACTAGAGTTCCTCTCAAATTTATTTGGAAAGTTCCATTAGTTTTCTATTAATGTGTTAAACGTTTCCTCATAAACTAACCATTCAGATTAAACAAAATTAAGTAAGTATGCAAGGTCGACAGAGGCACTTGATGAAGAATATCTACATGCAATATGAAATACTGCACTAATAATATTTGTCAAGAACACAAACTCCACCCAACATAGACATTTATAAATCAGCCTTGCATTCTCTAACCTGATGCCAAGAACCATATTGGCTAGAAATTATGAGGATTAGAGTCCAAATATATCTGAAGGACATCGGATTAGGTAAGACTGATATTATATTTTCCTACCAGTTGTTAAAATAAGAATTAAAAACAAGGCAAAAGGAAGTAAATGGGAAAATACTACTTAAGACTTTGGGAGCAGAGAGCATTTATGTCCTAGAAATGGGTAATTCAAGCAGTTGTATTGAATTCTGGGTTTCAAAAATTTATTCTGCTATATTATTACAAAATTGCTTTCAGAATACTAGTTTTTAGATTGATCCCGTTCAATGCACTTTAGCAAAATGGTAATATAAAACTGATAGTAAGACAAGCATGCAACTACTACTGGAAAATCACACGGACCATCCAGTATTTCTCTTAGTTGTTAAAACTGTATCATAATGCTTGTGTATAAGGTACATGTCAGCATTACACATAACTGATTCTTGGTTTTTAATAAAATAACCCTCTAGCTGTTCTTACTGCCAATTCCTAATGACAGAAGCATTGTCTCATAAAAAAAAGAAAAGATTTGTATGCGTTCCCCATCAGGTGTAGTTATATACTGCAGGAAGTTCTTTAAGTCTTTTATAACAGGAGTTTATATGCTGTGCAAACAAAGCATCATAGACAAAGCATCTATATCCTAATAAATGTATACTTTGTACTGTTCTGTTTATACACAAAAAAAACATTTATGGTACAGCATTATGATCAGAAATCCAGATTAAGTTACCAGATTTATTTTCACTGCATGGCCCAGGAGAAGGCTGTAAGCCACAACAAATAAGAAAAAAAACAATTCCACCTTATTACTGAATATTTCACATTTACCTGATACCTCATATACTGTGTGGGCAATTTTTTCTCACACATCAGTCTCTGATACACTGTAACACTCCATTTTGATACACCTATATCCTACTCAATGTAACTTTTTTATGTGCATACCAATATAGAAGGTAAATTGCAGAAAGGAAGGAATTTTTCTAAAAGCTTCTAAAAGTTCAGTAATGCCTTATTTTTGAGATTATGCTTTTGATATGAGTGCTGACATTACAGATTAGATTAGATTAGATTGGTTTAGCCAAGGCATGGATCCGATGGGGCTGCAGTTTACAAAAATATATGTTTTTAAATAAAATCTGCTTGCTGGAAAAGGTGCTGCCAGACTCCTCTGGACCTTTTTAACTGATTAATAATATTATAGTAAAAGAAAGCAGGGAATTCATACCACTGAGAGGTTAAAAATAAAATAATAATCAAGGTTACTTCCCATATATTCTTGCCTGCTTTTTAAGATCAATGTCTCTTGCAAGGTTTGTCTTCAATTGAGATGGGCCTGGCGAAAGAAAGAAAGAAAGAAAGAAAGAAAGAAAGAAAGAAAGAAAGAAAGAAAGAAAGAAAGAAAGAAAGAACCCACCCACTTCTGTATTAAAACCATGTTGTAAAATGTCCTACAAGCCTCATTTCCCCTAATGAGTTCTGCTGTCTTGAAGACCCTGGAATCTAAAAAGAACTTTTAAAAATCTCAAAAAGGCAGAGGCAGATCCATTATGTATGCCTCAGAACTAGAAACTGCCAGATTTACCAGCATAAATGTTAGGACAGAAGGGTTTCTAACAGCAGCTCTAGGGAACAAAATGAGGTTGGAAATCATCTATACAATGGACACAAAATGAATCTGCAGTGCATCGAAGGTATTTGGGAAGCTTACAGGCCTCTACTAGAGGAAACAGTTCTCCTTCCATTGTTGGCTTCCCATATTTAGGATATTTTTCCTATGAATCAGGAAGTAATCCATTAGCATTAGATGTTAATTGCCTAATCCCCCAAGAGGTTGTCCAATCTTTCCTAAACGTGAAACTTAATGTGTGCTGAATATTCATTTTTATTGTAAGAATTTATATGCCACTTTTCAAAATAAGAACCCTCCTGTGATGGTACGTATTAACTCTTTATTGCCGCTTGCTTCGCAATGCAGTATGATTCATTGGCCTGTTTCTCTGTGTGATGCAGCTATTCCAGAACCACCTCGGACAACATTTTAGAATGTAATCATGATTTCTAAGCCTTCTGATAGAATAAATGGCTTAATGCATAAGTCAGTTACAAGATCACCCCATGCAATTTAGGAGACATAACTTGAGTGTAACAGGAAGGGGGTGAGAAAGAAAAGGCTTGTATTTGTAAGTAACCAATAGGCTTCAGATACACCAAGGAAAGCACCGGTACTATAAGCAGAGACTCAACATCTGGGAAGTTTCGGTATACAAAGCAACTTCTGACTTAAACCCAACATTTTTCAGGCAATAAAGGTTGCAGACGAGTCTATGGATTGAAAATCAAGGAGGAAAGGAAGGCAATTCCATGATATCCCAATAAATGAAATAATAATAATAATAATAATAAAAGAAATTGTTAGGTTAAGAATTAACGCAAAATAGAAAAGGCACTCATGGAGAAGCTAGGAGAGCACAAAGCCTACTATAAAAGGTAAAAATAAATAAATAAAGAGGAATAAAAGCAAAAGGAAACAAACATTCCAATACCAGCTTGTTTTCAGAGGAACTAGAAGACAGTTTCAAAGATTCTCCTCAATATTTCTGATCCTAGGAAGGAGGAGACACATTAAGAAGGTGGCAAAAACACACTTGAGACGTCCACAAATGAAGAAATCAACACACCTTTCTCCATCACCACCACCACACACACACATACACACGCAACAAAGACAATTGGTAGGTGATACTAAGGGTCACAAGAGAGGTTGAGGGGGGGGGGGATGAGGATCTCTGGGAGTGCCTCTAGAGACTACAGCACTACTGCTCTGAGGAACTGAACTCACTCTGAAGGACGCTTATAGTAGCCTGGGCTCGTATCCACGTTATGGCGGGGTTTTGCCTCAAGTCATTCCTTCTGGGGTCGTTGCTCGCCCTGCACTCATATGTCCCAGAGTCTTCCAAGGTAAGACGAGTGATTCTCAGCACGCTCACGCCATTCACCCCGTAGGCAGTGTTAATGGTGACACGGCGTTTTCGAGCACCGTCCCACAGCTGTTTGAAAGATTCAGCCCGGTTGACTTCAGCGTACCACCACTGGATCTCTGGGGTGGGGTTCCCAACCACGTCACAATACAGTTCAAAGGCGTCCCCTGTGAGCTTAGTCTCTGACATAGGCGACTTGACAAACCCAGCTAGAGAGGAAAAGGGGCAGCAGAAATGCCATGACAGATGAATGGGGGTGGGGGTGGGGAGTGGGGGAAAAAAAAAACCAGATCTTATAAAGAAAGCAAATGAAATAGCAGAAAACACAAAAAACAAAACAAAAACAAAAAGAGAGACATGCCCATCTACAACAGTGGTTATAGTGTGAGTTCAAAAGAAGAAAAGTGAGATTGGCAAAAAAAGCCAAGGTTTAAGGGAGACAAGCCATCAAATTTTAGAGTTTTAGTCTGCGACAGAAAGAGAGTGAATCTATTTTTTCTCTTCGTTCCATCTAATAATAATAATAGTTCCAAGGGAGGAGGTTAAAAACTGGGTGGACATCTTAAGTCTTATCAGGAATTCCCTTTGTTTAAACTTCAATAATTCTCCTTTATTATCTCCTTTGGATTTAACACTGGGATTAGAAAAAAGCCCTTTATTATAACCAGGGCTCCAGATCTCCTCTTATTTCAAGCCCAGAGGGATGTATGGTAGTCAGATAAATTGTCCTAAACATTTTATAGCAGCCAACAGTTAAAGAACTTTTGTGTTGCAATAATTGTTGTATTACCATAAACTTAGGCTGATTAAAAACAAAAGGACCACAAAGAAGTGAAAATTAGGCAAACGATCATGCTACTGTTATAGTCATACACCAAATAAAGATCCCATGCCATGTAAATCTCTATTTTTACCCCCCAAGAACTGAATCAGCATTTTCAATTCCTTTAAATCTTTCAAGCTCTGGAACCAAAATAGTACAAGTGGGATTTTTCGTAATGACTAAGAATTCATTTGTTCTCATTCCCATGTCCAAGAGCAGCTTTGTGCCCAAGGCAGGATCAGAACTCACGGATTACTGGTTTCTAGCCTAATGCCTTAACCACTACACTCAACTAGCTCTCACTTCATCTAATTAGATAGATTACACCTAGATTACCAATTACCTAAAGTTATAAGATTATTTTTCTGTTAGTCAAACACCACTAAACTAGATTGCAAAATATTTCAAGATAACGTAGAAGGTGTTACCTGCTTGTTTATACATAGAGTCACCCTGGAGAGTTAAAGACAGTCATTTTCCTCATATTCCAATATGCATTCAATCATGAAGTAAGCCAACCATTGTTGGAAATCAACATAGTATACATCAGCCAAGGAAGAACTCAGTTTTTGCCTCCCATTTCACAAAGCACCTCCCTAAGAGAGTCATTACTGTCACATTTTCCAGTTTCACATTTGGTGCCAAGAAAGGTATAAGACATTTGCTGTTTTAATTCCACACTGTTGATCATTTCTTAATAATGTAGCTGCTGGAAAGTTTCTGGTCTTCTAACTAGTGAAGGATGGGACACTACAGTCTTAAAAAATTACAGTAAAACTTTAGAACTATATTTTGAATCCTAATTTGGCGAAAACTCGACCGGTATAGCTATACACATATATGCATTGTGCTGTAATATTCAACGTCCACCACATTTTTGCTTTTACAGTTCTGGAACCCCACCTAGATATGATAGAGTTTTATTCTCTTTTGATAAAACGAAAACTGCCAGATACAATTGAACAGAATGTCTGCAAATCTAGTTAAGGTAAATGTTTCTGAATATTGCTATAATCTTGACTAGCGCTATACCTATTTAATAATTTTAAATACACTGGATAGTTTGTACTATCTGCTTCAATTAGTTTCTTCAAGATGGTGATGAATAATTTTTACAGGCAGAAGAGCATTTAAAAAAAAAAGCCTCTAACAAAAATCCAAATCCAAACATGATGTATCTTAATGTAGTTTTGTCTGCAGATTCTATGCAGCAAGTCATGAAATGGGCCATACTTAGTATACTAAATTATTAATGTGACCAAAAGGCACCATCTCACTAAAAGCTGTGCTGGATAATGTTAATGTTGCAGAATCATAATACAGGCCTGTGAGTAGCTATACAATCCTGCTGAGCCATTCTCCCTCTGTTCTGACGGAGCTGCTAAAATATACATAGCCTTCATAAAAATGCAAACACAACCCTTGCTTTGCTTTGTGCACCCTACATCAGTTAGCAGGAAGTTGAGCTGTTCAAAATGAGTTGTGCTCGAGTGATCTTTGTATTTTCAAGCTCGGAGGGTAATCCTTTAATATGGTTTCACAGGGAAGCTGAGAGCAATAGATACATTTGGTGCTTATGAACAGGCACAACTGAAATATAAATCATAGAACGAATAGAATTTATATTTAACCACTTCTATCAAGAAGCTTTTGTGAAAGGGGCATAATAAATTTACATTACTTAGCAAATCTCCTAATTATAAACCTTTCTTTGACTCAGACCACTACAACTCTTACAGCAGCTACACTGAAGACAATACAAATTTTAATTTTAATAGCAATCTTCTGTAGTACAGTGACCAAAAGGGAAATCTTTGTTCTTTTTAACATTAATACTATCCACACTAATAATATTTTCAAGGTCAAATGAATGCATGGAAAGAAAGGCCTTCAGCCTTGTCTCACTTTCATGATGTAAATCAGTTATTATTCTGAAGATACCTGATTATTATCATTAGCTTTTGCTAAAGCTTTTGCACTAATTCAGTCTGTTTCATCCTACCAAAGCCAGTTATTGCCATATGTTACTAAAGAGGGAAAGTCTGAATATTTCTACTGTAAAGGATTTGAAATATTCCTTGTTTATATTGCCAAATTTAGGCAAACTGGACAAGCCCTATTCTTCTTGTATTGATCTGCCAGAAAATTGGAATATATCCAAAGCCTGTAAGTGATCAGTCACATAAAGCTGTTCAATTAATTTCTAGACCACAATTTTAAGACTTAACTACTTAATCTACAATTCTGTTACTGTACTAATTCTGCTTGATAGCACACGAAATAAACAGTTCAAACTGGTTCTTTGCAAGTATTGCAGGTTTTCCCTTATTTGTACCGTGTTTTCCCGAAAATAAGACCCTGTCTTATATTTTTTTGAACCCTGAAATAAGCGCTTGGCCTTATTGCCAAAAGCCCAATTGGGCTTATTATCAGGGTTGTCTTATTTTGGGGGAAACAGAGTAATTTCTTATTTTCTAGTCAACTTGACTTAAAGCATTTCAAATTTTGATATAATTTTACAAATTACTAAGAGTACAGGAAAAAATGAAAGCCATACACAACTCCCCCTTTAATTTCTTGTTTGAAATTAAGAATTCAGGAATCAATATTCTATAATTTTCAGAACTGTCTGTTTTTAAAATACTGGTCATGTTGGGAAAAAAGTGAAGGAAAAAAAAGGTGTAATTTGGTATCAAAATAACAAATCAAATTTCTATTACAGTGTTCAATTGTGATATTGCTCTTATATGCTCCTCTTTTGGTTTTTTACCTCAAAAATATTTCCTGAATCTTCTTTGGACATGCTGAGCTTTCCTGTATTCATTTTATACTCTCTCTACTGACAAGTGTCACTCACTCGGATGCAAACTCATGTTTCTCACAGTTCTCTGGAGGAGAAAAGATTTTCCATGATAGATCTATCCTGTATTGTTAAGGAGCACAAAGCAGACAGATGTTCTATCTGATCAAACAGAATGCACCCACTATTCAAAAGAGCAGTGTCATAGACTCCTTTAGGAATCCCACTAAGCAGTGTCATAGACTCCTTTAGGAATCCCACTAACATCAGTAACAAAGCATGCTTTAGTTACTGATGCAGACCAAAGCATGCTTTAGTTACTGATGCAGACCAATGCAGACCTCTCTAAGCATTTTCATTGCCATGTTTTCTTGCATATTCTTAGGCATTTGGGGTGTGGGGATGGGGAAGAAACTTGGGAATGAACGGAAAGGCTGCAGAAAAGCTATAAAGTGTTCATTAAAATGGATTAATTTCATTCTTGTTAAACAACTGAAGATAGAAGGACTGGCTTTCTGTCTGGAAAGGGACATAGGAGAATACATTTTTGAAGATCTTTTCTAAACCTTCTGGTCCTCCATGAGCAGCAGATTTCCTCCAGATTTTTCAGCTGATAACTATATATTTTGTGTGTTCTAGATTCTTGACCCTTTACTTCTGTTCTGTCCTTTCCTTGCTGCCACCTACCTAAACCGCTTTTAATTAATTTAAATTAATCGTCTCCTTATTGCCCTAACTCTTCTCCTGATACTGCCACAAATTTTTATCTATCTTTTATTGCCTTTCTTTCATCAGCTTCCAGGGTCATTCTAAGCTAGACCAGCCATTTTGAGGTTAATAAGTCAGCTTTGTGGCAATGCAGAGCTCTGGACCGGGCCTGCAGAGTTAACAGCCAATCTTGCATTTTGGGGCCATGCTTGGAATCTGAGGAACTGCAGTTCCAACACATCTAGAAGATACCAAAACTGCTTTATTCACTGCCCTGTAGCAAATTTTAGCAAGTATCGCTGATTTCCACATCTTTCCTGCCTTTCAGGTCAAAAACCTCTTGACCACCTCTACAGACAATTCAAGTAATTTTGTATTTTTAGATTAAAGAGCTCACATACTGCATGCATAAATAAAGGGCAGCTTTCAATCAAATTTCAGACTATCACTAAAAACAATGCAGGTAGTCCTCGACTTACTACGATTAATTTAGTGACTGTTCAAAGTTACAATGGCACTGGAAAAAGTGACTTATGACCCATTTTTCATAGTTACGGCCATTGCAGCATCCACGTGGTCAAAATTCTGATGCTTGGCAACTGGCTTGTATGTATGACCTCTGCTGTGTCCCTAGGTCATGGGATCACCTTTTGCAAACTTCTGACCAGTAAAATCATTGGGGACGCCAGATTCACTTAACAACCGTGTGACTAATTTAATAGCAGCAGTGATTCGGTTAACAACGGTGGCAAGAAAAGTCGTAAAATGGGGCATAACTCACTTAACAGATGTCTCTCCTAACAACAGAAATGCTGGGCTCAATTGTGGTAGCAAGTCTAGGACTACCTGCATAGCAATATTGTTATTCTACTAACCCTATAGCAATAAATACCATTGGATTTCTGGTGGTTCAGGCTTATTGCCAACGATCCAAGAGCACTTTCCCTAACAGAGCCAATTTAAAGTGCTCTTCCTCTTCCTCATTCTTGCTCCTGTATTCTTTAATCTTCTCCCAGCTAATAAGCAAACGATGAAGTGAAGTACCTTCAAGGCAATTTACCCTGGCTTCCAATGGCTCTAGTCCCCAAGATCTTACGCCAACCTCCTCCCACCTATTTTATCCGGGCGTGCTATCATAATTCCCAGAATGCTTAGCTGTTAGCTGACATTGCCTGGAGATTTCTAGCTGTCTGAACATCTGGCGGGGTCACAGATTAGGGCAGATAAAATGCGGGCCTCTAATGACCTGGGCCTGTGACTTCCCCAACCTGGCTACCCTTCAAGGACTTTCCCTTGCAAAAAACCATGAAAAGACAGCTGCTCCCTGCCGAAACCCTGGGTAGATTTCTCCATGATCCTTCCTCTCACCCTCTGCTGCCAACAGATCCACCCTGTTGGATGGGAGGGGGGGGGGGAAAGGGGCGCCCCTGATGACAACCCGCCTTCCCTGCAGCTTCTCCTGCCCGGGCTTCCTTTCCTCTTTCCCAACGTATCTTTTACAGGCTTGGGATCTCCTGGTGGTCTCCCATCCCCAACCAGATGCAGAAAGGCGTGGTTTGGCCCTTCCATTGGCAGGATTCCTCAGACCCTCCTCGGCCCCGCCCACCCGAGGAGCCGGCCCCGCCCCCTTGTCAATCACCGCCTCAGGTCGGCTCCTCGCCCCCCCTCAAGGCCTCCCCTCCCTCCCCCCTCCCCCTCCGGGCCGCCTTTCCTTACCGTTCTGCGCGCCGACCGGCGTCGGCCAGAGGCTCCCCGCCGTGGCCAGGAGGAGCGAGAGGGCCGCGGGTAGGGTGGCTGGGCCCCGCAGCATCGTCCCGGCGGAGGAGGAAGAGGAGGAAGGGCGGGCGGGCGGGCAGGGGGCGCGGGGGCGGCGGCCGGCGAGGGAGGAGAGGTGAGGGGAAGGGGAGAACGAGAGGAAGAGGAGGAGGAAGGAGGAGGAGGAGGAGGAAGACGAGGCGGGCGACACAAAGCTCCGGCGCCCTTCGGCGTCGCCTTCGCCTGCCTTTTTTTTTTTTTTTTTTTCCTCCCCTCAGCGACGGCGGCGGAGCGGGTTCCTTCTGCGGCAACGCCGGATTCTCGCGAGAACTCGGCTCTCCCTTCTCGCGAGAGCCAGCCCACCGGAGGGCGCAGAAAGGCGAGGACGAAAGGAAGAGGAGGAGGAGGAGCCACCAAACACCGCCCACACGCCCGGCTCTCGCGCCGCAACGTCATGGGGGAGGGCGGGGCTACTTTCTTCCCCTACCGCGCTGCAACGTCGTGGGGAGGGCGTGGCCTCCTCCTTCCCCCCTGCGCAGAACGTCACGGGGAGGGCGTGGTCTCCTCCTTCCCCCGCGCGGCAACGTCACGGGGAAGGGCGTGGCCTCCTCCTTCCCCCCCCCCTGCGCAGAACGTCATGGGGAGGGTGTGGCCTCAATTTTCTTCTCGACCCGCTGTTCCCGCAAAGGGACCGCCTCCCTGCGGTTTTTCCCAGGGAGGGAGCGCTGGGAGGCTTGGTGGGTCGTGAGAATGCAGGGAGCTGCTGGGCTTGCGTGCACCGGGTTTGCGTGAAGAGCGGGTCCTCCTCCTCACGCTGTCCCGCGAAGGGGCCGCCTCCCTGCGGTTCCCCCCCCCACCCCCAGGCTTGGTGGGTCGTGAGAATGCAGGCAGCTGCGTGACTTGCGTGCAGCGGGGTTGCGTGGATAAGAAGGGAGGTGCGGGAAGGCAGCCCTAGTGTGGTACCTGAATGGAGGGGGTGGGGAGGTCAAGCTGATGCTGGGAAGGGCTGAGGTTTCTCAACTATGGTTTCCTGGTCTTGTGAATGCGGCCAATTGCGAGTTAACCCTTGAGAGCTCTAAGTCCGGAAGAGATTCTCAGTCATCCAGGTCATGGTTGTCCCAAAGGTGCTTTTTCAGGAGGCAATTGGATTTTCTTGTTTTTTTCTTTTTTGAGGATGCAAATGACCAGGAATATTAAATCCTTCCACTCCCCAGTATCCTGTCAGAGCTGAAGAAGCTTCTTGGATGAGAAACAAAACGTCTTCAAAAGAAAAAAAAGAAAAAAACAAGAAAGACCATTTGCCTCCTGAAAAAGCACCTTTGGGACATTGAGAGCTCTGGACAGTAAAGCCATGAAACTGGCGGTGGGGTGGGGTGGGGGGGGGAGAGTTCTTGTGGCTTTGAATAGAATAGAATAGAATAGAATAGAATAGAATAGAATAGAATAGAATAGAACAGAACAGAACAGAACAGAACAGAACAGAACAGAACAGAACAGAACAGAATTCTTTATTGGCCAAGTGTGATTGGACTCACAAGGAATTTGTCTTTGGTGCATACACTCTCAGTGTACATAAAAGATACATTCATCAAGAATCATGAGGTACAACACTTCATGATAGTCATAGGGTACAAATAAGCAATCAGATCGTACTAGGAAACAGTCCATATAAATCATAAGGATACAACAACAAAATTACAGTCCTAAGTGGGAGGAGATGGGTGATAAGAACGATGAGAAGATTAATAGTAGTGCAGATGTTTAGAAATAATAACTTTGTCATTGTACGTGTATACACAGTATACCCATACAACGAAATTCACTTAACACCCAAAGACCAGGTCCAACACACATAACAATTCCCAAACACACTCCCACTCACCACAATTCCCCACCCCTAAACCACCTAAACATTCACACAACGGACCAAGTAATGCTGCCCAACAGCTCAGCTAACTTGTATTCATGGCAAAGAAATTGAGATCCTTTCCTAATTGTTTCGTTCTGCACCTTTGCCCTTTTCTATTTTTTTTCTTTGTTTCCTTCTTTTGTATTATCTTTGCTTCATTTTTATGCTTCCTTTGTATCCTTTGAATAAAATTTATATTAAAAAGAAAGGGAAAAAAAAATTATAAAAAGCTTCTCGCCTCGTCTCAAGAACAGGCTAAAATTTAGGAACAGGAGAAAATTTAGGAGCAGTGCCAGACCTAGTCGGTTTGACTGGGATTCAGCCAGGTGTGAATTGTGAAAGAAAATAAATAAATGCAACTCAAAAGAGGAGGCAGATTTGCATAAACTCTGCCTATATTAATTAACGAGCACAGGTGCTCGTTTAGAAATACCGATTAGGTTTTCAGTACAGTCTCACTAGAGGTGGTGACTGGGTGATCACCATGGAATAATCTAAACAACCCATTACATGTTTGTTTGTTTTAAATATCTACACACTGCCCTTCAGAATGAATTCCAAAATTGTCGGCACCTATTAAAAAGCCAACGTCCAATTAAAAATGCATTACTGACAAGCAGGAGGTTAAAAAAAATGGAACAAACAGTATTTAAAATGGCAGAGGGAATGTTGGAACTCCCAGTGCTGATTAAGATGGATAGGCTCATTAGACGTTCATTAAAAGCCAATAAAAAACCCCAAATACAATGAAATTGGGGAGGGGGGAAGGAGGTTAAATGAGAGGAATTGGGGGTGTTTATTGGAATCATCAAATTGCCTCTGCTTTGATCAAACCATAAGCCACGTCATACGTTAACTTGCTTGACTATAGCGAAGGAGCAATAACTACTTTTAGAAAAGTCTGGAAACCCCCTTTATGAACCTTTTGCTGAAAATGGATAAAAATGCATTGGCGATCGATCTCGGGAATGGTTGTAAGTTGAGGACGCTCCATAAGGCACACAGTGTTGTTGGAAATACAAAAAAACGCTCCATGTTAAATCAAAGCCCATCGGATCTCCCATATGCACTCTGGAATCCAAGATAAAATGTTAATTATTTTATCAGCTGGGTTCCATAACCCTGTGTGTTGTCCTCAGGATCCCTTTCCTAGCTCAGAAGTCAACCAGCCAATGACTCAGACGAGGTCTTCCACAGGAAATACAATTCCTCTCCAGTGCTGCTAAATTTAATTTATAGTTCAGTCCCAGACAGCAATAATACCCAGTAGGCACCCTACAGTCATGCCGCCGTTGGCACAAATGAGTTATTGGATTGGGGCCAGCGTTGTTTCAAACTTTTCCATTCATACGGTCCCTTCCTTCCTTCTTTCTTTGTCTGCTAAACCAATGGTCTCCAACCTTGGCAACTTTAAGACCTGTGGACTTCAACTCTCAGAATCGCTCAGCCAGATTTGCTTTGCTTTACTGGCTGAGGAATTCTGGGAGTTGAAGGCCGCAAGTCTTAAAAGTTTGCCAAGGTTGGAGACCCTCTGTGCTAAACCATCAAGGTATGGAGAGCTACACGGGCACATATAAATATATGCCTGCCATGCAATTTCCTCCATTGTAAACAATGTATTGCAGTCCCAGTTGCTCAGATGCAGCGAACAATATATTTGCAAGGCAGTAGTGAAATCCATTTTTTTAAACTACCGGTTCTGTGGGCGTGGCTTGGTGGGTGTGGCAGGGGAAGGATACTGCAAAATCTCCATTCTCTCCCCACTCCTGGGGAAGGATATTTCAAAATCTCCATTCCCACCAGCCAGAGGTGGTATTTGCCGGTTCTCCGAACTGCTCAAAATTTCCACTACCGGTTCTCCAGAAGCTGCTGGATTTCAACCCTGTTGCAAGGTTGTCTCTAGATGAATGTGACTTCCCAGCCTGCACCTCTCCCCATGCCGGGTGGACTTCGGCTCCCAGAATCCTTAGCAATGCCCATGCCGCCTAGAGAATCCTGGGAGTTGAAGTCCACACCTCCTTAAAGTTGCCCAGAGGGTTGAGCAACGCCGATCTAGAGGCCCATCTGACGACGGGTCCCACAACTGCCACGCGGTAGCTGTCCGTTCTAAATCGAAGCTGAAAACACAGCAGCCTTACGTGTCCAGGAGTCCCTTCTCCCAACTTGCCAAACTCGATCCTTTCAATCAGAATAGAGCTGGAAGAGACCTTGGAAGTCTTCTAGTCCAGTGGTCCACGGACCTCTGATGGTCCATGTCAGAGTGGCAATCAGCCCTGTTCCGATCCTGGGGTAATGGCCCTCAATTGGAGGTGAATCGTGGCATTTTCCCTATGTATACTTTGCAAGAAAACGAACCGAAATACATTCTGATGAAAAACTCATATTTATTGTAAAGAAATAAAAACAATCTTACTAATCTAATTAGGCTACATCTTGGAAGCTTTCCCGGCTACCTCTCTTGGCCGGAGAACAAAGAAAAAGTTTTAGAGAAGAAGAAAGGAATGTAGACATGCACAGTAGTTACTGATAAGGCTCTGGCAAGCTACCCTAAGTCTGACAATTCAAAAATAAGAACTCAGCTGGTAAATACAAAAACGTAGTGACAGTCCACAAGAAAATTTTGGTGGTCCGCAGAAAAATTATTTGCATTTTTATATTGCACTAAATACTATTTATCTTTTTTTAAAAAACAACAACATATTAGTGGTCCACGGGATTTAAAATTATGAATTTAATGGTCCGAAAGATTGGTGACCCCTGTTCTAGTCCGACCCCCTGCAAATCCTGTCCCCTTTCAGGCAGGTGGCTGTCCAGTCTCTTCTTCAAAACTTCCAGCGATGGAGCATCCACAACTTATGGACGCAGGTAGTTCCACTGGCTAAATTGTCCTCACCGTCAGGAAGTTTCTCCTTAATTCCAAGTTGCTTCTCTCCTTGATGCGTTTCCATCCCTTCTTTCTTGTGGTGCCTTCTGGTGCTTTGCAAAATAAATGGAACCCCTCTTCCTTGGGGCAGCCCCCTCAAACCCTGGCACGCTGCTCTCATGCCACCCCTACTCCTCTTTTCTTTTCCCCGCCAGCTCCTCTCCTCTCCTCTCCACCCTTCTCTTCCTCTTTCCCCTCCTCCCTCTTGGCCCCCTCCACCTTCCCTCCCTCCTCCCCCCCCCCATCCAGTGCCCAGATCCCCGCTCTCCCCACCCCCGGAAGCCAGAGGGTTGGGATTGCTTTCCTTTTCAACTGGGCTCAGCTCCCTCCGGCTCTCGCCCTCGAGGGCGCAGGGAGGTGCCCGGCGGGGCGGTTGGACGAGCTGGGACCTGCACGCCCGGAGGGTACGCAGAAACTGGTGGTGAAGACCCGCCCTTGTCTGCCGGTCCTGGAAAGGAAGGGCAGCGGGAGGAGGAGGAGGAGGAAGAAGGGAGGAGGACGATCGGGTAAGGCGAGCCCAACTCCGGCCAGGCTGAAGCCCAGCCGGCGCAACTTGGACGGACTTTGATTGCGGGGCTGGGTAAGTCGGCTGATCTGGGGAGGGGGCGCAGGGAAAGAAGGAATGGCTTAGCAGCCGAAGGGAAGGAAGCAGAGCAGAGCCTGTCTTGTCCACCCCCCTCCCTCCGGGGCTAGAAGGCAGCTGGAAGGGGCTTTTCCTGACCCCCCCCCTCCCCGTCGCCGCGCCTACTTGCCCAACACAAAGCCCTTGAACGGGGCTCCCGATGCTTGGAACTCCGGCCGCGCGTCTCTTGCCCCGCAGCGTTCGGAGCCCGGTCGCTTCGTTCCCGCCGTTGGCTTCGGACCCGCTTTTCGGCCGGCCACGTAGGTCTTGGGAGAAGTTAGCAGTCAAGGCGAGGGAAGAGCTCCGCTTTTTCACCGCTTCTCAGCCGCCTGGGCGGGAGGGGGGACGTGGGGGTTTCACCTTACGAGCGCCACCCAGCTCCTCTCCGGGAAGAACGAAGGGGGTCGGGAAGGGTCCTTGAAACGGGCAGGGGGCATCAATCAACAAACGACCTTCTGTTGTCTGGGAGGCTAAAAGGGGGAGGGGGCGGTAGTGGCGGTGGTCAGAATCCGAATTGCGATCCGGGTTGCACTGCAGTGGGCGGCGATGTGGCTCAGAATATATATAGTCGCCAAGATACTCTCAATCTTACACGGGAAAAGACTCAAATACAACAAAACTTGCATAGATAGATAGATAGATTTGACATATATATATATATATATATATATATATATATATATATATATATATATATATATATATATACACACATACATACACATACATACACATACATACACATACATATGTCAAATATACATACATACATACATACAAAACCTACAGCAGTGTATTCAGCAGAAAAGTTTAACAAACTTATCATTTGCATCTCACAGACTGCCAATGTGACCTAAGCTGTACTTTAGACTGGAATTCCTGTCGGTGTGTGTTTTCAAAATTGGCTTTGGGAATTCCCAGGAAAATTTCTCTTCTCTTCTCTTCTCTTCTCTTCTCTTCTCTTCTCTTCTCTTCTCTTCTCTTCTCTTCTCTTCTCTTCTCTTCTCTTCTCTTCTCTTCTCTTCCCTTCCCTTCCCTTCCCTTCCCTTCCCTTCCCTTCCCTTCCCTTCCCTTCCTCCTCCCCTCCCTTCCCATCCCCTCTTCTGCCCTGTTCTGATTATTTTTTCTTCTCTTTAGTTCTATTCTATTCTCGCTCCTCTTACTTACCTTTTGGAAAGCTGGACCTCCAGAGTCTAATATTAATTTAGAAAACTGAAATTATGGTCACACCAGGGAACTTCCATGTGGCCAACTGGGCTTGGAACCAGACAAATGACCACATCCGATGGATGTGGTGAAATCGGCAAAGCAAAGCAGATTGTGGTCTTTCGACCATCAGGTCTGGTCACGTAAGAATGGAAAAGCGCTTTCTTGGGCTCAGTTGGAGAATTAACCCAGTCTAACTCTGTGCCATGTGGGTGAAAGCACTTCCCAGCCTCTGGTGGGAATGCCAGGTTCAAAGGGTGGCTGTCTCTTGGTGTGTGTCATTCAAACTATCCCCCCTCACTTCCTGAAATCTCCCTTTGGGTAGGACCCCTCTATGGCGGCACAGCTGGCCATCTGTTTCCTTTGGTGAGATGACTTCATTATGCAAGATTGGTTAGATGGCTGTTTTCATTATCTCCTCTCCAGAGACCAAGAAGATGTCATTAGATCCGGGAAAAAGAATGACCAAGGAGCCGAAGCTAGAGCAATCTTTTCTCTAGTTATGGTCAGTTTCCATAGCCCTACTGATTAGTTAGTGTAATTGAACAGAATATCAGAGTTGGAAGGGACCTTGGAGGTCTTCTAGTCCAACCCCTTGATTAGGCAGGAAACCCTACACCACTTCAGACAAATGGCTGTCCAATCTCTTCTTGTGTTGAAGCACCCACAATTCTGGAGTTAAGTCTTTCCATTGGTTAATTATTCTCACTGTTAAAAAGTGTCTCCTTAATTCCACGTTGCTTCTCTCCTTAATTAGTCTCCATCCATTGCTTCTTGTCCGGCTTTCAGGTCCTTGGGAGAATAGGTTGACCCCTCTTCTTTGGGGCAGCCCCTGAGATATAGGAAGACTGCCCATCATGTCACCCTTAGTCCTTCTTTTCATTAAACTAAACATCTAGACCTTTGAGAAGAATAGAATAGAATTTTATTGACCAAGTGGACACACAAGGAATTTGTCTTGGTGCATATGCTCTCAGTGTACATAAAAGAAAAGATACGTTCGTCAAGAATCATAAGGTACAACACTTAATGATAGTCATAGGGTACAAATAAGGAATCAGATCATACTAGGAAACCATCTAAATCGCAAGGATACAGCAACAAGTTCCAGTCATATAGTCATAAGTGGGAGGAGATGGGTGATAGGAACGATGAGAAGATTAATAGTAGTGCAGACTTAGTGAATAGTTTGACAGTGTTGAGGGAATTATTTGTTTAGCAGAGTGATGGCATTTGGGAAAAAAACTCTTCTTGTGTCTAGTTGTTCTGGTGTGCTGTGCTCTATAGCTTCGTTTTGAGAGTAGTAGTTGAAACAGTTTATGTCCAGGATGCGAGGGGTCTGTGGATACTTTCACAGCTCTCTTTTTGACTTGTGCGGTATGTAGGGAGGCGCTTCCAATGATGAATTCAATGGGAGCACATAGCCTTCTCCAGATTCTCCAGATCTTTTGCATTTATCTCTTGCAACCGTTTTCAGCCCTCATGGCTGGCCAATGATCCTGAAGAGCGTCATTCCAACTCACTTCTTTTTTTAAAGTAAAATCATGCCTCTGATTTTTTTTTTGGGGGGGGGGGGAGCCAAGGACGCTGAGGGCGGATTGACCGAGCATTGTAAATTTCACTTCTGCAAAGAAGGGGCCTGACTAATAGTCCTGGGAGCAGACTGTTCTTTTCTGATGGCTCTTTGCATGTTTTCAGGAATGCACAAGACAGTTAGGCTTGCCAAGGCTGGTGCAGAGATAGATTGTTTGCACAATCACACAGAAAAGGTGACTCGGTGGACGGAAGCAAACATTTCAAAATCCAGTGTCCCAATTTAGATACAACATTATATTACGCGTTGGATTGGGGCGTTAGACTTTTAAGATGACCGTCCAAGCACAATTCCAGAGGGGGGAAGAATATTATTTTATTTATTTATTTTATTTTATTTCGAATTTATATACCGCACCTTCTCCCTGGGGACTCAGGGCGGTGTACAGCCAAATAAAAACACAGCAATACAAACATTAAAAACAACTAAAAGAATATATATTAATTTGGCCCTGGTTTAAAATGATAAAACCCATTAAGAAGTATTTAAAACTATGTCAAGCCAGCCCGGCTTGCTGAAAAAGAAAAGTTTTAAGGGCACGGCGGAAGGCACCGAGGTCTTAGATTCTCCTTATCTCTGGGGGAAGTTGGTTCCAGAGGGTAGGTGCCCCCACAGAGAAGGCCCTCCCCCTGGGGGTCACCAGCCTACGTTGTTTGGCTGATGGCACCCCGAGGAGGCCCTCTCTGTGGGAGCGCACGGGTTGATGGGAGGTTGTTGGTGTCATTATGTCATTCTAAGCTTGCATGTATCCCGCCCCCCCCCCCAATCCCCGGCTGCCTTTTAGGAGAATTTGGCATTGTGCGTTTATCTTGCACACTTGAATTTTCTGCCGTGTAATGCAACTGATACGCTTTGCTGGCAGGGAAAAAAAAATTGCCTTGACAATTACAGGGTTCTGTTGGTAAGGGAAAGGGAAGGAATCCTGGTAGAAGGAGGCTAAAAATATAAACCCAGAAGACCTTATAAATAGAATGTTCCTGATGATGTCAAATAAATAGGCTTGTCACAATCATAATTAGAGAGCCAAGAGTGGGTGGGGAAAAGACAGCAGAAGAAAGAAGCTGATATAACTCCCTGCAGAACATTTGATGGGTCTTCCTGGGGAGAAATGAATTTCAGGTAGAAGATTGAAGCACACCTTAGTGCTGTGCCAGGTAGTATCTACTTTTTGGAGTATAAAATGCACTCCCCCTTCTACTAAAAATGTGGGTGGAAATGTCTGTGTCTCTTATACAGTGAATGTTGCTGAAGCCCCGCCTACTCATTGGCTCCCACTCTTCGGCCTCTGCCTCCCAGCAATTTACCTCTTTGCAGCAAACAGCAAACAGCATACTCAGCTTCAGCACTGCCTGATTTAGAATGAGCAGCTGATTGATAGTTGGATCGGCCTCCCGGAATACCGCCTATCAGCTGTTCCAGGCTGTTGGGATAGGTGGCAGTGTCAGTGATCCCCGCCACCTGGATCACTGGAACGGGTCGAAAATGGGATGCGTGGAGGCCGAAAATTTTATAAAAGAGCCTTGGTGAAGCAGCGGACTAAAGCGCTGTTAAATAGCACTTAGCTGCCAGCTGTCTGCAATTACTGCGAGTTCGAAACTCACCAGGCTCAAGGTTGACTCAGCCTTCCATCCTTTCGAGGTAGGTGAAATGAGGACCCAGATTGTGGGGGCAATAAGCTGACTTTGTATAAAAAAGAACACGGCTTAGGGGGGCCCGGAAGCCTTACTAAGCAGGTATATACAAAAGTATGAAGGCTATTGCTTAACACATTGTAAGCCGCCCTGAGTCTCTGGAGAAGATCAAAACAAATCAATCAATCAATCAATCAATAAAAATTTTTTGTGATATCAACCCATCAGTGTGCTTGGATTGTCCCCAACTTGTAGAGTTCTCTATGTATCATGAATAAACCTGGTGTTTTGCACAGGTCTAACTCTGTTTGGTTCTCCTTCAGGAAGAGGACCACCACTTTCTCATGACCATGTGCCCCAACGCCTGTGGACCTCCTGGCTCCCAGGACTCTTCCTTCGCATGGAAGCTGTGTGTCCAGTTGCTGCTTCTGGGTTTTCTCCTGCCCACCTGGCTAGGTAAGTAAGAGGAGCATCATGGACTTGCCTTCCTAACTTCTGCCTTCCCAGTTCCAAGTTTGATGTGATTAAGGATGACGTATATCTCCTGCCCTGAGGATGCACTGAGGATGTTATCTAGTTGGATCGTGAAACATTTGCAAGGATCAAGCTCAGAGAGCACCAACAACCTCACAGTCCTCCTCCTTCTCTTCTTCCTCCTCTTCATCTCCTCCTCCTCCTCCTTTTCTCTGCAACCCCCCATCTCTTCTAGCACTGATGATGTTACCTTGTTGGATCAAAAAACTTCTGCAAGAAAAACAGCAAGTTCAGAGAGCACCGAGGACCTCTCATTTCAACCCTGAGTTACAAAGATGCCCCTTTATTGGCATCATATAACAATTTCAGAACCATAAGGAGACATAGGTCATCCTTAACCTTAACCTCGTTGAAGTGTCATGATCTGTGGGAATGTTCTGGAAAGAGAAGAAGGAGAGACCTTATAACCTGTGTGTTAAAGGTACTTCTACCCACAGAAGGTGGGAGGGCTTGGGAAATGTTTCAGAAAGGACCTTAACCCAGTTTTCCAAAGAGTAGTAGGACTCGGATAGCAACTGCAGTGGCAAGTGTAGCAAAAATCGGGTGCAACTCACTTAACAACCTTCTTGCTTAGCAATGGAAGTTCTGGCCCCAGTTGTGGTCATAAGTTGAAGACTACCTGTCATAGTGAACCCATTTCTTCTCCACTCCCAATGTCAACATTTTTTCTAATCTTCTTGGAAGCTTTACCTATCCCAATGGCAGTCCCGCATCAAACATCTGATTGGTTCTTTGCTTTCATCAAAGCACGTATGTGCATGAATGAAAGATTTCAGTGTCTTTTAGTTCTCTGGACCAGGGATCTCCAACCTTGGCAACTTTAAACCTGGAGGACTTCAACTCCCAGAATTCCCCAGCCAGCAAAGCTGGGAAATGAAAATACAATAAATAATAAATAAAGCTGGGAGTTGAATTCCCCAGCCAGCAAAGCTGGGAGTTGAGAATTCTGGAAGTTGAAGTCCACCAAGATTAAAGTTCTCAAGATTGGAGCCCCTTGCTTTGGATTGTTGATACTTGGGGTAGCTCAGTCTTCCTCCCCCCCTCCCTCCCCCCGAATGCATCCAGAGCTACTAAGAGGCATAAAGCCGATGTGATGAAGCTAGACTGACATCTAGAGGTGAACATCTGAGCTTCTGGGTTGTTGTGTGATTATTTTTTAAAAAAAAATCATCATACTTTTCTATTTGGCTGCTGGATGTTATCCAGATATGGGTACCGTTCCTCTAGACTTCAGGCTATTCCTCATTGGGGATTTTGATACCCAAAATCGGGTGTGAATAGAACCAGGGTCTCTCCAGAAGAGGGTCTTCTGCACTTCAAAGCTGGATGCCAAAAAAAAAAGAGCAGAAAGTCAGGTGTGTCTTAAAACAAGGGTCCCCAACCTTTTGGACCTCAGGGACTACTAAATTCATAATTTTAAATCCTGTGGACAACTAATACGATCTGCCTAATGACTGACTGGGTAGGCGTGGCTGGGTGGGCGTGGCCAACCTGATGTCACTTGTGTCGAGGGGCGGAGATCTTGCAATATCTATCTCGGGGGGGAATGGAGATTTTTGGGTATTCTTCCCCTGGAGTGGGGTGGGAATGGAGATCTTGCAATATCTTTCCCCTGGAGAGGGTGGGTGGGGAATGGAGATTTCTGGGTATCCTTCCCCTGCCATGCCCACCAAACCACGCCCACAGAACTGGCAGTAAAAAAATTTGGATGTCACCACTGTCTTAAACGTTGTGTCGTCTTCTTCCCCATCAGGAGCCATGGAGATCAAGGTCTCCGAAGAGCCCGTAGTGGCTCTGGTTGGCCACGATGCCATTCTCCACTGTTCCTTCTCGCCGGAGTCCAACTTCACTCTGAACGAGCTCAGCCTCTTCTGGCAGGTGACCGACACCAACCAGCTGGTGCACGGCTTCACGGAAGGCCAGGATCAGCCGGCCTACCAGGGCAGCACTTACGCCAACCGCACTGCCCTCTTCTATGACCAGCTGGCCCACGGCAACATGTCCCTGCTCCTCCGCCGGGTGCAGATTTCCGACGAAGGGAGCTTTACCTGCTTCGTCAAAGTCCGGGACTTCAGCAGGGCGGCTGTGAGTCTGCAAATGGCAGGTGAGCTTTGAATGTTCTGCCCCAGTTACGGATCCCAAAGAACGCAGCACACACAAAATCAAAAGAGCCTCAGATAGCTCGACGGGCTAGATAGCCTGTTATTAACACCCAGCTGTCTGCAATTATGTGAGTTCGAGCCTCAAGGTTGACTCAGCCTTCCATCCTTTCTAAGGTAGGTCAATTGAGGACCCAGTTTGTGGGGGCAATAAGCTGACTTTGTATGAAAAATATACAAAAGTATGAAGGCTATTGCTTAACGCATTGTAAGCTGCCCTGAGTCTCCGGAGAAGGGCGGCATATAAATCTAATTAAAAAAAAAATCCGTTCAAACCTTAGTTTACTAAATAAACCAGTCTTTTACAACAACAGCTGTTAATTAACTGCATGAACAGCCACCAAGAATTTAAAGAGTAATAATGAAAGCTTACTGTGGTTGGCATAATGCCCAGAAGCAATTTGCAAGAAGCTGATAAGATAAGCAAGACAAGACACGAAGGTATGTGAACGAAGTTGTTCCCTGCAAATTGCTTCAGTCGGCGTTCCTCCTTAAATAGGCTAAGGGAGCGGCCAATTAGCCCCAAGCCTTACTCTCACGGAGATCTCCTCCTGAGGAGCCACTCCTGCCTTTTGGCAGCTCTGCGTGCCCATGCATCGAGAAGAGGCTCCTCCTCTTCGTCCTCTTCACTTAAGGGAGCTTCTGGAGGTTCTGAAGGCCCTGGCTGAATCCCTGCCTCTGGCACCACATCTTCTCCAGCCTCCTCACTGACATATCGAGAGTTGGAAGGGACCTTGGAGATCTTCTAATCTAACCCCCTGCCCCTATTTCATTTCAGACAAATGGCTGTCCAATTTCTTCTTAAAAACCTCCAGCTTTGGAGCACCCCAAGTTCTAGAGGCAAATTGTTCCACCGATGAATTGTTCTAAATATCAAGAAATTTCTCCCTAGTTATCCTTGGATCTCTCCTTGAATAGTTTCCATCTGTTGCTTCTTGTCCTGCCTTCAGGTGTTTTGCAGAATAGCTCGACTCCCTCTTCTTTGGGGCAGCCTCTCAAATATCGGAACGCTGCTATCATGTCACCCCTTGTAGTATTCTTTTCATCAAACTAGACCTACCCAATTCCAGTCGCTAACTAAATGATTGTAAGTCAAGGACTAACTGCATTGACCTGGGTTTGGTCTTGAATCCTCTCTCATTTATTCTTCTCCCGTTATAGCTACCTACTCCAAGCCGAACGTCAATTTGGAACCCAGCAAGAACCTGAAGCCGGGTGACCTGGTCAAAGTGAGATGCCACAGCTTTTCGGGGTACCCTGAAGCTGTTGTGCTCTGGCAAGATGGCCATGGCAACAATATCACCGACAACATCACCACCTCCCAGGTGGCCAACGAGCAGGGCCTCTTCGACGTCCAGAGCATCCTGCAGGTGGTGCTTGAACCCAACAGCACCTACAGTTGCCTGATCAAGAATCCTTTGCTTCAAGAGATGACTCATGCTTCCGTCACCATCACAGGTTTGTGCCTTTCAGGGACAGGGTGAAATCTGGGATAGTCGTTGAGTAGGAGTCTATGTTGGCCAAAACCTTGCAAGATTTCACAACCTTGTACATGACCACGGAGACGTCTTCGGACAGTGCTGGCTCTTCGGCTTTGAAACGGAGATGAGCACTGCCCCCTAGAGTTGGGAATGACTAGCACATAAGTGCGAGGGGAACCTTTACCTTTACCTTAAGCAAATAAACCACTCCACCATTATTTCCCAAACCTGCCCCAGACAAGGATTGCAGCCTTCCAAAGGATCAGCTTTTGGGAAAGTCTGATCTTTTCCCTCCGAGCAGTCTGACGCCTGCTTGCCTTGCCAACCTACCGCTTTGCCAGCTTTCCAGATGTCTTTGAGCCATTTCAATTTTTATAGACTTCTCCCAAGTTCTCGCTAACCTCCTTCACTTGACGGTAACGTTAATTAGGGTTTAATTGTCCTTGGCACAGCAATCGCTGCTTTGTGAGAGAAGGTCCCTTCGGGAGCATAAACATTTTGGTTAAACACACAATGCCACTCGATGGAGCCCAGTAGGGTGGGACCAGGGGGTGAAATCCAGCAGGTTCTAACAGGTTCTGGAGAACCGGTCGCGGAAATTTTGAGTAGTTAAAACAGTAGTGTGGCACGCAGAGCCGTTTCTGCTGGCACACACCCCATCACCCCAAGTCAGATCTCCGTGGCGTTTCTTTTGTGAGCTGCAAATGAAGAAACAGAAATTCATAAAAGAAAAAGGCCTTACCTCTTGCCGCGCTGCCGATGTTGGGATGCCCGGCCTCCTGTTGGCCAGCTGGTCTTTGGGTCTCCGCTGCAGATGCACACTTTTCACTTTTTATTTATTTATTTATTTGTTTGTTTGTTTGTTATTCGTATTTCTATGCTGCCCAACTCTCCAAGGACTCTGGGCAGCTTACAACAAAGACAGTATGAACAATATACAATAATAGACATTAAAAACCCATACACACCGCTCATGGCCGGATCTCACAAGATCGCAGTGGTCAGATCAACGGCCCAGAGCCTGCCGGAAAAGCCAGATTTTCACCATTTTCCAGAAGGCCAGTAGGGTGGAAGCAGTCCTGGCCTGAGGAGGTAGCTGATTCCAGAGAGCCGGGGCAGCCACAGAGAAGGCCCTTCCCCACGGACCTGTCAGGTGACACTATTTAGCTGACGGGACCCGGAGGAGGCCAACTCTGTGGGATCTTACCGTTGTTGGGAGCTATGCGGTAGAAGATGGTCTCGAAGATAGCCTGACCCTAAGCCATATAGGGCTTTAAAGATAACAATCAACACCTTGAATTGTGACCGGAGACCAATAGGAAGCCAGTTCAGCTCATGAAGGATTGGTGTAATGTGGGAGTACCTAGGTGCACCCACGACCGCTCGAGCGGCTGCATTCTTTGTTTTGCATTAGGCTGAATGCCTCCTTGCTCAGCTCCTTCTCCTCCTTCTCTGAGCAAAGGGTGATAGATCAGCATTTATTTGAATTTATTAGCATAATTATTTAAAGGTTAATGAAGTGTTTTATAGGGTAATTCAACCTGCTGTTTCCTGGGAAGTCTTGGGAAACGGCGGCAATTGAAGCATTTAGCTGCATCATTCGGGGTTTTGGATTCTAAGTAAACTCTTGGCAGCCAACAGCTCTTTGCAGCCCATGTGATATGTGGTGTGGCATCGAGCCCACGTGGTGGAGTTGTCCTTGGGTCATCCCAGTCCGTGCCATCCCACCCTCGTTTTTCGTTCTCTGTCTCCTTCCAGGGCAACACCTTCTGTTCCCAGCAGTAGCTCTGTGGGTCACGGTGGGGTTGTCGATTTGCCTTGTCATCCTTCTGATCGTCCTGGCGTACGTCTGCCAGAAGAAAATCCGTCAAAGTTGCAAAGAGGAGAAAGCAAAAGCCGGTAAGAGTTACCCGTGCGTAGGCTTCGCTCCGTCTTGACGCATGCGTTGTACGCCTGTTCAACTCCCCCAACCCAGCCACCCTTCCCCAGATATTTCTAGGGTGATGCACTGCTTGGAGTTTGAAGGCAACATGGTGCTTCGTAGGGCTGGGAAGCTAGCACCAGTCTGCAACTCTTGAAAGCAGCCGTGTGTTTTTGGTATGCACGTTTGTGGCTGTCTTTTACAATTGCCTCTCGGTCCTGGGAAAGAATGCCTTTAATTCAAAGCAGTGTTACTCAGCTTTGGAAACTTGAAGATGGGTGGATGTCAACTCCCAGAATTCTGGGAGTTGACGTCCACCCATCTTAGGGTTACCAAGATTGTAAAACATTGGTTGAAGGGATTTGCAGAGAGGTGCTATTGCGCAGCTCTAACGTCTCCTCGTTATTCTAAATATTAAACCGTATCGAAGATAGAGCAAAGCATTTCCATCAAGAGACGCGGTGGCACAATGGTTAGGATGCAGTAGTGCAGGGTATTTCTGCTGACTGCAATTTGCCTGTTCGAATCTCACTAGGCTCAAGGTTGACTCAGCCTTCCATCCTTCTGAGATCAGTAAAATGAGGACCCAGATTGTTGGGGGCAATAGGCTGACTCTGTAAGCCACTTATAGAGGGCTGTAAAGCAGTGATTTATAAGTCTAAGTGCCCTTCCTTCCTTCCTTCCTTCCTCCCTCCCTCCCTCTCTCCCTCCTTCCTTCCTTCCTTTCTTCCTTCCTTCCTTCCTTCCCTTCCCTTCCAGTGGTTAGAATGCAGCATTGTAGGCTAACTCTGCCCACTGCCAGGAGTTTGATCCTGACCAGCTCAAGGTTGACTCAGCCTTCCATCCTTCCAAGATGGGTAAAATGAGGACCCAGATTGTTGGGGGCAAGAGGCTGACTCTGTAAACCTCTTAGAGGAGGCTGTAAAACTCTGTGAAGCAGTATATAAGTCTTAAGGGCTATTGCTATTTTCCTTCCTTCCTTCCTTCCTTCCTTCCTTCCTTCCTTCCTTCCTTCCTTCCTTCCTTCCTTCCTTCCTTCCTTCCTTCCTTCCTTCCTTTCCAGTGGTTAGAATACAGTATTGCAAGCTAACTCTGCCCACTGCCAGGATTTCGATCCTGACCGGCTCAAGGTTGACTCAGCCTTCCCTCCTTCCGAGGACACAGATTGTTGGGGGCAAGAGACTGACTCTGTAAACCGCTTAGACAGGTCTGTAAAAGCACTGTGAAGCGGTATATAAGTCTAAGTGCTATTGCTGTTTCCAGAGGATATTGGGGCAATGATGGTTTGCTTGAGTTGGCCATCAGCCAGTTTCAATTATCCACTTTTCATCCAACCCAGAGTCCTGGCTCGTGAGTCAATCTTTGACAAGATGGATTTACAAGCCTTCCAACAAATTTGGCACGGATGGCCTGTCTAGGCTGGTTCATTCATTTTTTTTTAATCTGATCTTTTTTCCTCCTTCAGGACTAGAGGAGTTAAATGATGGAGAAGATTCCAAAACAGGTCAGAGAACAGTTTGATCTTCTATCAGTTCTTGATTGATACTTCCAGACATACCTCTGCTCTTGCTTGTTATCCGAGTATAAAATAGTCCTCGACTTACAGCCATTCATTTAGTGACCGTTCGCAGTTACAACCTTCCGACAAGCAAAGCCAATGGAGGGAAAGCCGGATTTGTTTACCGACGGTGTGATTCATTTAACAGCTGCAGTGATGGGCTTAATGAACCCAGCAAAAAAAAAAAAAAAGAAGGGATAGTAATATTGGGCACACAACCCATCTAAGGTGTGATTGTGAAACCGCCATAGAGGGCCAGTGACTGTCAAAATGTTGGACGCAGGTCTTTGCAGGTGGGTCGTAATTTCGAATGGTCACTAAGCAATCGGTCATAAATTAAGGACTCTAATTTCCTGTTGTTGTTTGCCCAGTATGTAAACAACATCTACATACTGGGCAAAAGTGACACTCCAGAAGCCCAAAAGGGAACAAAAAGTCCAAAACGCCTCCCTACCAGCAATCAACACTCAAGACACTCAACACTCAGAGGAGCCTAGCTGAACCCCCGGATTAACATCGGACCAAAAATCAAGAAGTAAACAATACCCCAATCAAGGAACTGCCAAAGAAGGCGGTAAACAGCCCAGGATGACCTCAACCAACACCGAGAGGGCAAGTCACTAGAATATAAAGTGGGAGCAAACGCCACTCCTTGCTAGCACTGATGATGTTCCCTAATTTGGTAATGAAACGTGTGGAAGAAAACCACCAAGGTTACAGAGCCTCTAGGACCCGAAAATCATTGTTGTCCTCCCCCTCCCTCTCCTCCTCGTCCTCGTCCTGCTGCTCCTCCTCCTCCCTGCAAACCCCACTCCTTTCTAGTACCAATGATTATCTACTTGGGTAATGAAACATTTTCAAGAAAAGAACCAAGTTCAGACAGCATCTAGGACCCCAAAATCATCATTGTCCTCCGCCTTCCCGCTCCCCAACCTCCCTCTCACTTGTCCCCCTCCCCTCTCCAACCTCCCTCCTCCTCCTCCTCACCGTAACCTAGTTTGGTAATGAAACATCTGCAAGAAAATTGACTTCAGAGAGTACCTAGGATCCAAAAGTTCTCATTGTCCTGCCTCTCCTCCTTCCCTCCCCAACCTTCCTCTCCCTCCTCCTCCTCCTCCTCCTCCTCTTCCTCCTCAACCACCTCCTCTTCCTCCTCCACCACCTCCTCTTCTTCCTCCTCCTCTTCCTCCTCCTCCTCCTCCACCACCTCCTCTTCCTCCTCCTCCTCCTCCTCTTCCTCCTCTACCACCTCCTCTTCCTCCTCCTCCTCTTCCTCCTCCTCCTCCACCACCTCCTCTTCCTCCTCCTCCACCACCTCCTCTTCCTCCTCCTCCTCTTCCTCCTCTTCCTCCTCCTCGTCCTCTTCCTCCTCCTCCTCCTCCTCCTCCTCCTCCTCCTCCTCCTCCTCCTCCTCCTCCTCCTCCTCCTCCTCCTCCTCCTCCTCCTCTTGAAACACCTGGAAGAAAACAACCACGTTCAGAGAGCACCTAGGACCCCAAAGGCATCATCCTCCCTCTCCCCCTCCCCTCCCCAATGTCCCTCTCACTCATCCTCTTCCTCCTCCCCCCTGCAAACTCTACTCTTTACTAGCACTGATGATAGTACCTAGTTTGGTAATGAAACGTGTGCAAGAAAACGACCAAGTTCAGACAGCACCTAGAACTCCCTAAGCCATTGTTGTCCTCCCCCATCCCATCCCCTCCCCTCCCCTCCCCTCCCCAATCCCCCTCTCGCTCATCCTCCCTGCAAACTCTGCTCCTTTCTAGTACTGATGGTATCACCTCGTTTGGGTAACAAAACACCTGCAAGAAAAACCACCAAACTCAGAGAGAGCAGCGAGGGGACCCTCCTCATTTCAACCCTCAGCTACATACGGTATATATTCTCCTGTATTGAAATCAAAAGCGAGAGTTTTGATTTCGAACAAAGGCGTGACAATTCCTTGGCATTCTGCCGGTTATCCCAGAAGTAGAATATTGCGGGTTTTACAATGTGGCCAGCAGGGAGCAGTGCAGGACTTCCTTTTGTACATCGTATAACAGTTGAAAGTTGCTTTAACAGGAGAGTAGAGCCAGCTCTTTGCTTTGAAGGACTGTTAGAGAGATGTTCAGACTCCGTAAGAGTCACGTTACTGGTTTCACTCTGTTCGGCACCTTCCTCTGGTGCTCAATCCACTGACGCCTCCTTCTTTTTTCCCCCCATTGCATGGACAGCCTTGCAACCTCTGAAAAACACGGATGCCAAAGAAGGTAAGGGCGGTTGTGCTTTGCAGCAAACACAGGTGGGGCGTCGTAGCTTCAGGTCCTTTCAAAGTGAAGGGGTGGGAGGCCACAACTGAGTGGCACATTCGTTCTGCCTACAGAGCGATCCGGATTAAATCTGCAGCTCTCGCTTTTGTCCTCTCTTGCAACCAATGGCGGTGACCAAAGTTGGCAATTCCGTTACATGACTCCCCCCGCTGCTTTGATTTTGACACAGAAGTAAGGATACCGTGCTTTGCCATTGCTCAGATTAGGCTTCGTCCTTCGCTCGTCATCTCAAATCCGAAAGAGAGAGGGAGGGAGGGAGGGAGGGAGGGAGGAAGAGAGAGAGCAGCTGGGAAGCGCCACTGCTGATTCACAAAAGACTCTACTGGCATCACTCTCAGCATATGAATTTTAAACTCTGAGTAAGCAAACTTTCTGGGGAGACAAAGACATTTTGGTAAGGAAAGTGCAATTCCTGCATGGGCATGAATTAAAAGCTCACGGGCTTTTTGAAGCCCTTTCTACTCAAAGGGAGCTGCTCCTGAATTTCCCTACTTGCTCTGGAATAAATCTCCACCTAACAAGCCTATGGCGAGCCTATGATGAGAGAAGACAGACAGACAGACAGAGAGAGACAGAGAGAGAGAGAGACAGGGATAGACGGAGAGGGAGACAAAGAGAGAGACAAAGAGACAGGGAGAGAGAAAGATGGAGAGAGAGAGACGGAGAGAGAGAGGGAGAGAGAAAGAGAGAAGGAGAGAGAGAGAGAGAAAGAGAGAGAAAAGGAAAGAGAGAGGGAGAGACAGAGAGAGAGAGACAGAGAGAGAAAAAGAAGGAGAGAGAGAGAGAGAGAGAGAGAGAGGGCCTAGTAATCACTGAAAACTATTTCATGGGGACCTAACCCTAATCACTTAAGGTTAGGGTTAGGTCCCCATGAATCACTTAAGGTTAGGGTTAGGTCCCCATGAATCACTTAAGGTTAGGGTTAGGTCCCCATGAATTTGGATAACAAAATGAACACCACTGACTGATTTATAGGGCATTGCTATGCTTAGGAGGTAGAAGCTATCCTATCTATGTTTCCTGGTAAAATACATAGGAAAATCCCATAGGAGGGCAAACCCACTTAGGGTTAGAGTTAGGTCCAGGGGTGAAATGCTACCGGTTCGCTCCGCTTCGGTCAAACCGGTAGGTCAACTAAGCTGGTAGTTTTAAAAAGCTACTGATTCCTCTGAACCGGTATTTCTGACGATCAGCTGTGCCGCACAGTTTAGCTTCGCTGGAAGCAGGAAATCCTGCTTTCTAGCGAAGCTAAATCACACAGCACAGCTGTTACCCCCCCTCGCTGTTCTGTCTACCTAATGAAGTCTTCTTTTTCCATGCGAAGCGTGCATTTGGCATGCACTGCGCATATACATGCAGCGTCCTTTGGGGCTCACCATGCGTGCATGGGCAGCAAACCGGTGGCGATCCAAGGAGGATTTCACCACTGGTTAGGTCCCCATGAATTCAGACAGAAAGATGGACACTGCCAATGGATTCGCAGCTCATGGGTATGCTGAGGAGGGCGCTGACTTTTCCACCCCATCCTATCTACGTTTCCTGGTAAAATACATGGGAAAATCCCATGGGGGGGGACAACCCACTTAGGGTTAGGGTTAGGTCCCCATGAATTTGGACAGCAAAATGGACTCCGCCAATGGATTCATAGCTCAACGGTTTGCTTGGGGGTGGGTGGGGTGGCACTGACATTTCAGCCCATTCTTTTTACATGGGTGGACAGATACATTTCTCCCTATTCTGTGACCCAAACGGGATTGGTTTTCTTTTTACTATCTGTGGGCTTCAACTCCCTCAGAATTCCCCAGCCAGCCGGAAGTCTACTCATCTTGAAGTTGCTAAGGTTGAGGAACACTGGGGTGTAACGAGGAGGGGACTCTGATAGCCTACCCTTTGGGGTGTCCCCATCTTCCCCAGCCCAATACTTTGGACCTTCTTGGAAGACTAACCCATCCCGATTTTGAAAAGTTATTGTTCCTTTCTTTCCAGATATCGCCGAAGAAATTGATTGACGATAATGGAGGTCAAGGCAATAGCCACCTCTCAAGGCCGAAGTTGGCAAGCCAACCCCTTGAGATCTTCCTCCAGCATAGACAATAGAAGAGGCAAGAGGGAATTGCCTTAAAGCCTACCACTCAAAGCTCCATATGCCTTCTTACAGATTTTTGCCTTCTCCACAGACCTGGCCCTCCTACCCTGGATTGAGAAAGAGGCTGGAACTCAACTTACTCCTTGCCCCAAGCTTGGGATAGCCAAGGTCCTTCTTCATCCAATGTATCCAAGACTACTTATTCTTCTCCCTGTTGACCTTACACGGCAAAACCTGATCTCTATCCACCAAGTTGTGATCACAATTTGGATCCACATGAAGATCCCACAATCAGGGTGGAGAACATAATCCATCTCAGCACTTCTATTTTGATTGTTGTTCTTGCCTTCTTCTGCCTGCAATTCCCCCCCCCCCGGAGGGGATTCGCCCACTGGATTTTAAGCCACTGCCTCTGGGAACAGTTTTCCTTTCTCTCTGCATGGATCTTTGCCTTCTCTTATCATTCATCCAAGAAGCAAAGTTAGTCTTCTGGGATTTGGCCGAGAGACCAACTCAGTATCTCTGGCATCCTGGCAAAGTGTGGGTCAGATGGGTCACCACCAACTCGCCATGGACCACTCACTGCGGGACAAGAGTTACATTAATATCAAAGAAATGGAATAGAATCATTACCCTGTTTCCCCCAAAATAAGACATCCCCTGATAATAAGGCCAATTGGGCTTTTAAGCGCATGGCAATAAGGCCAAGTGCTTATTTCAGGGTTAAAAAAAATATAAGACAGGGTCTTATTTTCGGGGAAACATGGTAAAGAACAGGTGCAAAAGGAGGGACAAAATGAAATGCAAATGACAAAAAGTAAAATATTTTTTAAAAAATTATTTTAAATACTGTATTTTTCGGAGTATAAGACGCAGCTTAGTTTTGGGGGAGGAGAATAGGAAAAAAAAATCTGCCCATCAGGTATTCATCTGGCTAGTGTAATTAGTGTGGTCAGCTTCAGCACATTAGTTTGCTGGTTTTTTATCCCCTGCTTGGGGATAAAAAACAGCTTCTAAGGCACAGCTGAGAGGAAACAGCAATGAGAAAAGCAGGCAAAGCACGGGGAGATCGCTTCACTCGGCTAGCGCCTAGTTAGGTCTGAAAAAAAGCTACTAAAGAACAGCTGAGAGAGCAAAGCATGGAGATCGCTTCACTAGCTAGCACTCACTAGCTAGCACCTTGTTAAGCACAGCAGAGAGTCGAGTCGAGGGAGCAGGCAGAGCTGGGAAGATCGCTTCACTCACTAGTGCCTCATTAGCGCCTCATTAGGGCTGAAAAAAAGCTTCGAAAAAGCTACATTCGGAGTATAAGACGCACCCAAATTTTCAGCCTCTTTGGGGAGGGGGGGAAGGTGCGTCTTATATTCTGAAAAATACGGTAATTAAATTGAAGTGTTCAATTCTCCTGCGGTGAGTTGTCCCACAACAAATTGGCAATGTAGTGTCAGAGTGCCCCAATGCGAACCTATAGGAAAGTAAAACCCTCGATTCCATTTGGTTGAAGTGAAAAGAACTTTTATTTTAAAAAGGCTGACTGCGATAAAGACAGGTGGAAACTGAGGTTCCTGCTCAAACATACAAAGCCAAACCTACGGTTCGCCATCCCTCCCCCCCCAAGCCCAGTTTCATCATTGACCAATCCGGCGTTGCCGCAATGTTTTGAGAAATGCTGTTCAGTTGCTGGAATTTCACACCCAGGACAAACGGCCTTGAAGATGCCAGGCACAAATGGCCTTAAGTGCTCTGCTCTCCTTCACCTGTCATTCCCTTCTCCCAAATTCCCACCATTGTTGTATACAGGTGTATATTGCTTCCTTCTTCCTTTCCGCTCCCTTCCCTCTTTATGGCAGGACGCCAAACCAAAGATGGAGGAGGATCTGACTATGTGCCTAAACACTTTTTCTGCTGGGAATTTCCAAAAACTCTGGCCATCAGAGATGGCATAAGGGAAACGGATGCATGACCTGAGGGCGTACATCTTCTTTCATAGTCATCAGTAAACGCTGTTACAGTCAGCATTAGAAATAGGGTTCTTTTTTTAAAAAAACAATAACTTAGAAAAAAATATAATGGAAGTGTTCTGATTTAGGCGTTCCCAAACCACGACGCAAACTCCTTGTGCCCTTTTTATTAAGTTACTGTGAATTTCTCACATTCACATCCAGCGAAGTCTTTCAAGAGAGCATTTACAGTCACAGACCTTATCTGGCTTGGCGAGCTGCCAGGCCGATATCTTCAAAACTTGGCAAGGACTCTGAGAGTCGCGAACCAATTAAGCGAACTAATTTGTCTCCTGCAAACTCCGCTCCTCTTTCGCTCCTCTTTTATTCCCTCTGGGAGGGGCTCTTCATCATCCACCTGTGGCCTTACTCCCAAGTTGACCCTTGTTCTTTAGCTGTTCCCTTCGTCTGCAACTCTGCTCATGCGCACACTGGGAACAGGATCCAGCTGTTTGTCTGCCTCACTGATGTCCGATTCCAAAGGCAGCTGATAACTGTCAGACGGCCCTGGCCCCCTCTCTGCCTCCGACACAGAGCTTTCCCCAGACTCCAGGACTGGCTCATGTTCCTCCCCAACCTCCGCTGCGGGTCACAACAAAAAGTGCCTTTCAGCAGTGCTGGATATCGCCTTTCAGCAAGAGACACTTATTATGCACAAAGAAACCTCACAGGGAACGGACTATATTCTTTCTGCAAGCTTCCTTTAAAAAAAAATAAAAGATCAACAGCAACCAACGTAGGTGGAAATAAAATCTGACTTCGGTAAACTTTGCAGATATGTTCAGGTTTGCCTTGAAACCAGTCACATTCATGGGGTGGGGTTTACTTTTAAGTGTGCCTGAGATTAAAGCCGAAATACTTGGTCAGAGGTCTCTGGTTTTCTTCCCAAGCTTCAAAAATGTCAGTCTTTGATTCTGAGTGCCGAGAATGCCGTAGAATCTGCTCCCCGTTTTCTTTCTTCTGTGGCTCTAAAGAGTATCTGGAGGAATAGGAATAGGGAATTCCAATCATGTTGAGCAGTTGTTGGACATGGTAGGGGGCAAGTCTGGAACTGCCGAGGAAAGCAGCTCAAGGAAAGGCAAATTAAGATTAAACAGAGGCTACTGGAGGATGCATATAGAAGGAGAATGAAAAACTTACAGGCTCTCTACTTCCTTTCATATTAGAATGCCGAAGACCATCAACTAGAGCCTGGTGGAAAACCTACAGATTTCAGAATGAATTTTTCAGTGTGCGGGAATTTCAACTCGAGTTCCTGAGGTCACCAAGCCAAACTATTGCTATGAATGTTAATAGAGGCAAGAAACGGGGTCCTTAACACACACACGATGGAGGCATGAATGAGAAATGGATTAAATTCCTTGATTAACAGAATGACAGAGTTGAAAGGGACCTTGGAGGTCTTCTAGTCCAACCCCTGCCTAGGCAGGAAACCCTACACCACTTCAGACAAATAGTTATCCAACATCTTAAAAACTTCCAGTGTTGGAGCCTTCACAACTTCTGGAGGCAAATTGTTCCACTGGTTAATTGTTCTAACATTGGTTAGATTGTCTCTTCTCTTCTCTTCTCTTCTCTCTCTTCTCTTCTCTTCTCTTCTCTTCTCTTCTCTTCTCTTCTCTTCTCTTCTCTTCTCTTCTCTTCTCTCCTCTCCTCTCCTCTCCTCTCCTCTCCTCTCTCTCCTCTCCTCTCCTCTCCTCTCCTCTCTCCCCTCCCCTCCCCTCTCCTCCCCTCCCCTCCCCTCCCCCTTTCTCCCTTCCCTCTCTCCTCTCTTCCCCTCCCCTCCCCTCAAGGTAAAGTTTCCCCTGTCTAGCCATGTTTGACTCTAAGGTATGATGCTCATTTCCGTTTCTTGGCTGAGGGAGCCAGCGTTGAGCATTTTCCATGGTCATGTGCCAGCATGATTATATGACAAAAGCACACAGGATACTGTTACCCTCCCAGAGAAGTGGTACCTATTAATCTCATATTTTCATGCTTTCAAACTGTTAGGCTGGCAGGAGTTGAAGCGAGGATGGGAACTCACCCTGTCATATTGTGGTGCTTGGCTCTCGAACCCAAGCTGTCAGCTTTCCAGCTGAGAAGCTCAGTATCTTTAACCACTTGAGCCATCACGCCCTCTTGTCTATTTCCTTGTCCATGCACATGGTCAAGTCCAGAGTGAATGAGCAGCCAATCGATTCTCCCTGATGGACCGTCTTACAAATATTGGAGAACAGTAAATCCTGAAATCCCAAAGTCCTTCATCAAAAAGGCATCCTGTAGCAGCAAGAATCTTAATGAAGCTTCCATGGAATGGGGAATATCAGAAATGCAGATCAATTATGCCCATTTCAGTTTTGACAGTTATCCAATCCATAGTAGGTAACAAGTTGAGGAAGATGTTGAAAAATATCCAGGTGAGGGGGCCTGGCCAGGGAGTGTGGCCAGCTCAAAATCACTCGTGTTGGGAGTACCTGTGGTGGCCCAAGCACTCTGCCAGCGAAAATAGGCTCCCAAGCTCCATTTTTGCTGGCAGAGGCACTGTGGGCTAGTACTTTGCTGTTTCCAGAGCGGCCCCATGGGCCAAATCTAAGCACCCCACAGGCTGGATCCGGCCCCCGGGCCTTGAGTTTGACACTCCTGGCCTAGAGAGTGGTGTGGTAGCCTAGAGGTAAAGACTCTCACTTCCCAGGTTGAGAGTTCAATTCTAGGCAGTGGCAGATGTTTATCAGGGTGTAAAGAGAAAATATCTGCTGTGAATTTCGCATAGGTGTCAGGAAGGGCATCCAGTCTGCAAATGCTCAACTCCACTCAGTTGCCCAGACCCCATCCCGGAAGGAAGGGATCATACAGGATTATTAAAAGAAAAAAAAATCATTTTTGTGTGACAGAATAAGGAGAAATCCATTCGACCCACCCCCTTGCTATGACTCCTGCCAAGAAAGCTTTTCCAGATGTCACGTTGTCACACCTGTACTGTCCTTTGCAAATTCAGATTGAAGTTTTCTCCAACCGACCTGGTAAAACCTGGCTTCTGGTACATAATGAACGCATCAGTTCCATTTAACAGATAGGAGATCTTCCATGGCTAACAGCTAGAAACATCTTTATCCAGCTTAATTCCGGCGGATTTGTGTAATAGAAGGCACAGCTTTCTCCTGCCTGGTGCCACAGGTGTGCTTTCAGTGATTCTGTTCCATGCTGGCATATTGTGCTTCACCATTCCTATTAAATATGATTTGGAAACAAACTCATCTGACGCTTGCCTGAGTTGCAAGAACATCGAATTGGTCAAGGTTTTGACAAGCCACCTTGAAATTGCAAGATAATCTCAGTCAGGGTGAAACTTCTGAGATGCCGTTTGCATTCCAATAAATCCCTTGACTTCTCTGCGACTTTTCAAAGCGTGCTGACCGTTGGACGGAATGAACTGTTGTCTTACCAAATGCTTAGCAAACAGCCGAGGGTAACGCTCCTATGTCAACAGCCTAGTGAGGGCAATTAGAACTGGCTTGCATAATGCGTTCAATTTCGATTGACAAACCGCCGCAGCTGAGTTCATGCACTCTGCAAATGCTACAAACGAGCACGATTTGGCATGTGGCGGAATCGGGCAATCTTTGCCACCGGATCATTCGGTTGTTCCTTTGCTAGGGCAAATATCAAGATCACTTGAAATGTTACCATGTTTCCCCCAAAATAAGACTGGGTCTTATATTAATTTTTGCTCCAAAAGACGCATTAGGGCGTATTTTCTGGTTAGATCTTATTTGGGGGGGAAATACGGTACTAAGTGCATCCATCTGGCTGACAATCTTAACTGGGGCTTATTTTGGGGGGTAGGGCTTACATTACAAGCATCCTGAAAAATCATGCTAGGATTTATTTTCTGGTTGGGTCTTATTTTCGGGGAAACAGTAGTTTCCCTGAAAATAAGTAGTATGCTTTATAAAGCCTCAGTACAAGGGTTGGCAACCCGCGGCCCTGGAGATGCATGTGGCTCTTTCATCCTTCTGCTGTGGCTTCCTGTTGCCAGTCAGTAAAAGGGAAAAGGACGCTGCATTAGGAGGAGACTCTATGGTGGGGGAACCGGATTTCCGGTCGGCAGAGGAAAAAGAACGCTATGCTAGGAAGAGACTCTTTGATGGGGGAACTGGACTTCTGGTTGGCAGACGAAAAAAGCTGCCATGCTAGGAGGAGACTCTATGGTGGGGGGTAAACCAGACATCCGGTCGGCTCCAGAATTAACAGGGGGCTTCCAGTTACGACCTTTGTGGCTCTTTGAGTGTTTAAGGTTGCCGACCCCTGCCTTAGTAAGACCACCTTTAGAATATTGCATTCAGTTTTGGTCGCCACAATATAAACAAAGATGTTGAGACTTGAAATGAGTGCAGAGAGGAGCAACAAAGATGATTAGAGGGGGTAAAGGCTAAACACATGAAGCTGAAGAACATGTTGGAGGAAAGCAAACCACCTTCTAGCAATTGTCCTCCAAGTGTCTACAAGAGCAGAGATCCCCATCCCTGGCAACTTTACGACTGGTGGACTTCAACTCCCAGAATTCCTCTGCCAGCATGGGAATTCTGAGAGTTGAAGTCCGCAAGCCATAAAGTCGCCAGGGATGGAGACCCCTGTCTTAGAGATCTACTGATTGCCACGGACTTCATTTCTGATCGTTTCCCTTCCCAAACGCTGCCATACTCCTGAACTAACTGAATCTGGGACCTCTCATTGGTATGTAGTCCTACCTCCATGAGTTTGATTCTTAGGTAACCAACAAAAGGCCTAGGAAAAAAGAAAGTGGGATCCTGCAGAGAAACAATTGAGTTATTTAGGGAATGGAAAAGATGCCAAAAGAAGAGCAGATCTGATTTCAAACCCTCATCAGTTCTGCAAGAGTTGTCCGCTCGTGTTGTCTCTTGAGTTCCTCGGTCCCAGAAGGCCACCTTGGTGGATGGTGGGTAATGTCCTTGCTGCGACGCACTGCCGATCAATAAAAGAAAGCTTCAACTATCATGGGTTTATGCCTTTCATTGTGCAGTCCCATTGATGTTTGTTGAATCCCTACTGCCATGGCTGTATCTCATGTTTCTCTTTGGTTTCCCCCTTGGGCTTCCTTGAAAAATGAGCTGCTTAATGATGAATTAGGAAGGGGGAGGGGGGTGAGAGCCCCTTCTCTTGGCTTGCCCTAATTATTTGTGTTCCCTTCAAACTAGTCCTTTTCCAAACAAAATATGCAAAAGCCTTCTTTGTGTTCCTTAATTCACATTCTTCATTCTGCATTTTTTCCCCCGGGAGAAGTATATCAGGAAGGTGGGGAGGAGCTGGAGCAAGTAATGGGAGCTCAACCCATTGAGCGCCACCAGGGTCTCGAACACCGGAATGTCAGCTTTCCGGCTGGCAAGCTCAGCATCTTTAACTGTTGAGACATTGCGCCTCCTGCAAGCAGATAAATAGGTACCACTTCAGTCGGAAGGTAACAGCATTGCCTGCATCTCCTGCTGACCACATGACCATGGAAGTGTCTTCTTCAGACAATGCTGGTTCCCTCGCCTAAAAAATGGAGTTGCACACCACACCCTGGAGTTGAACAAGACTAGACAGGGGAAACTTTTACCTTTAATGTTAGGAAGGTGTTCTCTAGGGTAATAGAGTGCCATAGCATAGCTCTCTCACCCATCAGTTAGGTTGCATTCTGGAGATTTAACACTGGGTCTGAACCAGGTCATTGAATCTTATTCCATAAACTACCAATTTAATCAATCCTGGCTTAGCGTGATACCACAAATGCAAGCCAGGGGTTAATACAGGGATGGGCTTCAACAATTTTAGCAAGGGGTTCTCTGCCTGGTTGCTGGGTGGGTGTGGCCATGGTGGGCCTAACTGGCCTGCACCATGATGGGGAGCGGGGCATTTTTGCCCTCCCCGGGCTCCAAAGGCTTTTCTTGAGCCTCCGGGAGGGTGAAAATGGCCTCCCCAGACTCCGGAGGCCCTCTAGTGTTTCCGGCCTTCCCAAACTTCCAGTAGGCCCGTTTTTCACCCTCCCCAAGCCTCTGTACATGCCTTGCACTTATCTGTATCCAAAACAGGCCATGTTGGGACTCCTGGGAGGGGCACAGCATGGTGGGAGGGGCCAGCCAGGAGTGGGATTTGGGGGTTCTCCGAATTGCATAGAATCTTAGCTACAGGTTCTTCCAAATCCCTGCGAACCCCCAGTAACCACCCCTGGATTAATAGCTTCATTGAAAGAGGAGTTCTGCTTATTTAATAGCTGCAGTTCTGTAAAGGGAGGGGCCAGGTGCAAATCCTGAATTATTTGTTATTATCGCATGTTGACAGCTGGGCAGAAGCAGGTTTGTTGAGGTTTATAATCAGGCGGTCGGGATCCTAGATGGATTAGCTTTAGACAGTTTTCTGCTTCTGGCCTCAGGCAAGCAAAGAGCTCGCTGCAAAGTAGATTGAGTTTTAGAAATATAAATCCCCTCCCTCGACTGTCTTATCGGCAAAGGTGAGAATGGATGGCCTTTGGTTGTCTTGGCTCCCTAATTCCGACCTCTCCGCAAAGGTTCCCCCTTGCAGGGAGGAGGCCAGGACTTCTGCTGGATTTCTACGCCCCCCCCCCCCCACCCCGACTCTCCCAAGATGAGCTGGTGCCTTGATGGATGAGGTTTTTAATTAAGCAGGACGGGGCCTTATGATCTCCTTCATAAGGCTTGAATGCAATTGCGGAGTGGATAAAACTTACATCGCCGGAAGCCAAGTACTTTATCACAATGAGGGGAAATTGGATTATTCTGGAGGAAGAGAGTGGCAAACAATATTATCTCGATTAGGGCACAAAGCTATTTGCACTCGTATTCTCAGTCCCCTCCCTCTGCCGTGGATGCATTCGGGGCCAGAAAGCACCCCGCTGTAGTTATCAGTGAGCAATTGCAGGTCTGATGCCCAGATTTCATCTGAACCTGGGTGTGGTTGAGCCCAGATGGGGATTTGTCTTCACAGGGCAGCCTTGGAAGTAACAGAAGGGACTCGTCAGAGCAGGGCTGCTGTTAGGTTTTGGTATTATTGTTTTTCCTTCCTTCCTTCCTTCCTTCCTTCCTTCCTTCCTTCCTTCCTTCCTTCCTTCCTTCCTTCCCTTCTTTCCCCTTTTTCTGTTTCCTTCCTTCCCTCCTTCCCCTTTTTGTTTTCTTCCTTCCTTACTTTCATTCCCCCCTTCCTCCTCTGTTTCCTTCCTTCTTTTCTCTTTTCTTTGTTTCCTTCCTTCCCTCCTTCCCCTTTTTCTGTTTCCTTCCTTCCTTTCCTTCCTTCCTTCCCATGTTCTGTTTCCTCCCTCCCTCCCACTCTCCTTCCTTCCTTTCATCCCTCCTTCCCTCTTTTCCTGTTTCCTTCTTTCCTTCCTTCTTTTTCCTTTTCTCCCCTCCCTCCCTCCCTCCCTCAGATGCTGCAACCATCATAAATATGAACCCATTGCCAAGCATCTGAATTTTGGATCACGTGACTATGGGGATGTTGCAGTGGTCTTTAGTGTTGAAAAACGGTCATTGGTCGCTTTTATTCAATGGTGTTGTAACTTCGAAAGGTCCCTAAATGAACTGTTCTAAGTGAAGGACAACCTCTGTGTTCCCAGCTATGAGAACACATCAAACTCTCCGGACTCCATTGCTACCTCTTGGTCCCCTGCCGCCCTAAGCTTCAGGATCGTCTCCTGGAAGGTTGTTTTTCCCTTTCTGCCTTGTTCTGAAAATACCTCTCCCTTCTCCCAATCCAGCCATCATCACAACACGCCACTCTGGTCCCAAGCTATTGAAGCGGGTAGGGAGAAGAAAAATTTGCCAGCGTGCTACATTTCCCTTTCATAATTCACAGGACTTTTAAAATGCAGCTGCGGACCAGCAGCAAAACAGCTGGGAATCCTGGAGGCAATTTTACATTTTTTTTAAAACGAGAATTGTCCTCGCTGCTCATCGTAACAATCTTTCAGAATTCTTCGCAAATCCCCGGACAAATAATGTCCTGTGAATGTGGGTTGTGTGGAGACAAGCAGCTTATTTTATTTCCTTCTGAATGAAGGAAATCCTGAAGAACTGAAGAAGCTTCTTGGAGGAGAAGCAAAACGTCTTCAAAGCAAAAAAGCAAAGAAAGTCCAGTTGCCTTTTTGAAAAAAAAAAAAAAAAAGCCCCTTTGGGATTGAAGACAGATGTGCGGGCCCTATTCTCCACCTTCTTCATTAAGAGATGAAGGACTTTGAAAGATAATATGAGATCTTGCAAAACAACATTGCTAACCAAACAGAACTGCAAGAGGGCCCTCTATTATTACATTCATAAATCCAAAATAAAACCTGGTTGTATTGCTAGGACTCTTAAAAAAAAAAAACACAAAACAGGTTCTGTCCATTTGGCCTGGATGTGGAAAGTTGCCCTCCCTATTATGATTTTGGGTTATTCTTCTAAAGGCATTATTCTCCACCCCCCACCCCCATACACCTCTATAAATTTTCTTGTAACAGAAAAGAAAAGAGAGAGGGAGGGGAAAAAAATGTGAGTAAATGAATAGCTTTGCTCTCTTCAAAGGAAACTGCATTTTGCTGATGAAGCAGGGAGGTTGATAATGAAACACGTGGGCTAATAAAGCCAGAAAGCTAAAATTATTTAAAGTGGACCGTTATGTAGCTTTTCCACGCACCGAGGATTTTTGTTCTTTTCATTTCTACTTTTTTTTTTTAATTAAAATAAAAAAAAACGCCCAGCTTTTTGCTTTAATGACAAAAATGAATTTCATCTCTTTGTTGGATGTTGGCACTTTTTTGTTTTTTTGGAAATAGGTATGGATAACAGCGCAGCCTGGGGAATTCAAGGACAAATGTGGCATAAAAGCGAGGAAGGGGGGGGGGGGGAAATTGGAATAAATATTTAATCAACCGACTGCTTTTCAAGGGCGGGAAACGGGGACCCGGCGAGAGTTTGGGAAGAGCTACCTTTTAATTTTATAAATACCTCTAAAACAACTGGCGAGCCACCAAGGCAGACGAGAAAGAAAGGAACATCTGTTGAAGGAGCTGCGATTGGCCACTTGGTGCGGTTTTATATCTCACGGCTGTCGTTGTTGCCAGCCAAACTCGCGCGGCAAGAGAGCAAGCAGATGGAATTCAAGCTATAGTTTGGGAGCCAACCCTCTCTTGAAAAACCATCCTTCGCTGGATTATTTTAACACCGGCACAGACAAGGACAACTTGTCCCTCCTTTGTTCCTGGACCTGGGATGAAAGGAAAAGAGTTTAGAGTGTAGAGAAGAGCAACAAAGAGGATTAGGGGTCTGGAGGCTAAAACATAAAAAGAACGTATGGCTACGTTCTTTTTATGTTTTAGCCTCCAGACCCCTATGGAGCGTATGGAATTGCATATGGCTACTTTAATGAATATGTATATACGTATGTATATATGGGACACGGTGGCTCAGCGATCGAAAGGTCGGCAGTTCAGCGGTTCAAATCCCCAGTGCCGCATAACGGGGTGAGCTCCCATGACTCGTCCCAGCTTCTGCCAACCTAGCAGTTCGAAAACAGGTAAAAAATGCAAGTAGAAAAATAGGGACCACCTTTGATGGGAAGGTAACAGAGTTCCATGCGCCTTTGGCGTTGAGTCATGCCGGCCACATGACCATGGAGATGTCTTTGGACAGCACTGGCTCTTTGGCTTTGAAATGGAGATGAGCACTGCCTCCTAGAGTTGGGAACGACCAGCACATATGTACGAGGGGAACCTTTATCTTTACCTTTTTAGTTTAATTGCTTAACGCATTGTAAGCCGCCATGAGTCTCCGGAAAAGGGCGGCATATAAATTGAACCAATAATAATAATAATAATAATAATAATAATAATAATAATAATAATAATAATGAAAAGAAGGACTAGGGGTGGCAGGATAGCAGTGTTCCGATATCTCAGGGGCTGTCCCAAAGAAGAGGGAGTCAAGCTATTCTCCAAAGCCCCTGAGGGCAGGACAAGAAGCAATGGATGGAAACTAAAGGAGAGAAGCAACCTAGTACTAAGGAGAAATTTCCTGAGAGAAAGAACAATTAATCAGTGGAACAACTTGCCTCCAGAATTTATTTATTTATTTATTATTTATTTTGTCGCATTTCTATGCCACCCAACTCCCAAGGGACTCTGGGCGGCTTACAACAAAGAATAAAACAATGCGAACAATCCCACAAAAGATGTTAAAAACATTGAAACATTAAAAACGTTAAAAACGTTAAGTTGTGAATGCTCCATCAGTGGAGGTTTTCTAGAAGGGATTGGACAACCTTTTGTCTGAAATGGTAGAGGGTCTCTTGCACGGACTAGAATATCAGAGTGGCAATCAGCCCCGTTACCTTGCCTGGGGTAACTGCCCTCAATTAGGGGTGGAATCGTGGCTTTTTCCTTCTGTATACTTTGAAAAAAAAAATAAACCGAAGATATATTTTCTAATTAAACTCATATTTATTTGTTGTAAAGAAAATATAACATCTTACTAATCTAAACTAGTTACATCTTGGAAAAGTGCCCCGGCTACCTCGTGGCAGCCGAACAAAGAAAAGTTTTAGAGAAGAAGAAAGGAATGTAGACATGCGCAGTAGATTAGAGATAAGAACTTGGCAAGCTACGGTAAGTCTGAAAGTCCAGAAATAAAAGCTCAGCTGGTAAATACAAAAACACAGTGACATGAAGACTTCCAAGATCCCTTCCAACTCTCTTGTTCCATTAATACTGCCGCAACACCAGTAACAGCTCCTCGTGAAAGGGGAAGCTGAAAACCAAGAGCGAGAGAAACCTGAAAGAAAATCTCAACCACCCTGAGCATGAGGTAGAAAAACAGAAGCCTAATTCCCAGGGAAAGAGCCCTCCTGAGAAATTCAGCAGCCGACGTTGGCACGACATTATCTAAAATGCCAACTGAGCCACGAAGACCATTAGTGGCCACCATTTCCCCCTCTGTGGTGAGTCACGTTGTGTTTCTATTTATAAGGAGTAGCAACAGAGTTAATACACATCTATCCACAAAACAACACACATCGGGGTAATAAATTAGTCACTCCTTTCATTGTCAGCTTCGGAGCGATACTTAAGGGCCCAATCGGATCCCTTTTCATAAAGGGTGAGAATTTCCCAGATTGGCACTCTATAACAAGAGGGATGGCACAGGCTCCCTCTGGGTGATGCATCTGCCGTGCACCCTATTTAGAATAAATCGAATCTGATGGCAAATCAGCATCTGTTAAACTCTGTCAGGGATGGTATAGGGCAGTGATGGCTAACCTTTTTGTTGTCACGTGCCGAAAGTGCACTCATGCGCTCGCACCCATAATGCAATGCGTGCATGACCCCCCCATTCTCCCCCACCCCTGCACATGCGTACGTGACCCCCTTGAACTCTTGCTTGAGAGGGGTTGGATTAGAAGACCTCTAAGGTCCATTCCAACCAGAGGTGGGCTCTACTTACCTTTACTACCAGCTCGCAATGGGATTGTGCTTCTGTGCATGCTCAGATCACCGATGATGACATCCGGAGTGGTGGACTTGGTGTCCCACTGGTTTTATTACTGGTTCCTGTGAACTGGTCTGAACCGGGAGCAACTCACCACTGCTTCCATCTCTGTTATTGTGAAAGCAAAGGGATGAAGGAAAGCCTCAGTTCTGCTAAGACGTGATTATTTATCCCGTTACTCACTGATTTAAATTTATACGCCGCTCCTCTCGCCAATCAGGTGTGCCTCTTGGGTGGCTTACAAAGGCTCAAAAGAGAAGCACCAGAATTCAACGGCCAATCTGTTTTTCTAGTGCTTCGTCAAAGCCAGGGTGTTTGGGAACAATTAGCATTGGAGGATCTCGCATTTGGTTGTACGGACCTGCTGCTTCTCCGCAGGAGTTTATTTTGACAGCCTGGAGAGCCTTGCCTGAAGCCCAGTGACCGGGCAGGAGGTGGATAATGAGCTGGAAAGAGAAGTCCTGCCAGCACAATTCATTCTCAAGCGCTCTGCAGCCAGGCAAGGATCAAAGATGTGGGTTTCTGCTCCACAGGAATGAGCTGAAGGAAGACAAACAATCACTATTATGAAAATCCATCTCCAGGAATAGCCTATGGATTTGCCTGGCCAGCTCATGAATGATTTAACAGAATAACCGAGATGGAAAGGACCTTGGAGGTCCTCTAGTCCAACCCCCTGCTTAGGCAGGAAACCCTGTACCATCTCAGACAAATGGTTGTCCAATCTCTTCTTAAAAACTTCCAGTGTTGGAGCATTTACAACTTCTGGAGACAAGTGGTTCCACTGATTAATTGTTCTCACTGTCAGGAAATTTCTCCTTAGTTCTAAGTTGCTTCTCTCCTTGGTTAGTTTCTATTCATTAATTCTTGTCCTGCACACAAAGTTGCTTTGGGGAATAGAACAGAATAATAAGGTTGGAAGGGACCTTTGAGGTCTTCGAGTCCAACCCCTTGCTCAAGGAGGAGATCCTACACCAGGGTCTACACCAGGCTGGTTGGGGAATTCTGTGAGTTGAAGTCCACAAGTCTAAAACAACTTCTAGAAACAAGTCCTTCCACTGATGAATTGCCCTCACTGCCAGGAAACTCCTCCTTAGTTCTAGGTTGCTTCTCTCCTTGATGAATTTCCATCCATTGCTTCTTGTCCTACCCTCAAGTGCTTTGCAGAATAGCTTGACTCCCTCTTCTTTGGGGCAGCCCCTTCTTGAAGGACAGATCAAGAAGAACACTGAAGGACAGATCCAGCCTGTAGTCCTGAGATTCATTTCACAGCCTGATTGGTCTCTCTGCTTGAACATGGGATCTATCTATCATCTTAGGAAGACAAAGGCCTTTGGCCAAACAGGAATGACATTGCCTACTTCATAGTATCTTTACAATGACAAATGTGAGGCAACTGCCAATGTGTTGGTAAGGTGAAAATGTAAATAATTGCCAGCCATGGTGGCGCAGTGCATAGAATGCAGTATTGCAGGCTAACTCTGCCAACTCCCAACAGTTCGATTCTGACCAGCTCAAGATTGACTCACCTTTCTATCCTTCCAAGGTTGGTAAAAGGAGGACCGAGGTTGTTGGAGGCAATAGGCTGACTCTGTAAACTGCTTAGAGAGGGCTGTAAAAGCACTGTGATGCGGTATATAAGTGCTATTGCTATCTTCCTTCCTAGGTTTCTTCCTTGCTTCCTTCTTTCCCTTTCTCCCTCCTTTGTTCCTTCCTTCATTCCTATGTTTGTTCATTCTTTCGTTCCTTCCCTCTTTCCTTCCCAGTGGTTAGAATGGCAATATTGCAGATTAACTCTGCCCACAGTCAGGAGTTCAATCCTGACTGGCTCAAGGTTGACTCATCCTTCCATCCTTCCAAGGTCAGTAAAATGAGGATCCCGATTGTTGGGGGCAATAGGCTGACTCTGTAAACCGCTTAGAGAGGGCTGGAAAGCCCTGTGAAGCGATATATAAGTCTACGTGCTATTGCTATAAGTTTAAAATCCAGGATGGGGATTTTTCCCCTTCCCCTTGTTTTTCTTTCCACCTCACCTCTTTTCCCCATCTTCTCCTAAGAAGACATCCCTGTCTAATTCACAGCTCATCTGGCTAGTTTCTCTTTAATGTTAATGGCACTGAGATGTAAGCATTGAAGTAAGTCTAAGCCCTGCAGACTTGGAGCTATTATCATCTCTAACTATAGCCATTCTTCACTTTTTTCCCCCCATTCTTCACAGTTAATGATGCTATCACGTAACAGAATTCCAAAGATGAGGTACAGTGAATAAGGTCTTGATGTACCCAACCAGCATTCTTTAAAATCACATAGTATCTGGTTCCATCTCCCACACTCCAAAAACCAAACTAAACCGAATTAAAGGAGAATATTTGTTTGAAGTGAAGGGCCCTTGGTGATCTCTGCGCTCGATGGGTTTCTTGAAGACATTCCATGACCCAACTAGGGAGCATCATCAGAGCTAGAAGGGAGTGGGATTTGCAGAGAGGAGGAGGAGGAGGAGGAGGAGGAGGAGGAGGAGGAGGAGGAGGAGGAGGAGGAGGACTGTGGCATCCTTGATGCTCTCTGAGCTTGGTGGCTTTCTTGAAGACATTCCATGACCCAACTAGGGAGCATCATCAGAGCCAGAATGGAGTGGGATTTGCAGAGAGGAGGAGGAGGAGGGGGGGAAGAGGAGGAGGAGGAGGAGGAGGAGGAAGAAGAAGCAGCAGAGGAAGAGGAAGAAGAGGAGGAGGAAGAAGAAGAGGAAGAAGAAGAAGAGGAAGAAGAAGAAGAAGAAGAGGAGGAGGAGGAGGAGGAGGAGGAGGAGGAGGAGGAGGAGGAGGAGGAGGAGGAGGACGACTGTGGCATCCTTGATGCTCTCTGAGCTTGGTGGCTTTCTTGAAGACATTCCATGACCCAACTAGGGAGCATCATCAGAGCCAGGTAATGGAGTGGGATTTGCAGAGAGGAGGAGGAGGAGCGGGGGGGAGAGGAGGAGGAGGAGGAGGAGGAGGAGGAGGAGGAGGAGGAGGAGGAGAAGGAAGAAGAAGAAGCAGCAGAGAAAGAGGAAGAAGAGGAGGAAGAGGAAGAGGAAGAAGAGGAAGAGGAAGAAGAAGAGGAAGAAGAAGAAGAAAAAGAAGCAGAGGAAGAGGAAGAAGAGGAGGAGGAAGAAGAGGAAGAGGAAGAAGAAGAAGAGGAAGAAGAAGAAGAAGAAGAGAGGAGGAGGAGGAGGAGGAGGAGGAGGAGGAGGAGGAGGAGGAGGAGGAGGAGGAGGAGGAGGACGACTGTGGCCTCCTTGGTGCTCTCTAAGCTTGGTGGCTTTCGTGAAGACATTCCATGACCCAACTAGGGAACATCATCACGTCTCTCAAATGCACAACCCTTTTGAAAATCAACCCAGCTATTCCAGACCCTTCTGTTGAGCTTCATGCAGAATTCTGGAAGGTCTGAATCATATATGACCACGCAGGAAGCCTGGAACTCACCTGTCCAAATAGAGTAGGCTTGTTGAAGGCTATTAAGGGACCCGAATGGGGATGGAGGGGGTGAGATTCCAGGTAAGGACGCTGTGATTCTTCCGGTACGGTTCACTCAGATAACCATTCAGCCGAATTCACTACATAAGAGCCCTCAGATTGTACGAAATGTTCCCAGTCCTACCTGCTTTTCCTAAACGGATCAGCATGTTTTCGAGTCTGATTTCCCTGTATTTAAAATTCAGTTGCCAAGCCGTGCAACTCCTGTGTGTACAATTAAAAATACATTTGAATGCAATACAGTACAATGATAGAACACATAAAATACCCGAGAAGACATAATAAAAGCCTAGCTATAACAACTATCAAACTTAGTCTGGCAGAACCATAATGGGCTCTCAAAGGCCAGGAATGCGCTCAGCATACCCAAACACTGTAGCGTGGTGAATCAACTCTGGTTTTATTTCAAGGGCAGGCCATTCCAGAGAAGAAATAACTTTAAATATAGAACCCCATCACCTTCTCCTCTTTCTGATAGATGTCAAATGAAAATCAACTGAGGTCATTGGACAAGGAAAGCCCTGGGATGTGGCCTGTGGACTTGTTCTTCTCTGTCCTAAATTCAGAGGGCTGGAAGGGACCTTGGAGGTCCAGCGGTCACCAACTGGTGGTCCGTGGACCACTGGTGGTCTGCGAGAAAATTTTCGTGGTCCGCAGAAAAATTATTTGCATTTTTTATATTGCACTAAACCAGGAGTCCTCAAACTACGGCCCCTGGGCTGGATACGTGCAATGAATGCTTGTGGTTTTGTTTTTTTAAAAAATTTGATTTATATTTATTTATTTATTATTTCAATTTATATACCGCCCTTCTCCCCGGGAGGGGGACTCAGGGCGGTGAACAACCAGATTTAAAACACATATAATACAAACATTAAAAGAATAATAAAATTAAATTAAATTCATTGGCGTTCCAAATAAAATTCTAACCCCATTAAAATACCCAATTTAAAACCCCAGGAATCAATAAGAAAAATTTTGTTAAAACCCCATTAAAACAATCAAGCAAGGCCGGCTTGTTGAAATAAATAGGTCTTAAGGGCCTTTCGGAAAGTGCGGAGGTCCGGGATCAAACGAACTTCTGGAGGCAGCTCGTTCCATAGGGTGGGTGCCCCCACAGAGAAGGCTCTCCCCCTGGGGGCCACCAGCCGACATTGCTTGGCTGATGGCACCCTGAGAAGGCCCTCTCTGTGTGAGCGTACTGGCCGGTGGGAGGTTATCGGTAGCAGCAGGCGGTCCCGCAGGTACCCCGGTCCCATGCCATGGAGCGCTTTAAAGGTCAAAACTAACACCTTGAAGCGCACCCGGAAGACCACCGGAAGCCAGTGCAGCTCGCGCAGGAGAGGTGTCACATGGGAGCGCCCTGTCGCTCCCATAATCACCCGCGCGGCCGCATTCTGGACCAGTTGGAGCCTCCGGGTGCACCCCAAGGGGAGCCCCATGTAGAGAGCATTACAGTAGTCCAGGCGAGACGTGACGAGTGCATGAGTGACCGTGCACATGGAGTCCCGATCCAGAAAGGGGCGCAACTGGCGCACCAGGCGAACCTGATAAAAGGCCCCCCTGGCCACGGCCGCCACATGCCCTTCCAAGGACAGCCGTGAATCCAGGAGGACACCCAAGTTGCGCGCCCCCTCTGTGGGGGCCAATGACTCACCCCCAATAGCCAGCGATGGTACTAGCTGGCTATATCGGGACGCCGGCATCCACAGCCGGCGATTTATATGCTGCCTTGCATGATGTTGAACTGGCCACACCCATCCTGGCCACGCCCACCCCAGCCCACGGAGCTCAAACACAATTCCGATGTGGTCCTTCAATCAAATCGAGTTTGGCACCCCTGGGCTAGACCGATCTAATTCCCTCAATTGTTCATTATATGTTTTAGCCTCCAGACAGTTTATCATCTCTGTTACTCTTCTCTACACTCTTTCTATCTCTGTTTATCTCTTACAGCAGAATTGCTTGAGAATTAACAAGAGCCTTGGTGGTGCAGGAGATTAAAGTGGTGTTAAAGTGGTGCCTGCAATTACTGCAGGTTCGAATCTCACCAGGCTCAAGGTTGACTCAGCCTTCCATCCTTTCAAGGTAGGTAAAATGAGGACCCAGATTGTGGGGGCAATAAGCTGACTTTGTATAAAAAAGAACACCGCTTGGGGGGGGGGGTGAAAGCCCTACTAAGCAGGTACATACAAAAGTATGGAGGCTATTGCTTAATGCATTGTAAGCTGCCCTGAGTCTCGGGAGAAGGGCAGCATATAAATCGAACCAATAAATAAATAAATAAATCTAGAGCCTCAGAAAAATTTTTTGGGTATTGTCCTTTCCTGCTTCCATATATCCATCTAGTCACATTGAAGAGTTGCTGGAAGGTTGATGTTATATTTAATTTGGATGCTGGCTGATTCCAATTGACTCCGAGCAGCCTTTCATGCAAGTTAATGCTAAAAGGAACACTATGCATTACAATGTTCCCCAGCCTCCTTGTACTACAATTCCCAATGTTCACTCCAGGAGAAACCCAACTGAGCATCTTTTGCTGCAGAGCTTCAGAAGATTTTGTTTGTGTGCTTCGTCTCTGGGAAAAAAAATTAATAATAATTCGGTCTCCGTTCTTTTGGCGGTCCCTCTCCTTTTTCCCCAGAAATAAACACTTGAGATGAATCTGTTTGTAGGACCCAGGACTGCCCAAATATCATGTTCTTGCTATTAATGGCAGTCGTAGGAAAGTGGTTTAAAAAAAAAAAAGCTAATAATGCAGACAGAATGCAAAGCTGAAAGGAAAGCAGGAAATTAGAAGGCAAAGGCAAATAGATTAAATGAGGATAAAGCTTTAAATCAATTTAAATATTAATTTTCACAAGTGGCAAATGGGGAAAAAAAGTTTTGCTGCAGGCATCAATTCACCACCAACAGATCAGGAAGCGGAAATACACACACACACACACACACACACACACACACATTCTCTCTCTCCCTCCCCCCCTCCCTCCCTCCCTCTCTCTCTCTCTCTGGATAGATAGATAGATAGATAATAGGTAGATGGATAGATAATAGGTAGATAGGTAGATAGGTAGGTAGGTGGATGGATGGATGGATGATTGGATGGATGGATGGATGGATTTATTTATTTATTTATTTAGTATGCCGCCTTTCTCTGAAGACTCAAGGCGGCTTACAATGCATTTAAAACCATATATAAAACATTAAAAGTTAAACCATTAAAAACAATTAAAACCCATAGATAGATACATAGATAGATAGATAGATAAGATAGATAGATAGATAGATAGATAGATAGATAGATAGATAGATAGATAATAGGTAGGTAGGTAGGTGGATGGATGGATGATTGGATGGATGGGTGGATAGATAGATAGAGATAGATAGATAGATAGATAGATAGATAGATAGATAGATAGATAGATAGATAGATAGAGGTAGGTAGGTTGGTAGGTGGGTAGATGAATGGATGATTGGATAGATAGATGGATGGACAGATAGAGAAAGATAGAGAGATATTCTGTGCATATGTATGTGTATGTGTGTGTGTATATACACACACATATACATATACACACATACATAAACACACACATACACACACATATGCTTGTTTGAAGATAATTATATGACAGATTAAAAGTGTTGATGAGAGCCTTTATATTTAACCACAATGCCAAACAATCCATTTTCCACAGTGAGTTATTTTTGACCTTTGTTGGGGGGTTTTTTGGCGGATATTGGGGGTGGGGATGGGTGGGGTGGGTGGGAAGAGGTTGCCATCCTTTTGAGATGGCCTGTTTCGTTTTCCTGGGTGATCAATGCAGTGCTGGGACTATTCTACAGTGTCTAGAGCAGTGACGGCTAACTTTTTCTGAGGGCCCAAAGCGTGCGCACGCAGAGGCATTCACATGTCCCCGAACCCCCCAAATGCAAGGCACGCACAGCCCCCGCACATGCCCCCTGGTCCCCACACATGCGCAGCGGAGGCCCGAAAACCAGCTGACCGGCGGGAGGACGTGCACGGAGGCACAGTGGAGCTGAACGAGGGCAACAGCTCACGTGCCATAAGAGAGGGCACTGGGCGCCATCACGTGTCTACAGGGCTGTGCTGCCAAACAAGCCATGATTAACTCAAAAAAACAACGACCGGAACATGGAGATTTTAATTTGTACCCTGCCAGGAAAAGAAGAAAATTCTGCTCCAAATTGGGGGTCTCTCAGTGGCTTCTGGAGATCTTTTATGATGTGTTTAGCCCTTCCGTGTATGAATGACTTTTTTAACCAAGACTATGAGCTAATAAAGATGTACTTTATGATCCTTCCTCAAGCTCTTTTTAATGGTTTGGTTTTTTAAAAAGAAAAGGTCAGCCTGTGGCTGCTATTATAACTAAGTTGGGGACATTAGAACTATGTTGTAGTAGTAGTAGTAATAGTAAGGGTTGCATTCTGTGTTTATTCTGCCCAGTTGGTACCTGGTAGCTCTTCCACCAAGGAGAAACCTAGGTCATAATTAGAAGATCCAAAGAGGAAGAAGAGAAGACCAGTTTCAAATCTCAAGCATGACCCTTGTAGAGTGATCTTCAATTTCATCACACTTGTATTAGAAGCACCGACTCGCTTCTGGGTTGAAAGTATTAGCCGGTGACATCACTCTTGTCTGGAGGGGACATCCAATAGGAGGCTCCTTTCATGTCCCCAGCAGGAGCTGGAATGAAGGATGGGAGCTCACCCTGATCCACAGCGGCATTCGGGTCTCCAACGTGATCTTGCTAATCTTCAAACTAGCATCGTAAGGAGCCACGGTCCTCCTAAATCGTAATATTCAATAGTTTGCTATCACTCCACCCAACTAACTTTCCGCAATTGTTTGAGGGTAAACTGGGAGGTTTATGCAGGGTTGGGCTTCAAAACGTTTTAGCAAGGGGTTCTCTGCCTGGTTGCTGAGTGGGCATGGCTATGGTGGGCCTGGCTTAGTTGGGCTCCTGCACCATGGCGGGGGTGGGGGTGGGCGTTTTTGCACTCCCCAGGCTCTGGAGGCTTTCCTCGAGCCTCTGGGAGGGCAAAAATGGCCTCCCCAGGCTCTGGAGGCCCTTTCTGAACTTCCAGTAGGCTCGTTTTTCACCCTCTTCGAGCCTCCGTGTGCATCCTGCACTTACCTGCATCCAAAATGGGTTGGATGGAGACTCCTGGGAGGGGCAGGGTGGGGTGGGCAGGGCCAGCCAGGAGTGGGATGGGGGTTTTCTGAACTGGACAGAATCTTAGGTAGAAGTTCTCCTGAACTCCTCTAAACCCCCAGCAGCCCACCCCTGGCTTTATGTGAAAAGAACTACCATGTTTTTCTGAAAATAAGACCCTGTCTTATATTCTTTTGAGCTCTGAAATAAACGCTTGGCCTTATTGCCATGCGCTCAAAAGCCCGATTGGGCTTATTATCAGGGGATGTCTTATTTTGGGGGGAAACAGGGTATATTCACACATTCATTCATTCATTCATTCTCTCCCTCCTCCCTCCTTCTCCCTCTCTCCCCCTCCCTTCCTTCTCTCTCCCTCTCCCTCCCTCTCCCTCCCTTCCTCCCCCTCCCTCTCTCTCTCTCTCTCCCTTCCTCCTTCCTTCTCTCTCTCTCTCTCTCTTTCCCACCTAGCTGGTTTTTTTTTGTGAATATTTTTTTGAGCCCTGAAATAAGTGCTTGGCCTTATTGCCATGCTCTCAAAAGCCCGATTGGGCTTATTATCAGGGGATGTCTTATTTTGGGAGGCTAGTGCCTCTTGATTCTCCAGTCCTCCTTCTTTAGATAACAGTGGCAGAGTTGGAAGGGATCTTGGAGGTCAACTAGTCCAACCTCCCCTCCTCATGCAGGAGACCTGTACTAGGGATTTGAACCGCCGAACTGCCAACCTTCCTGATCAACAAGCTCAGTATCTTAGCCACCGAGCCACCTAGACAGGCTTCTTAGGCTACAATGCCTGGCCACCTCCTCTCAAAAGGTTGTCCCACCAGGTTCTCCAATAGATTGCAGTTACGAAACAGGTTTCTCTCTCTCGTTTTGAATGAACTATCAATTGCAACAGGAAATGTTTTGGTAGAGTAGCCAGGTAAACGCTATTTGGCCAAATGAATAAATAAGGTTTTTCTTCTCTCTGGTTCACCTTGGGTGGAAGAAGGTACAGAGAGTGAGCATAGGTTGGGAAGAAAAGTCTTGATTTATGTCCGACTCCCACCAGCAAGCAGGGATAAACAAAAGCCCAAAGATAATAGCTGTTCTGGTATCTTTTCCCCCCCATCCCCCATGTTTCTATTCGGTATATCTCTATTGTAGATAGAGATATACATTCCTATGCTTTATTTCATGCTCCCCATAAATCCTAACCACCGAAGTGGAAAGAGCAATATTAACCTTTATGAACAGAGCAAGGAAAACTGCCATAAAGTTGATGTAAATAAACCTTGGGCTGGGAGGGCAGTTCCTTGTCTTGTGGATAAAATGGTTTACTTCGCGGGGCCCCCAAGGTACTTTTTTCACGAGGCCACCGGACTTCCTTCGTTTTTCCTTGAAGGCGTTTCGCTTCTCATCTGAGAAGCTTCTTCAATTCTGACTCAGTCTTCAGTCAGAACTGAAGACGCTTCTCGGATGAGAAGCGAAACATTGTTCTGAACTAGGCTTCCTGATATAGTAAAAAGGACACAATTAGTCCCCCAAACCCCCCCTTTTTTTAAAAAAAATTAATGGCTGTGAATTTCTTCCATTCACAGCACCTGCTGAATCACCAAGAGTTTATAAATAGTCCAACAGAAGTCTGCCACAATCCTTCAGGATAAGGCTGGTAAACACCCACCTTCATCTTCTTTGACACGCTGCCAAAGACCTAATTGGCAATTATCTTGGTGAGGCCACACGGAAACAGAGAGTCAAAAACGGAGCTTCAAAGTACAAACCGACACCTTCCACAATGTTGCTTCCTGCAAAGCCCCATGTGCCTTTGCTCTTCCTTTATGTCTTTTGGGAAGGGCCAATCACCTCCAAGTCTTTCTCCTGAGTTGTCCCTTTTGTCTTAACTGTTCTTGCCTTCTGGCAGCTCTGTGCATGCGCGCACTAGGAACAGGCTCCCGCCTGTTCCTCTGCCTCTCTGATGTCTGACTCTGGAGGCTCCGGAGTCTGCACATAACTCCCAGATGGCCCTGGTCCCATCTCTGCCTCATCTGAGCCTTCCCCAGACTCCAGGACTGGTCCATGTTCTTTCTCAGCCTTCTCACCGTCTGACTCTGCTGCCACTTCGCAGGCTACTGGCAGATCACAACAAACATCTTTAAGGAAAAAAAGGAGCCTGAGTAGCGTAGGGGAGTAATGCCTCCTACAAAGGCAGCATTTAAGATCCAGCTGCTGCAATTACTTGCGAGTTCAATCCCAGGTAGGCTCAAGGTCGACTCAGCCTTCCATCCTTTATAAGGTGGGTAAATTGAGGACCCAGTTTGTTGGGGGCAATAAGCTGACTTTGTATAAATATAAATATGAAGGCTATTGCTTAATGCATTGTAAGCCGCCCTGGTCTCCGGAGAAGGGCGGCATATAAATCAAATTTAAAAAAAAAAGGAAAAGAAAAAGTCCAGTTGCCTCTTATAAAAGCACCTTTGGGACAACCATGACCTGGATGACTGATCCTCTCTCTCTGTAAAACAAGGGTAGACAACTGGGAAAAAGTTAACCTCTAGATTTTGGGGAATACAACTTTTCAAAATCCCTTATCACTGACCACCGTTATCCAGAGTTTGTAGGAAGTAATACTTCAAGCCAGTGGTAAAATCCATTTTTTTTTGCTACCGGTTCTGTGGGTGTGGCTTGGTGGGCATGGTGTGGCTTGGTGGGTGTGGCTTGGTGGGCATGGCAGGGGAAGGATATTGCAAAATCCCCATTCCAGGGGTGAAATCCAGCAGATTCTGACAGGTTCTGGAGAACCGGTAGCGGAAATTGTGAGTAGTTCAGAGAAATACCACCTCTGGCTGGCCCCAGAGTGGGGTGAGAATGGAGGTTTTGCAATATCCTTCCCCTGAAGTGGGGAGGGAATGGGGATTTTGCAGTATCCTTCCCCTGCCATGCCCACCAAGCCACGCCCACCAAGCCATGCCCACAGAACCAGTAGTAAAAAAAAAATTGGATTTCACCACTGCTCCATTCCCTCCCCACTCCTGGGGGAAGGATACTGTAAAATCTCCATTCCCACCCCACTCTGGGGCCAGCCAGAGGTGGTATTTGCCGGTTCTCTGAACTGCTCAAAATTTCCGCTATCGGTTCTCCAGAACCTGTCAGAACCTGCTTGATTTCACCCCTGCTTCAAGCTTATCAAAGAGAGATCCAGCCTAGAATGAAGGAGAAATTTCCTGCCAGTGAGAACACTTAATCAGTGGAAGAGTTTGCTTTACAAGTTGTGGGTGCTCCAACACTGGAGGCTTTCAAGAAGACAATTGTCCAGAATGGTGAAGGGTTTCTTGCTTGACCACGGAGTTGGACGAGAAGACCTCCAAGATCCCTTCCAACTCTTGTTTTTCTGTAATTCTGTAGGACCTTCAGATGAGATGTTCTTGCCATTTTTACCCAAAATGATTGTGTTCTATCTCCATCTCCATCACCATCTTGGGTGGCCTGGGTTATCTGAGGACTATCTTGTCTTCTTTGGCATCTGCCAACTTTTTCGATCTGATGGAACTGATATACTCCAGGTCCTATCAATTGAAGTATTATCTGATGGGACCTTCTCAGTTGTAGAATCGGGAAAAGCATCTTCTAGAGATCTGCGTGAACCTTGACCTCACAAAAACTCACTTGCCTTGAGCTAGCTTGGGGCGATGAACTTCTTACAGGATCTGGAATGTCTGATCAAGATAGGGTTTTTCAAACTTGGTCACCTTAAGATGTGTGGGCTTCAACTTTCAGAATTCCCTAGACAGCATGCCGGTTGGGGAATTCTGGGAGTTGAAGTCTACACATCTTAAAGTGTCCTACTTTTTTTAAATAAAACAACAACACTGGTCTAAATGTCTATGGAGATTCCCAACCATTCAGGCTAAAGTTGTCCCAATGATGATGTTTTTCTTCCAAAAGGCAGCTGGACTTTCTTGGAAGATTTTTTTTTTGGGTACATATTTTGCTTCTCATCCAAGTAGCTTCTTCAGTTCTGTTCGAGATGTTTTATTCTCCTCTAGATATTCATCGTTCTTTTCATTTTTATATTGTTCCTTGCTGTTTTTTAGTGTTATACATTATGGACCCGGCAGCCTTACATAAATTGGATAAATAATAAATGAATAATAAAATAAAGATGGGTCTGCAATTTCTGTGTATGTATGAATGATCGGCCATAAAGGAGAAAATAAGAGCTAACCAGATGTTAGGAGACATCTGTTGGATTTCAAGGCTGTGCCTTCCCGGAACAAAGTCCTTCAGAACTCAGAGGAAATAAACACGTAAGGTTTGGTTGGAGGGCAGTCAATTTTATGGGGAATTTTTTTCCTCTTAAAAAAAAAAGAAAGAAAAAAAGATAGAGATAGCCATCTAGGATTGTACATTCGTTTGGATGAAAAAGCAGCGGAGGAGCTGATAAAAGTATCGATCTGAACAATGTCACTTAGATTCATTGTTCCGTTCGTGAAGCTGCTCTCCGCTGGAAAGGAGGCTCTTTTCTAGGACCCATAACAGCTTAATTCGGTGTAAAATTTTGAACTCGGGCGTTGATGTTCTCCAATTATTCCTTTCTCTCTCCTGCTTTCGGGCTGGCCGCAAATGTTTTATTTGCTCTTTCAAGATAAAATCCATGCAAATTGCAAAGCCAGACCTATACATCAGCTTTATTGCCGGGCAGAACAGTAGTTATAAGACCAGATAATGGTTTCATTCATCCCCATAAACAAACAAACAAACAAAAAAATTTTTTTTAAAGAAAATGACAGTATGTCTCTGTCATGGATGGATGGATTCATACATCATGGGTAAAGACAGCCACTGTAGCGTGTGGACGTGTTTTCTAGCTGAAGATGTAGGGCACGTCCCCCCCCCCCAATTGGCAGTTTACAATATTTAGCAAAGCATGGTTGAATAAAACCACAGCTTAACATCATGGATCAAGCTACTGTATTTTGTGTCTTTGGATGGCAACTGATGAATGAAAAGATGTTTCTGTGCCGAAGTGAACTTAATTGTTCGATTGTTATTCTGTTTCTGCCCTGTAGCAGATTGCTTTTGTTTTGAGACTTTTGCAAGATAGAATAGAATAGAATAGAATAGAATAGAATAGAATAGAATAGAATAGAATAGAATAGAATAGAATAGGATAGGATAGAACAGGATAGAATAGAGTAGGGTAGAGTAGAGTAGAGTAGAGTAGAGTAGAGTAGAGTAGAGTAGAGTAGAATAGAATAGAATAGAATTTAGAAGACAAGATAAGAGAAGACAAGACAAGTCAAGATAAGATAATAATAGAAAGAGAAGAATAGAATAGAATAGAATAGAATAGAATAGAATAGAATAGAATAGAATAGAATAGAATAGAATAGAATAGAATAGAATAGAATAACAGAATTGGAAGGGACCTTGGAGGTCTTCTAGTCCAACCCCCTGCCCAGGCAGGAAACCCTACGCCACTTCAGAGAAATGGTTATCCAACATCTTCTTAAAAGCTTCCAGTGTTGGAGCATTCTCAACTTCTGGAGGCAAGTTGTTCCACTGATTAATTTGTTCTCACTGCCAGGAAATTTCTCCTTAGTTCTAGTTCTTAGTTCTTAGTTCTTAGTCCTTAATTCCAGGTTGCTTCTCTTCTTGATAAGTTTCCACCCATTCCTTCTTGTCCTGCTTTGGAGGACAAGTGCTTTGGAGAATAGCTTGACTCCCTCTTCTTTGGGGCAGCCCCTGAGATATTGGAAGACTGCTATCATGTCACCCCTAGTCCTTCTTTTCTTTAAACTAGACATACCCAGTTAATGCAACCATTATATGTTGAAGATCTCCAAGTTGTGTCCAGAAGGTAAGACAAGAAACAATGGATGGAAACTAACCAAGGAGAGAAGCAACCTGGAACGAAGGAGAAATTTCCTGACAGTGAGAACAGTCAACCAGTAGAACAGAAGGTACTTCCAGAAGTTGTGAGTGCTCCATCACTGGATGTTTTCAAGAAGATACTTGGACAGCCACTTATCTAAAATAATATAGACACTCCTGCTTGTGCAGGGAATTGGACTAGATGACCTCCAAGGTCCCTTCCAACTCTTATGTTCTTCTACATGTCACCTTATGAGCAGTTCCAGGATTCTTGAAAACTGATTTGAAATGCAAGGAGTTCTTTTTGTGTAAAAACATCCAGCGAATGGAAGAAAAACAGACCCAGATGTCTTCAAACCCCTCGTTAAGATCTCATTAATAGAAAATAGTTTAATAGTTTTTTGGGTTTTTTTTTTAAAAACGGGTTTTATTATAGGAGGATTTCTAAAATGTTGTAAGCCGCCTGGAGTCACCTATTTGTAAGTTGGGCGGCTGTATAAATTGGTTTGATAAATAATTACATAACAGCTGATTTTCCCCCATAAAAATGAGAACACCTTCCTATTGAAGGTGTCATCTCTGTCATCTGCACCTCTATCACTGTCTGGTTTGGTTCTGCAACCCAACAAGACAGATAGAGACTTCAGAGGATCATTAGAACTGCAGAAAGAACAATGGCTACCAACCTGCCTTCCATGGAGGACCTGGATACTGCAGGAGTCAAAAAGAGGGCTGTGAAAATATCTACAGAACCCTCGCATCCTGGACATAAACTGTTTCAACTCCTACCCTCAAAACGACACTATAGGGCACTGCACACCAGAACAACTAGACACAAGGACAGTTTTTTCCTGAACGCCATCACTCTGCTAAACAAATAATTCCCTCAACTCTGTCAAACTATTTACTAAGTCTGCATTACTATTAATCTTCTCATCATTCCCATCACCCATTTCCTTCCAGTTATGACTGCATGACTGTAACTTTTTTGCTGGTATCTTTGTGATTTATATTTGATTGTTTCCTAGTATGATTTCATTGCTTATTTGTACCCTAGGACTATCATGAAGTGTTGCACCTTATGATTCTTGATGAACGTATCTTTTCTTTTATGTACACTGAGAGCATATGCACCAAGACAAATTCCTTGTCCAATCACACTTGGCCAATAAAGAATTCTCTTCTCTTCTCTTCTCTTCTCTTCTCTTCTCTTCTCTTCTCTTCTCTTCTCTTCTCTTCTCTTCTCTTCTCTTTCTCTCCCCTCCCCTCCCCTCCCCTCCCCTCCCCTCCTCTCCTCTCCTCTTCTCTTCTCTTCTTCTCTTCAGATAATGGCCCCAAATTCCACAGAGAACCTCAAACATGCTACTGGTAGCATGGTTCTACACACTCTGGCTGATTAGTCATGAACTTGCCATTGGTCCAGGTCTACATAACCCTATAGCCAGACAGATAAACCATGAATAAGCTATCATATCATCTCTCTCTTAACCACAAACCTAATTTAGACTTTGCGCTAAGTCCAACAACTACAGTAGATGGTTCAGCACATCATCTGAACAAGACTAGCCTGTTCAAGAAAGGAGGGTGTGATGCTCTCTGAGCTTGGTTGTTTTCTTGCAGACATCTCATCACCCAACTAGATAACATCATCAGTGTTAGAAGGGAGTGGGGTTTGATCTCTGTTTAAATACAAGTGGCTTGCCCCATTCTCTTCTAGCACTGCTGATGTTACCAAGCCCAGAGAGCTACAAGGACCGCTCCTTTCAACCCTGAGCTACAAATATTCTCTTTTAAACAAGAATGTCCTAGTTAATTTGTTTTCCGAAGCAGAAAAACACCGTTTCCAAAGCTTATTTTCTAAGTGCCGGGAAGAGAAAATTCTCCCAGTTTATTTTTGTTTTTGACATTCTAGCCTGCTAGAGATTGTGGTTTGATATGTTGTTTGTTTGTTCTTAAAAAGCTGCAGCTCCATTTTTTCTCCATCAGCCTCCTTGTCAACACGGCTTTTATATATGAGATTCTTTTCAAATTTCTTCAACCTGCAGGCAAAGAAAGATTCAATTCTTCTGCGTTTCTTTCTAGATTTGGTGACTGCTTGAAGATGAGATATTACTTTGTTGTCATTAAATAAGTGATTTCTGACCATTTAGATAAGCTGGATAAGAAAAGAAGAAAGACTTTGCAAGAAATCACCTGCCGTCAATAAAAAGTATAACATGTAAGGGATAAAAGGCCTGAGTGGCAAATTTTTTTTTCTACTTCGAAACACAAACATTGCTACTTGGATAACAAGGCTAAGAACTTAAAAATAGGCAGAGCAGGAAGTGAGGTCCTTATTCAATGTAAATCTTTAAAAATCCATGAACGAGCGTGGTTGGCATGGATTTTATTGGAAGGATAGGATAGGATAGGATAGGATAGGATAGGATAGGATAGGATAGGATAGGATAGGATAGGATAGGAAAGGAAAGGTAGAAGGAAGAGAAAGGAAAGGAAAGATAGAAGGAAGAGAAGGGAAAGGAAAGGGAAGGGAAGGGAAGGGAAGGGAAGGGAAGGGAAGGGAAGGAAAGGAAATGAAAGATAGAAGGAAGAGAAGGGAAAGGAAAGGAAAAGAAAAGAAAGATAGAAAGAAGAGAAAGGAAAGGAAAGGAAAGATAGAAGGAAGAGAAGGGAAGGGAAAGGAAAGGAAAGGAAAGGAAAGGAAAGGAAAGAAAAGGAAAGAAAAGATAGAAGGAAGAGAAGGGAAAGGAAAGGAAAGGAAAGGAAAAGAAGGGAAGGGAAGGGAAGGGATGGGAAGGGAAGGGATGGGATGGGATGGGATGGGATGGGATGGGACAGAACAGAACAGAACAGAACAGAACAGAACAGAACAGAATAGAATAACAGAGTTGCAAGGGACCTTGGAGGTCTTCTAGTCCAATCTCCTGCTTAGGCAGGAAACCCTTCACCACTTCAGACAAAGGGTTATCCAACATCTTCTTAAAAACTTCCAAGAAATAATTACAGATTTTTTTTAAAAAAATGCTCTCTTATGGTCCACTAAGAGTACAGGTAGTTCTCGACTTAGGACAGTTCATTTAGTGACCATTCGAAGTTGAGAAAGTGACTTATGACCGTTTTTCATGCTTACGATCAAGGCATCCCCACGGTCATGTGATCAGAACCTCGGGCCTCCTCTTTATGACGGTCACAGGGATCCCCATTTGCGACTTTCTGACGAGCAAAATCCATGTGGGAGAAGCCAGATTTGCTTAACAACCATGTAACGAGCTTCACACCTGCACCGATTCACTTAGCAACGGTGGAGAGAAAGGTCGTAAAATGGTTGCAAAGCTCGCTTAACAAACATCTCACTTAACAACCAAAATGGGCTCGATTACGGTCGTAAATCGGGGACTACCTGTAACAGCATTATTGGGGTGTGTGTGTGTGTGTGCGTGTGTGTGAAAATGGTTGAAATGGCAGTAGTACAAGGGTGGGCAACTATGCCCTTTTATGACTTGTGGACTTCAATTCCCAGAATTCCTGAGCCAGCCATTAGCTCAGGAATTCTGGGAATTGAAGCTCACAAGTCATAAAAGGGTCCTAGTTGCCCATGTCTGCAGTAGCAGGATGTCCTGGTCATATATGTCATTGTTGGCTGGTCAAGAAAAGCTGGTTAGAAAATGAGGAGAAAGTAAAAGAAAGAGAAAGTTTTGAGCAGGGGTGGGATTCAGCCGGTTTGTTAATTTTAATCTGGTTCGCCGAACCGTTTGTTTCAAGGACTGGCTGACCCTGCTCACCCCACCCTGCCCCTCCCAGGAGTCTCCACGCAGCCCATTTTGGATGCCAGGTAAGTAGAGGGTCCACATGGAGGCTCTAGGAGGGCGAAAAACGGGCCTACCAGAAGTACCGAAAGTCCAGAAACAGACCCATTTCCGGACTCTGGAGGGCCTCCGCAGCCCGGGGGAGGCCGTTTTCAGCCTCCCAGAGGCTCAAGGAAAGCGTCCGGAGCCTGGGGAGGAAGAAAAATGGGCCTACCAGAATTACCAGAAGTCCAAAAATAGGTCTGTTTCCAGCCTCCAGAAGGTCTCCAGAGCCCAGGGGAGGCCATTTTCGCCCTCCTGGAGGTTCAAAGAAAGCACAGGGCCCACACAGAGGCTCTGGGAGGGTGAAAAATGGGTCTACCAGAAGTGGGCCTACCGGAAGTACCGGAAGTCCAAAAACGGGTCTGTTTCCGGCCTCCGGAAGGTCTCTGGAGCCCAGGGGAGGCCATTTTCGCCCTCCTGGAAGCTTGAAGAAAGTGCAGGGCCCACACGGACGCTCTGAAAAATTGGGCCTACCAGAAGTCCAAAAACAGGCCCATTTCCAGTCTCCAGAAGGTCTCCGGAGCCCACAGGAGACCATTTTCGCTCTCCTGGAGGCTCAAGGAAAGCCTCTGGAGTCTGGGGAGGGCAAAAACACCTCCCTCCATGGTGCAGGAGGCTGAGTAGGCCACGCCCACCATGGCCACGCTCATCCAGCAATTGAGCAGAGAACCGGTTGCTAAAATTTCTGAATCCCACTTCTGGTTTTGAGGCTGCTGCAGAGGAATTGGAGGGAAAGGAAATAAATAATAAACCAGACATCGGGAAATAAGTAATGCTAAACAGATGCCAGGAGGCATCTCTCGCTGACTTTGAGGTTCCAGTCTTAAATAAACACAGTTCAGAAAAAGCTCTTTGAAGTGTGGAGGCGGCAAATAAGCACAGGAGGTCTTGGCGGTGACAGTTTATCATCCTCGAATTCTTTGTTGTTGTTGTTGTTGTTGAAAAAGTTCAAAGCGGGAAAGGTTGTCACTTATTGACCCAATTTGTGACTTCCCTTTTAATTCTCCTCCCTTTGAATCTCTCAGCCGCACCTCACTTCATGAGAGGTAAGAAGAACTCAGAAAGAGGAAACCATTTGGCCCAGCAGAAGGTTAAAGGAGAATTCTTTCTGCATTGGGAACTTTATTTCTACACGAACCTATGCTTCTTTCAAAATTTCTGCTTACTTTAAAAATAGGAATGCACACCAGATGTTCCTTTATTTTCCCCACCCCCCCATCTTAAAAATAAAGGACTATCTAACAAGAGTTTAGGATGACAACAATGCTTTTGGATTGTGAACTCTGGGGCTGTAGAGGAGTAGGAAGACTTAGGAAGTCCAAAAAATCAAAATAAAGGCTATAATGATGTGATCTAGGTTTCTCTCTCTCTATCTCTTACACACTCTCTCTTTCCTCCCTCCCTCCCTCCCTCTGTTCCTTCCTTCCTTCCTTCCTTCCTTCCTTCCTTCCTTCCTTCCTTCCTTCCTTCCTTTCTTCCTTCCTTCCTTCCTCTCTCTCTCCCTCCCTCTCTCCATTTGTATCCATCCATCCATCCATCCATCCATCCATCCATCCATCTCCATAATCTCTCTCTTTCTCCATCTATCTATCCATCCATCGATCCATCCATTTCCACCATCCATCTCCATCCATAATATACCTCTATCCACCTCTCTCTCCATCCATCCATTCATCCCCATAATCTCTCTCTCTCTCTCTCCATCCATCCATCCATCCCCACCATCCATCTCCATCCATAATATACCTATATTGATCTCCTCCCTCCCTCTCTCTCTCCATCCATCCATCCATTCATGAATCTCCATCCATAATCTACCTCTATCCCCCTGTCTCTATCTGTCTGTCTCTCTCTCTCTCCCCATTAGTCAACTCCTCTATGTTAGTCAAGATCACACAATCATTAACCAGGGAGCGGGGGGAATAAGCTAGTATGTCAAAACATGCTATTCTGAAAAACGTTGGGGGAGTCTGTAGATCTTACTCTTCCTCATCTTCAATAGCCCCCCCCCCCCCCCCCGCCTGCTTTGTGACGTGAAATGGCGCAAGATATGTTTCCTTTTATGTATAAATAAGCAATGCACGAACGGGGAGAAATACGACATTCGACAAACAAAACAGTTTAAATTCCCTGAGTCTTGACTTGACGGTTAGATAGTCAGAGGATATCCCGTTTCCATTTTTTTTCATCATATCATGATTATTTATTGACTTAAATATAGAGAGAAATTTATCTATCTATCTGTTTATAGATCTCTCTCTTGCTGCAGCTTCTTCCTCTTCAGCCCAGCCCACCCTTCCCCCCCTGCTGTTCCTCAGTTCTTCTGGTTGATTTTCTGCTTGTTCGAAATATAAGGGAGTATCGTCTGAGTACTTTTGTCTGACACTGTCTGGGTGCTGCTGTTCCGCGTCAGCTTCCGCAGTTGGCCGCTATCGAGGTGAGGGGACCGTCGCATTGCCGTCTTGGCCCCTAACGCCCCCTTCGGAGTTGTCTCGTTGGGTTCTTCCGGAGGATCATCCGGAAGGGGCCCACTGTCCGCCTCCTCATCGTCATCATCGCAGCACAAAGCATGGTAGAGGACTTTGTCACTAAAACGCACCCGCTCCCTGGTGCCCGGCGTCCTCGGATTGTGAGGTTTGTGACTTGGTATGGAGCTGAACGCTTCCTCGCTGGAAGAGTCTGGGGTTTCAATCCGGGGTCCGTTGTAGAGCAACACTCCGCCATTCATCAGCTGGTAATCGGGTTGGTGCCCCGGTGGCTGCTGTGGTTGTGGCTGCTGCTGCTCCGAACCGTCGCCCGAATCCGAAGGGGTGGAGGCTTCAAGGAAAGAGCAGAATTCCCAGCTGTCCGAAAGGATGTCTGAGGTCATGAAATCCAGGTGCCCAAGGTCAAATATGCCTCCACCTTTCTCGCTGCTGGAGGTGCTGCTCACCGTGGTGGTCGTCCAATCGTCGGGCTCCAGCTCAAACTCGAAGTCTGAGGTCAACTTGTCAATCTGGCTGACCACCTAGAGGGCAGAGAGAAAGGGGAGGTTGTTAAAGACCCACAGAATATCACGGGGTGGCTCCATAAACGACATTTTCACCTGCTCTAAGTCCATTTCAACGCGGCCTCCACGTCGGGCAAACTCAATGGACAGGTTCCTCAACGACCTTCTGAAAAGGCTGGGACTTCAAATCAATTTAATGTCATGTATTCAGTGTAGGTGCCACCAGGGCTGGGATCCAAACAGTTTGCTCAGCACACGTGTGCCAGACACATGCTTTGCACATGTGCACAGTTTGGAGAAAACTCACCTTCCGCATTGCCGCCAGCAAGGAAAACAGCTGAGGCGCGACAATCCACTTTGCTGCACCCATCAGCGGGGCTTCAGAAATGGAATTATAGGTGAGTATAATGTAGGGGTGGGTGGACGGGCCCACTTCAAAATTGGAGCGAACCGGTTCACTCACGGCTGATAGTCAGAGCTAACAATTTGCCCGAACTGGTCCGAGCCAGTAGAATCCCACCACTGGGTGCCATGTAATTCCAAACAACCGCCAGGAGCTTTGGACCAAAATTCTTCTCGTTGCCAGCCAACTGGCTAATAGCCCTCTTGGCCAGGTGTCACAGGACCTGTAGTTCAATTTGTTCAAAGGGAAGGGGCACCAGGTTGGAGAAAGCTCATTTAATTAAAGAAGACCTACCTTCAAGGTTAATAATCAAATGAAGTCTTCAACGTAAGCACTAATAACGCCTCAAGAAAAAGCATCCCGCTCTTTCTCTATTTCCTCCATTTAAACTATTTAGTTTGGTGTAGGGCTGGGTGACTTTGGGTCAATCACCAGGAGATGGGGAGTCATGCCTTAGGTATGAAAGCCAGCTGGGTGACTTTGGGCCAATCACCAGGAGATGGGGAGTCATGCCTTAGGTATGAAAGCCAGCTGGGTGACTTTGGGCCAATCACCAGGAGATGGAGAGTTCTAGTCCTGCCTTAGGCATGAAAGCTGGCTGGGTGACTTTGGGCCAATCACAAGGAGATGGGAAGTTCTAGTCCTGCGTTGGGCATAAACATTGGCTGGGTGACTTTGGGCCAATCACCAGGAGATGGAGAGTTCTAGTCCCACCTTAAGCATAAAAGCTGGCTGGTTGACCTTGGGAACAGTCCCTCTCTCTTTGCCCAATCCATCATGCAGGAAAAATAGGAAGAGGAAGGAATATATTCACCACCTTGAGTTCCTTTTATAGTAATAAAGCCCAGATAAAAATGAAATAAAAATATCAATAAATAAAACAAATTCCTTTAAGTATGTTGGGATCACAGCGCCCAGTTTTACTAGACAGCATGGCACCATAGTTCTATCAAATCTGAGGACATCTAGAGCGCCTCTCAAAAAGCATAACCTTCCCAGCCTTGTTCATCATCTCCTTTTTATGACCCCATAATCCCTTGCTGAGTGGAGTCCGGGCAACTGAATGGAGCAGAACAATTAGTGGCCAGATGCTCTTCCTGTCACCAATGTGGAGTTTGTTTCAGCGGATATATTCTCATTGTGCCCAGAGAGAGAAATATCTGCCTCTACCTAGGATTGAACTCACAGCCTTCTGATTGTGAGGCGAGAGCTTTACCTCTAGGCTATTGCACCACTCACCTTCCCACGATAGTTTTTCCATCACTTATTCCCTATCCCCTTTCACTCCCGGGACAGGGTGAGAATCCCCCTTATGAGGGATGACTTAAAGCCACACCAACCTTGGGGTTTTCTCACCATCTTTCTTCTGCTCTCCTCCCAGCATCTGGTGACCACGGGAGATGCGAAGTCATGCAGAGCTGATTGCTTTTTAGAGCAGGAGTTAAAGCTTTCGACAATCGCTTTGAGCCTACCCAGACCAAATTCATTTTGACCGTGAAGAATTTTCTTTTTGGGAAAATCTTGTACGCTTTCAAGAGGAGAGCAGAAAATATTTCTCCAGCCTCAACATCACAGCTTGGCTCTCTTCTTAACGAAGTGAAAAGGAAGAGTGGCACTATGCTGGCACGAAGGAATGGACGTGGCAAAGGTTTTCAGCAGAAGGACGAGGACAAAAGCAATATATTAGAACATGAAAGAGGGATGCGGTGGTTCGGTGGCTAAGACGCTGAGCTTGTCGATCAAAAGGTTGGCAGTTCAGCGGTTCGAATCCCTAGTGCCACATAATGGGGTGAGCTCCTGTTACTTGTCCCAGCTTCTGCCAACCTAGCAGTTCAGAAGCATGTAAAAAATGCAAGTAGAAAAATAGGGACCACCTTTGGTGGGAAGGGAAGAGCGTTCCATGCACCTTTGGCATTGAGTCATGCCGGCCACATGACCACGGAGACGTCTTTGGACAGCTCTGACTCTTCGGCTTTGAAATGGAGATGATTACTGCCCCCTAGAGTCAGGAACAACTAGCACATACCTGTGAGGGGAATCTTTACTTTTACCTTATTGGCAGGTAATCTAAATTCTCCCCTAGAGTCAGGAACAACTAGTACATATGTGCGAGGGGAACCTTTACCTTTAGCTATTAGGATGTGATGCTTTAAGAGGCAATGTCTCTTCATCAAGAGAATCTTTTTTCTTTTTAAATGAAGGGTGGAGGGGGGGGGAGAGAAGATCAATCTTGACGTTAATAGTTGTCAACATAGAATGCCAAGCTTCCAATAACGGATTCCTTTTCTACTTTCTATTTGTTTGTTTTTTTAAAGGTGCTGTGGGTTGCTACAAAAGGAATCAAAATAAAAAGAGATGAAAAGAAAAAGTCACAGCTTATCATTTTCTGCTCCACCATGGAGAATATCGTTAATGCAATTAACCGAACCATCAGAGAGAATTTAAATGATAGCTACACAAGTTCAAGACAAGCTACACAAGAGACAGAATGCAGCTCTTCTCTAAGATGGACCTGAAAGATTTTGCAAAGAGGGGATGACCTAATCATCATTGTTATTGGCAAGGAGAGGATCATCTATTACCAACAGAAGAGACTCCTCTTCATATATTCAAATGTTCGTAGGTTAAGGAAAAGCTCAGATGTATCTTTAGGTTCAAATAGTAAAGTAAAAGTTGAGATTCTGGAAAAAGTGCAGAGAAGAGCAATAGGGGACTGAAGGCTAAAACACAGGAAGAACAGTTGCAGGAACTGGGTATTCTGCTCTAGTGAAAAGAAGGACTGGGGGGGGACATGATAATACTTGAGGGGCTGCCACAAAGAAGAGGGGGCCAAGCTATTCTCCAAAGCACCTGAAGGCAAGACAAGAAGCAATTGATGGAAACTCATCAAGGAGAGAAGCAACTTAGAACTAAGGAGAAATTTCCTGACAGTGAGAACAATTAATCAGTGAAACAACTTGCCTCCAGATGTTGTGGATACTTCATCACTGGAGGCTTTTAAGAAGGGACTGGACAGCCATTTGTCTAAAATGATAAAGGGTTTCCTGTTTGAGTAGGGGTCTTCCAGGGTCCCTTCCAGCTCTATTCTGACTGATTGATTGACTCAAAGAATGAAACAGTATCATGTCTACTTCCTCGTAATTTCCTTGTTAATAAAAACCCAAAGATCTAAATATTGTTCTTTTATGAAATTTTAACTTTTGTGTGCTTGTTTTTAATCGGCTGTGCACCGCCCTGAGTCCGTAAGGAGAAGGGTGGTATATAAACCTAAATAAATAAATAAATAAATAAATAAATAAATGAGTAGGTTAGGTTATGGGGTTACGAGTCATTCATAGGATCATAGCCCTAGACAGGCCACCTAGTCCCATAGAGACTGTCTAGTCTACCAACTCCTCAGTGCAGAATTTGTAAGACTACCTTTAACAGATGGCCACGAGAAGAAAAAAAATGGATGGAAACTAATCAAGGGGAGAAGCAACTTAGAACTAAGGAGGAATTTCCTGACAGTGAGAACAATTCATCAGTGGAGCAACTTGCCTCCAGAAGTTGTGAATGCTCCAACACTGGAAGTTTTTAGAAGATGTTAGATAACCCTTTGTCTGAAGTGGTGTAGGGCTTCCTGCCTAAGCAAGGGCTTAGACTAGAAGACCTCCAAGGTCCCTTCCAACTCTGTTATTCTATTCTATTCTATCTTTGCAAACGGAACTGTAACTGTCACATCTGATTGAACGAGAACTCCAATATTCTTCCTCTTTAGCAAGGTAGGGACTTTGAAATTTGGAACTTGCAAGGCGCCATGCTTGCAAAACAATCAATCAGATTAGATCTGGAAGGGACCTTCGAGGTCTTCTAGTCCAACCCCCTGCTCAAGGAACAACTTGCCTCCAGAGGTTGTAGTTATTCCAACACTGGAGGTTTTTAAGAAGAGACTAAAAGACCCCTAAGGTCTCTTCCAACTTTTAACTATTCTGTTAAATCTGTCCCGAAGACATTCTTTATTCTCCCCCACCACAAGTTGAGCTGTCCGTGGTACTGAAATATAAAACGTCTCTGCAGATTAAATTCTTGTGGATCAGAACAGCAAGTCAAATGTCTCCCCCTACCCAACACCCAGAGAGTAGGAAGAGAAAAGGAAATATATATGTGTGAGGTTTGTCAAAACCTAACCACGGACTGAACTGAGTCCTCTACACAAAAAGAAGTGATTAGAGGAAGATGTCCATAAAAAGAGCCATATTTTCAAACGTGGCATTCAGAAATAGGACTCTCTGGAGGGCCTTGCATTTTAATACCGCATATCTTAGAGGGATTTATTTAAAGAAGAAGTACCTTTTAAAAAGGCTGTTTAAAAAGGGTTCTCATAGGAATGTAGATTACCTACCAATAAGGTAAAGGTAAAGATTCCCGTCACAGGTATGGGCTAGTTGTTCCTGACTCTAGGGGGCAGTAATCATCTCTGTTTCAAAGCTAAAGAGCCAGCGCTGTCCGAAGATGTCTCTGTGGTCATGTGGCCGGCATGACTCAACACCAAAGGCACACAGAGCGCTGTTCCCTTCCCACCAAAGGTAGACCCTATTTTTCTACTTGCATTTTTTTTTGATGTGCTGTCGAACTGCTAGGTTGGCAGAAGGTGGGACAAGTAACAGGAGCGGCGCTAGGGATTCGAACCGCTGAACTGCCAACCTTTCGATCGACAAGCTCAGTGTCTTAGCCACCAGCTTCCTTTACCTACCAATAGACACACACAAATGTGCCACTCTGCCTATTAGAGAAGGTCAGAAATGACAGATTATTTTAATGAATCTTAAAAACAATCACGGGGAGAATTCATTCTGTACAAGCCACGACTGTCAGTTGAAGGAACCTCTATGTAAACCAGGATGCAAACAACCAGAGAAGCGGTTTCAGACCCAATTTCATTCGCACTTTCATGTCAATGCAGGATGATATTTCCTGCATGGGATTGGAGGAGACTTCAAAAATCTTCTGGTAGAATAAATCTCTTTTTAGTGCTGCAGTGATCTTGGTTGTTTCTGCAGCACTGAAACAGCAGATGGCAGATACAAATTAACCAAATGTCAGTCTGTTAAAAGTATAGATCAACTCAAAGGCATGAAATAATTCCACAGAAAATACCAAAAAAAGGTCTGAATAACAAAGGACGGTCTTGACCGAAATCCTACAAGGAAATTGAAAAGATCTGCAAAGGCCTCAAGAGGCCTGTTTTGAAGGTAAGGTTTTGAAGGTTGCCCATTAAGAATATTAAAAACGGTGTTGGTGAACAAAGCATTTGGGCTACCTTTACAAAAGACTACGGCAGTGGTGAAATCCTCCCCGGTTTGCCACTGATTTGCTGTGCATGCATGCATGATACACGCCAAATGCGTGCTGCATGTGGAAAAAAGATATTTGGGAAGGTAAGTAGAACAGTGAGGGGGAAAAACAGCTGTGCTGCACGATTTAGATTCACTAGAAAGCAGGATTTCCTCCTTTCTAGCAATTTTAAATCATGTGGCACAGCTGATCCTCGGAAATACTGGTTTGGACCAACTGGTAGCTTTTTTTTACTACCGGTTTGCCAAACTGGTAGCTTTTATCACTACTGGTTCGCCCGAACTGATGCAAACTGGTAGGATTTAATCACTGGGCTATGGACATCAGAAGGACACCACATCCACCCCTTTGAGTTTATTCACACAGAACAATTGAGCAGGTTTCAGCTGAAACCTGGCAGCTTAACAAGATGCCAAATCATGGTTACTGTTAATCTTGGGTTTTGTTGGCTGGGCTTTCCGGAAGTTTTTTGAGTGATCTGACAGTTGTGTGATTCTATTGAGCAAAGATAGAAATGAGTTGATCCCTTAAGTAGGTTCTGTGTGATTGTAGCCAATAGCACCACTTTTTTCCCCCTTGCCTATGATTTGATTGGGAACACAGTGGCAAAGATGCTGAGCTTGTCGATCAAAAGGTCAGCAGTTCAGCAGTTTGAATCCCTAGTGCCGCGTAATGGGGTGAGCTGCCGTTATTTGTCCCAGCTTCTTCCAACCTAGCAGTTCAAAAGTCTATAAAAAATGCAAGTAGAAAAATAGGAACCACCTTTGGTGGGAAGTTAACGCGTTCCATGCACCTTTGGTCTTGAGTCATGCCAGCCACATGACCATGGAGATGTCTTCAGACAGTGCTGGCTCTTCAGCTTTGAAACAGAGATGAGCACTGCCCCCTAGAGTTGGGAACATCTAGCACATATGTGCAAGGGGAACCTTTACCTTTATGATTTGATTTGCATCATTGTGAGATGGTCATGCTTCTGGAACAGGCCAAGTTCTTCCATAGAGCTAATCAGACTCTTTGTTGTACACTGGATAGATCAGATTAGAAGTATTGCACCCAGTTCTGGATGCAACATTTCAGGAAGGACATTGATAATGGAGAGAGTGTCCAGAGGAGAATGATCAAGAGGATAAGGAATTTGACAATGCAAATGTTAACAGAAAAAGTTGGAAGTATTGGCTAAGTTTAGTCTGGAGAAGAAGAAGAAAAAAATGCAAGGAGGTGTGATGTCTGTCTTCAAGTATTTGAAGACTTGTCATGGAGAAGTTAGGGCAGAATTGTTCAGAGCTGTTCCAGAAGATTAGACCAGAAATGATAGGTTTACATGAAAGGAAAACAGATTTGGGCTGGACATCAGGAAGAATTTCCTATTGGTTCAGCAATGGAATTGATTGCCTTCCCAGGTGGTAGATTTCCTTCCATTGGTGGTATCCAAATAAAGGATGGATGGCCACCTATTGAGGATTCTATGGGAACAAATTCCTGTGTCAACTCGTAAAAGCATCCCTGGCCTGCTCTTGAGTTGCCATAGGCAGGAGGGGGGGGGGACTGATGGAGCAGCATGGCAGCCACAACCAGAAGCACATTCCATGCATACCTTTCTCAAGGCTGTATCCCAGGTTACCGGAACCAGCCGAAGAGGCGTGATCTCTACAGCCCGTGAAAGTGCTCCGTTGGAGAATGTGATTTATGACACACCCTGGGAGGAGGGGGGAAACAGGGTTGTAGTTGGGCTGTAAATTACGTGGGGCAGAGCTGACTTCACTTGGGTACATGCCAACATGTTGCTCCTAATAAATAACTGGATTTCTTTTGAAACTTGGCTCGAGACTCATGGTTTAATTAGGGCATCCATTGGAACCCTGACATCCTGCACTGGACACAACTTTTCTCATGTCCAGCCTATCTCATTTTTGTCAGGTGCAAACAACCAAAACCACTCATCACTAGACTTAAGCACAAACTTTATTGCTGATCGCTTCTATTACAAGAATGTCATCAGACTGACTGCATTCCCTTCAGAACAATCAGATAAGGTTTCAAGGATTATGGGGGAAATCAGGCCTGCTTTCACTGCTTTCTCCTGTGCAAGGACTCTTAGCTTGACCCCCTCTTAATACCTCCTTTCAATCTAGCTAAAATTTCTATCACAATGTTCAGCATCGGAGTGATGTAGAATGTGATGTCCCCTAATATGATGACCTTCTTACAACTGCAAGATGGCTCCTCACATCTAAAACTTTTCCTTGTTTTTTGTATTAGTTTGTGTGTCTATTCTGTGCATGGTCATCCCTCCCACTCTTTCTGTTTTAGATACATGGCTTCATTCACACGACATCCCTCAACACAGACACAGGATGAATACAGGATCTGCATTTGCACAAAATACTGAATCATAAACTATCCAAGTTGAGCTGAGTTCACTCAACAAGGGGCTCCCACAGAGAGGGGGGGGGGGTGTCAAGCTATTTTCCAAAGCACCTGAAGGCCAGACATGGAATAATGGATGGAAACTGACCAAGGAGAGATTCAACCTGGGGGATGGGTTTGCAACCCTAAAATATATACCTGTACTCAAATTGTTTTTGCTTTGCACAGGTTGCCTTCAGGAAGTGACGGGAGCTGAATGTCAACTCACAAAGCATCCCTGGCCTGCTCTAGAGTTGCCTTAGGCCAGGGGGGATGGGAAACCAGCAAAATGGCACAGCAGCCAAAGACAGATGCACATTCCATGCTTACCTCTCTCAAGGCTGTATCCCAGGGTAACCTACAGCAGCCGGAGGGGAGTGGAAATAAGGAGAAATTTTCTAACAGTGAGAGCAATCAACCAATGGAACAAAAGTTGCCTTCAGAAGTTGTGGGAGCTTCAATCACTGGAAGCTTTCAAGAAGAGACTGGTCTGCCATCTGTCAGAAATGGTGTAGAGTCCCCTGCTTGGGTGCGGGGTTGGATTAGATGAGACCTACAAAGTCCCTTCCATTAATCTGTATCTGTATCTAATTTGTATCTTACACACTAACTCATACATACACAAACAAACTAAATGAACACTAACAAGCTTCACATATTGTGTCGGGTGAACGCATCCAGTCTCTCTGTCTCAGGTTAGTCAAGCACAAAGAGATCTTCCAGAGTACGGTGGAATCACCTCCTTGACATACGCTCTTGTGAATCCTCCACGTTCTGAGGCACCCTACCACTGAATATTATTTGCAGAGCAGAAAGCGTTGCTTTTCTGTTCTGCTCCGCCTTTGCCTTGATCTGGCAGGATTCTGTTCTCTGTTACCGCTGGCCTTCGCTGCTTTTTCTGCGAGCCAACTACAGCCGTCCAACCTCTGCAGCTTTTCAAAAATCAGCCTTTGATCACCGAACCTTCTTAGTCGTCTCCGTATCTCCAAAGTTGCCCAGCTTTCCAACTTCAGGTCTCTGAATACAAACACATTTAGCTGCCCTTGTCATGTTGAATAATGAATGCCTACTTATGTCCTTACACATTTGGTTGGGTTAATAAATATTCATGCGTTCCCTGCAATGGCACTACGAGCGTCAGGAGAGAAGGGGCTCTCAAAAGTTAGCAGGAGAGGAATGGTGGCTTGACCACGGAACTGAGGGCAGGACACTGCTTCAGGAAAGGGAAATGAAATAGAAAGGGGCTTTCCCCAAGGAGGCAGAGGGACGTAAAAAATAAATAAATAAATAAATAAATAGGGAATCTTGCTAGGTGGTAGCATCTAGATGGCTTTGTTGATCTTCTGGGGATTTCCCACTCTCCAAGATCCCACTTTGAGAGATGCTAGCAAAGGAGCTAAAAACCCTGGAAAACGACTAAACGGGGACGACCCATTGTTTTTAACAAGATAGCTTTCAAAAGGGAATGTGCAAAAGAGAGAGGGATAAAATACGAGGAATTGACAGCGGCAGGGGCCGGAGAAAAGATGGAAAAAATATTACACATGTGTTTTTTTTTTCCCCCATCTGAGATTGAACCAAAAGACCTGCACGCAATCAACATTTTAGTTAGAAAAGGTGAGTGAAGCAGTAAGGATGCCTGTGTAGGGGAAAGGATTTGTTTGGTATGAATGGATTTAGCAGCTTTTGCTTGCTTCTAGAATCTGGATGATGATGATGATGATGATGAAGATGATGGAGGAGGAGGAAGAGGAGAAGGAGAAGGAGGAGGAGGAGAAGGTTGTATCCTATTTTTCCTACTTCTAATTCGTAACTAATACTAACTAATCGTGAAGATAAGCAACCAGGAATTAAAAAGACACTTCCTAACAGTGAGAACAATAAAACAGTGGAATAGCATGTCTCCAGAAGTTGGGGGTGTTTCAGCACTGGAGATTTTAAGAAGAAACTGGACAGCCACTTCTCTGAAATGGTGTAGGGCAGTGATGCCTAACCTTTTTGCCAAAACCATGGGAAGCATGCAGGAGTCGCATGCATGCGTGCCCACACCCATAATTCAATGCACCCTTCCTCCATGCATGCAACCCCCCTGCTCTCCCCCCACCCCACTTATGGCACACAATGGCCCGGCGGGCCCGGTAGGCCTGTTTTTTGCTCTCCCCAGGCTCCAGAGGCTTTCTTGGAGCCTGGAGAGGGCGAAAACGGCCTTCCCCATATCCCCTGGAGGCCCTCCGGAGGCCGGAAATGGCCCATTTCCTGACTTCCAGTGGGCCTGGAAGATCCAAAAATTAGCTGGCCGGCACATGCATGCGGACTGGAGTGAGCTAGGGCAACACTCGCATGCCCACAGATATGGCTCCACATACCACTTGCGCCATAGGTTCGCCATCATGGGTGTAGGGTGTCTTGCTTGAAAAGGGGGTTGGACTAGATGACCTCCAAAGTCACCTCCAGCTCTATTCTGATTCTGATTTTTTTTATCTCCAAGAGCTCAAGGCAGCATTCAGTCTTCCTTCTTCCTGTTTTATCCTCACGCCAACCCTGCCAAGTAGGTTGGACAGAGAAAGGAAATCTGGTCCATGGCTAACCTTCAACTCTTGCCCCGGGAGATTCCATGAACCTGTGTGAAACAAAGCCCCCTAGGAACACAGATTCTCAAATATTTGGCACCCCCTCTACAATTCTCCAGCTCCCTCACCAGTGACCCCCCCCCAAAAGACCTGGCATTTGCATTCAGCACCCCCCCTCCCCGCCAAGCATCTGCAGGAAATTCATTGCATCCAATGGTGGCGTTGAATATTCATTTCTGCTCAAAGGCAAGATGAAACTCATTAGGGGTATGAAAATAAGCAGGTTGAACTTGGAACTGAAAGAATGATTTCCTTGGGGAAATTGTACACGTTCGCCTGCCTGGGGCTGTTAAAAGTTGCAGTCAGGTGGTCGGTAATATGAAAAATCATCCACAGGACAATTACACATGTTCGACACATTTTTAGCCCTCGCTGATGAGCAGGAGCGATATGGAAGCACTTTTGGAAAGGCAATGTAATTATAGACGTACAGCACGGCGGTGGGTGTAAAACCAGCGGGAACTTAGAGCCGGTTTTCCACCAAGTCTGTGCCAATTTGATATGTCCCAACAAAATGTGCTTTGAGGAATATGACTGCTTTGGAGTGCTCATTGAAGGGATGTCAGGATTCCAAGTAACACTCCCAATGAAAGAAGACTCTGAGGCTAGAAGTTCCTCAAAGTTCCACTTTATTAGAGATGTCATATTGGCACATCTGGGAAAATCTGATTCTGAAAGCTTCTAGGTTTTCCCCACCCAAAGAAAAGTCCAAGTCCCTGCCCCCTGCACCCACATGTCTATCACATGGTCCAAACAATGCACTGTCCCAACTGGAGATGCCTCCCAGTCATGCCACTTCAGGCTGAATGACCTTGACTCTCGGAGAAAAGAATGTTATTTTGACTACATATCTCCCCAGCTCCATACAATTCCCCCCTCTCAGTTTCCCCCAGCACTAAGTGTGGCAGCCCTGAAGATCCAAAGAAAAAGATGGCCACCAGGACTGACCAGGAGATCAAAGTGATATTCATTTACTTTCCATACTGGTTTGCAAATGTGAGAGCACATGCCACTTGCGCTTATGAGCCTTCCGTGTATGCGTTTTGCTCATATACACACTTTCTGTGCATGCGCCAGGCATAAAAAACATGCCTAAATAGGACAGCATAGAGCTGGGGCAGGTGGCCAGGTGGCCAGGTTTCTGCTACCAGTTCTGTCTGAACCGGCTGAATAGCACCTCTGAAGGGGATGCGTTACTTGGAACCTTGACAGCTGATGTTTGACTAAATTCTTGTGTATAGGCATGACTCTTCTCACCTGACAACACAGGATTTCCGAGTGGAGAAAACTGGGAATATAGCGGTAGAATCATAGCCTTGAATATACCGTATTTTTCAGAGTATAAGACGCACTGGATAATAAGACGCACCTACCTTTTTTGGTGAGGAAAACAAGAAAAAGAAATCTGCCCCTGGTTCCCAGCAATTTTGCCTCCTTGCAGCAAACAGCAAACAGCCTGCTTTACTTTCATTTTCATTTTCAGCATAGCTTGATAAGCATAAGGGGAAAAAAAAAATCTGCTCCCAGCAATTTACCTCCTTGCAGCAAGCAGCAGAGGCCCCCACAAAACAGCTGAGAGCAAATCAGCTGAGAGTCGGGAGGCCGATCCAATCAACTTGTGCTAATTAGGCTGTGCTGAAGCTGAAAGGAGCTGTTTCTTCTTTCTGTTTGCTTGCAAGGAGGTAAACTGCTGGGAGGCAGAGGCCAAAGGTGGGGGGGGCAGTGGATGGGCAGGGCTACATTCAGTGTATAAGACACATTTAAATTTTCAACCCCTTTTAGGAGGAGAAAATGTGCGTCTTCTACTCCGAAAAATACAGCAGGCGTTTTCTGCTCTTTCCAAACAGACCTAGAAAAAGGATTGCTGTGACATAACTTCTTCCTTCTTATCTTATTTAATTGCCAAACGTTCTGATCTGCTGTGTCTGCTCTCCCACTCGGTGAGTGAGTCACACGATTTCAAAATTCTCGGTGGGCTTTTTCTTCCTGAATTCAGAAAAGTACTTCATCAAGGGCTTGACCTGACACGGTGAAGGTTTAAGTGGGATGTGTATACATGAAGGTTGAGTTCCTTCCGGTTTCCATTTCCTTACTTGAGGGATGGAGAATGTCTGTTTGCGTCTAAAAATTGCTACCTTGGGTAGGTGCCAGGAGCCAGGATGTCTGGGGTAACAAATTTAAAAGTTGAACCAAAATTGACAGTTTGGAAATCTTTTGGCCTTTGAAAACATGGTTCCTGCTAATGGGAATGCATCTCCTAGGTTATCGCCTTTGGAGAGGGATCATGGCTCAGCAGAGCACCTGCATGGCTCTCCAGAGATCCCAGATTCATCTCTGGTGTCTCCAGTGAAACCTGGATGGAGATCTTTCACTGCCTGCATCTCTAAAGCTGTTCAGAGTAGACTGAAGTTGTAATCTTCCTGAACTTTATTGCTACAGACTTTAATTTTTACTAGTACTGCAAGAGTCAATAGCAGGGGTGAAATGCTCCCGGTTCGGACCGGATCGCCCGATCCGGTAGCGACGGCGGTGGGTGGTTCGGAGAACCAGTAGCAGAAATCCCTGCCCCCTCTCATGCCCAGCTGAGCCAGGTGATCACCAGAGGCTTTTTTTTTTTTAAACTTTTGAAAGCATTATTTTTTACAACCTCTTTGGCCGAGTTAAAAAAAAAAAAAAGTTGGCCACGCCCACCCAGTCACATTAACCCCCACCAAGCCATGCCCACAGAAGCGTTCGTAACAAATTTTACATTTCACCACTGGTCTGTTTGTCTGAAATGATCTAGGGTTTCCTGCTTGAGGAGGGTCCCTTCGAACTCTGTCATTCTGTTAACCTTGGGTCTCTCAAGCTGTAATCCAGAAACCTTAACCCCTCTATCACTTCAGCTCCTGTTAACAGGTAAGGTTGGTGCGACGAAGATCACAAAATATAATTCTGGATCAATGTAGAAGTCACCACCTCCAGCTGCTGGAGGTCTTCGGCCGCACGAGACATCTGGTTCAAAAATTGGCAGCCAAAGACCATTTGCAGCTGTGAGACCAGCTTGTAATTCTGGTTATTGTGTCCCCACACAAAAGAAGACCGACCGTTTAAGCCATTATTGTAATTGTGTGCAATCTCAAAAAATAGGGGGGTCGGGCTAAAGGGTGGGGGGTGGGTGGGTGGGCATGATGGACATCGGTTGGTCCGTGAAAGAAAAGAATGGAGCATTTACATACCACCACCCTGGATTTCAGCTGCCAATCAGCTAAGCATAAAAAGGACTTAGATCACAGTCCGTGTTGCAAAATTGGCCTCTTTTGGGCCACTTAATTCTAGCTTTGCCCAATGTTGCAATGAAGGTTTTGATTGAGAGGATATGGATCTCCCTCAGAAAATACATGGTGTCATTTTTCGGTAGGCTATCCATCAATCCATTTTATTTTGGCCACAGACCAGCCGAGAATTAATAATGCCGCAATTACTCTAAAATAGAAATACAAATAAAAGAGTCATTTCGAGAGACTAAAAAGACGGTTGAGATAAAATTATTAAGGTAAAATTACAGAGGGCAGGAGTTAAAGCTGCAAAAGAATCCTATAAAATGAATTTTATAATGAATAATCATAATTCTATAAATAACTAGCATAGATAACTCTTCCCCCCCCCCCTCCTTCTGTTCAGTTGTGTCCAATTATCGAAGGCTGCCCTGATAACTTCCTGCAGTTTTCTTGGCAAGTTTTTTTTTTTCAGAAGTGGTTTGCCATTCACTCCTTCCTAGGGCTGAGAGAAAGTGACTGGCCCAAGGTCACACAGCTAGCTTTGTATCCAACACTGTACTAGAATTCACCGTCTCCCAGTTTCTAGCCTGGCGCCTTAACCACCACATGAACCTGGCTCAAGATAACTATAAGAGGACATAAATAATACTAGAATTTATAGAACGTTGAGAAGGTAAGTGTCATGCCCCTGTTGGAGCCTGAATTTGTTGAGGTAGATGAGCCGGAGCTGGAGCCAACAGAGATCGAGGGGGAGGCTTCATTGGCTTTGGAAGAATGTGGGGAGGAGCAGGCTGAGTCAGGCCAAGCCCTTTCAGGACTGGGATGGCTTGTAGGCAGGAAGGAACAGGGACAGGATAACCAAGAGAGGGCAAGCAGTGAACATGAGGACCGACAGAGCTCAGGCCATGAGCAAGGACCACCCCCTCCTGATCCCCGAGCACAGAGAGTGGAGAGAAGGCAAGTTAAAAAAAAAATCAGCCTTCGACACAAAATGAACCGTTGCAGATAATACTAAAATAGACCGATCAATTAGATTGGAATAAGGTTCCATTCCTCTCACTGCTTCATATGTGTTTTGCTGGTAATCTGGCTAAAGAAGTAATACTGAAGCTAAAAGGACCACTGCGTTCGCTTAACGACTGCTGCATTCGCTTAACAACAGACATACTTGCTTAACCAAAGAAAGGTCTCAAAATCAGGTCAGTCCCGCAAGGACTTGCTTTAGGATCATACTGAGTTATGGATGTAATTGCAAGACTCAAACACAGGTGTAAGTCGAGGGCTACCCATCTGATGTGGCCAGTTGGCCGCCGGCCCCTCCAGCAGCTGAATCAGAGGAGAAGGAGGGGTGGGAGTCAGAGTCAGCATCAAGGCAACCTGAGAGCTCTGAGGGAGCTGGCAGAGAGAGAGAGAGAGACAGAGAGACAGAGGTGGAGCCTGGGCCATCTATCAATCCTCAGATGGAGAGTCAACAGCCCCCAGGTCTGGAGGTGACTGATGAAGAAGAGGAGGAACAGCTGGATCCAGTGTCTGACGTGTGGATGCACAGAAGGGAGAGGAGAGGAGAGCAGTGGAAATCAATGGGCCGGTCCTTGGGATGGCAGAGCCACCACTGCTAGTGAAGCTCCACCCTAGCTCTGGGGATAAAAGGCAGGAGGTGGAAATGAATAGATGTGCAGAAGGCAGAGGAGAGGAGAGCAGTGGAAATCAATGGGCTGGTCCTTGGGATGGAAGAGCCACCACTGCTAGCGAAGCCCCACCCTAACTCTGGGGATAAAAGGCAAGGGGCGGAGATGAATAGATGTGGCAGACAACTACTCATCTCCCGGACGGACGGATGGACAGACAGATGTTGTTAGTCTGCAAGAGAAACATTTTGCCAGGGTTGCCGGCATTCCTAACAAAGGAATCTTTTGTGTTCATGTCAGAGCAGGGGTGAAATCTACTTACCTTCCCTACTGGTTTGGAAGTGCGCGAGTCATGTGCATGCTTGGACCCTATGCGCAAAGCCTTCCGCGCATGCGCAGAGGGTCAAGAACCAGGTTAAAACCAGGAAGTAATGATGTCCGGTTGGGTGGGCAGAGCCTTGCACCACCGCCGCTACCGGTTCTCCGAACCACGTGCCACCGAACTGGTAGCGTTTCACCCCTGCCTCAGAGAGTTTGTCGTGTTTGGGGAGCTGGTTCAGGACACCATCCTTGCTGAAATCCTGCTAAGACGTGTCGGGATTAGGGTTAAAAGTCAACCAGCCAACGATCGTAGACCTCAGGTAGGCCAATCGATCCGACTGGAATAAAATCCATTCCTATCGTGGCTTCAAATGTCTGTTGCTCGTAGCCTGGCCAAAGAAGTGATATTGAAGATAAAAAGGCGATCGTGCGCATAGCGAAAACTCCGTGGAAAAAGCCTGCGGATATCTATTAAAGGAATGCAGAGGAAATATAAGCCCTTCTCTTCGAGCTGTTTCCATTCCAACTGTCACAATAAAATACAAATTCTGGTCGTGTTGCAGAATTGCATGTACATCTCACCCTGGTCTCAAATCCGAAAAAGTATTAAACATTAGCAGCTGGGCACTTCTGATTCCCTCTGACCTATTTTATGTCTCCTGTTGGGTAACTTCAATCGAAGCCTCGAGGAAAGCTTTTGGTCCCTTTTTTTCTTTTAATTGATCCAAAGACAATCCGCAATGTATTTATTACTCTCTCTTTTTTTTTTTTTGGCTAAAGGATGTACAAGGATGGAGAGATGCATTGGTTGGTTCCCTTGCGTACCCTTGTGTGGTTTATTCTTTTCTTCTTTGGGGGTGTTTTCCTTTTCACAGAAGTGCAATTCTTTTAATTTTGGAAAAAAAAAACATATAGAGTTGTTTGCAGCTGCCCAGCCTACAAATTAATTAATCAATAGAACAGAATAAAATAACAGTTGGAAATGGTCTTGGAGATCTTCTAATCCAGCCCCCTTCTCAGGCAGGAAACTTTATACCATTTCAGACAAAGGGTTATCCAGCCTCTTCTTAAAAACTTCCAGTGTTGGAGCATTCACAACTTCTGGAGGCAAGTGGTTCCACTGATTCATTGTTTTAATTGTCAGGAAATTTCTCCCTAGTTCTAAGTTGCTTCTCTCCTTGATGAGTTTCCACCCGTTGCTTCTTGTCCTGCCCTTCTGGTGCTTTGGAGAATAGCTTGACTCCCTCTTCTTTGGGGCAGCCCCTGAGATATTGGAACACTGCTCTCATGTCTCCCCTAGTCCTTCTCTTCATTAAACTAGACATACCCAGTTCCTGCAATCGTTCTTCATATGTTTTAGCCCAGGGGTCCCCAACCTTTTGGAACTCAGGGACCACTAAATGACGTCAGGATCGGTGGGCGGAACCTCCCATTGGTTTTACTACCGGTTCTTGGGAACCATTCCGAACTGGGGGCAACCCACCACTATTTGGATCCATTTCCCACAATAAAAAAAAAAAAACACCAGGAGCCACAAAAGCTCGGTGGGTGTGGCCAACTCAATATCACTCACTTCCACCCATCACATGACCCCCCCTAAGCCACACCTACCCAGCCGGTCATTAGGGCAGAGAACCAATTGTTAAAAAACACCGGGAACCACAAAACCCTTTTGACACCTCTCTCTCTCTCCCTTCCTCCCCCTCCCCCTCCCTCCCCCCTCTCTGTATCACTGTATCTCTCTCTCTCTCTCCCTCTCTCTCTCTCTGTGTCTCTGCCCTGGCCACTTCTCCATCCCCCACTGTCACTCTTACCTTCTCAGGCCAGGTGAAGAGTGACTGGGAGGGGAGGGTGAAGGGCGGGGCCAGCCAGTGGGAACACGCGACAGAGCCGCCTGTCACCCGCTGACACCCGCCCTATACTCTATCGCCGGCGAAGATGGCTGCATTGTGCTTCAGCTATCGTGCCTCTCCCTGCCCTGTCTCAATGGAGGCATTATCCAATTTCTCTTGCATTGATTAAGAGGGGTGGGTGGGAAACGCCTCTGAAAAGCAAGCATTATCCAACTCTGTGGGCCTGGAAGGAATTAGAAAGACAAACCCCCATAACGTCTCTTTCCAATATCCCCAGCGAATCCGCAGCTGAGCCAGCGGTAACTTTATGCCCAACTATAGCTTGTAAGAGAAGAAAACCCAGCAGGTAGCAAGCAATTATTTGGTCATTGCTTTCAGAGGTGAACTACATTTCTTTAAATTCTCTTCTTCGTCAGAAAATAGCCTTCATCCTAAGAATGGAGAGATCGGGCTGCCCCACATAGGGGGCAGAGTTGGGTTTCACAGACTGTGGCAACCGGTTTGCCCAGCACCGGAAATGTGAGCTCGAGTGTGTGCATGGTTTTCTTCGCTCGCGCGAGCACCAGAGGTGGGTTTCAGCAGGTTCTGACCAGTTCTGGAGAGCCGGTAATGGACATTTTGAGTAGTTTGGAGAATTGGTAGTAAAAATTCTGACTGGCCCCGCTCCCATCTATTCTCTGCCTCCTGAGTCCCAGCTGATCGGGAGGAAATGGGGATTTTGCAGTATCCTTCCCCTGGAGTAGAATGGGAATGGGGATTTTGCAGTATCCTTCCCCTGGAGTGAGGCGGAAATGGAGATTTTACAGTATGCTTCCCCTGGAGTAGAGTGGGAATGGAGATTTTACAGTATCCTTCCCCTGGAGTGGGGCGGAAATGGAGATTTTACAGTATCCTTCCCCTGGAGTAGGGTGGGAATGGGGATTTTGCAGCATGCTTCCCCTGGAGTAGGGTGGGAATGGGGATTTTGCAGTATCCTTCCCCTGCCACGCCCACCAAGCCACGCCCACAGAACCGGTAGTAAAAAAAATTGAATTTCACCACTGCTTTAAAGATATTTAAACAGATATATATTTTAAAGATGAAACATAAAATAAAAAAGGGGCTGGGAATTTCTTAAAATTTCCAAGAGGAGGAATATTAAAGATCCTTCAGATCAGAGGTGAAACCCGCCTCTGCTCTGGACTAATTCTATTTTTATTGTAAGGTGACGTTAACAGAATAACGGATAACAGAGTTGGGAGGGACCTTAGAGGTCTTCTAGTCCAACCCCCTGCTTAGGCAGGAAACCCTGCACCACTTCAGACAAATGGTTATCCAACCTCTTCTTAAAAACTTCCAGTGTTGGAGCATTCACAACTTCTGGAGGCAAGTTGTTCCACTTATTAATTGTTCTAACTATCAGGAAATTTCTCTTCAGTTCTAGGTTGCTTCTCTCCTTGATGAGTTTCCACCCATTGCTTCTTGTCCTGCCCTCAGGGGCTTTGGAGAATAGCTTGACTCCCTTTTCTCTGGGGCAGCCCCCGAGATATTGGAAGACTGCTATCATGTCACCCCTAGTCCTTTTCATCAAACTAGATATACCAATTCCTGCAACCACAATTTTGCAAGTCTCAAAATATGCCCAAAATCACCTCTACGACCCAAGAAACTAGAGAGGGTCTCTCCTGAAATATTTACCATGCCTACATTTTTTTTTTGAGGGCGAAATTGCCTTGTCTTGGAGCCTTCCCCCACCTGTGGCTTATTCCCCTGTCTCCCAAGGTCATTCTTACATACTACGGCTCATGGATGATGTCATTACAGCTCTGTCAATTTCATATTGGTTCATTCATCAGAATTTGCCCGTCCTTTCTGAATACGACGTGCGGCTTTTAGTATGTGTCTCTGTGTGTGAAATGCTTGCACAAAACCTCGTGTTTCAAATAGAGATTGTGAAACGTTTTCGTTCGCCAAATGTGCATTTTCAAACAGCATTGATCTGACAGCCTCTGCAGGAATGGTAAATAGCAGAGTGCAGATCAAATTAAATCTGGCTCCGATAGAACGTCTTGTACATATTCATTTGTTATTCTAGTCTATCAAATTTCCTATGAGGAAAGAAGGGAGGGAGGGAGGGAGGGAGGGAGGGAAGGAAGGAAGGAAGGAAGGAAGGAAGGAAGGAAGGAAGGAAGGAGAAAGGGGAAGGAAGGAAGAGGAAGGAAGGGAGGGGAAGGAAGGAGGGAGGGAGGGAGGAAGGAAGGGAGGAAAGAAGGGAGGGAGGGAGAGAAGGAAGGAAGGAAGGAGGGAGAAAGGGGAAGGAAGGGAGGGGAAGGAAGGGAGGGAGGGAAGGAAGGAAGGAGAAAGGGGAAGAAAGGGAGGAAAAGGAAGGAAGGAAGGGGGAGGAAGGAGGGAGGGAGGAAAGAAGGAAGGGAGGGAGGGAGGGAGGGAAGGAAGGAAGGGAGGGGAAGGAAGGAAGGGAAGGAAGGAAGATCTGCATGCTTCATCAGAATAAATTCACCATGAAGCTGCTTTTAATATAAGTGCTCCAAATAAACCACTTTTTAAAATTCAGCACTCTTTTATATGCTTATGATTATTTATAATATCCATTTTTTAAAAAGTCCCCTGAATGTTATTCCATATACAATATAGTTATTTTGGGAAATGCTTTTTTTTTAAATGCACCGTGTAAGGATTCTTTTTTAAAGCTAAGGATGACATATGCTAGCTGTATCCTTGCACTGAAGTGTAACTTCTTATTAAGTATGATATTCCTTTCCTTTCCTTTCTCCCTTCTGTTCCTGCCTCGGTACCAGGAACAAGCTTGCTTTTCATTCAGAAATAGACACATGAGAGAGAGGGGGAGAGGGGGGGAAAGAGGGAGGGAGGGGGGAGAGAGGGAGGGGGGAGAGAAAGAGTGGAAGGGAGGGAGAGAGGGAGGGAGTGAGTGAGTGAGAAAGTGGGAGGGAGAGGGAGGGAGGAATAGGGAGTGAGAGAGGGAGAGGGTGGGAGGGGGAGAGAGAGTGGGAGGGAGGGAGAGAGAGAGATGGAGGGAGTGGGAGAGAGGAAGTAGGAGGGAGGGAGGGAGAGATGGAGAGAGGGGGGAGAGAGGGAGGGAAGGAGAGAGGGAGGGAGGGTGGGAAGGAGGGGAGAGAGTGGGAGGGAGGGAGAGACAAGAGAGAGACAGAGAGGGAGAGAAACATAGAGGGAGGGAGTGGAGAGAGAGGGAGGTGGAGAGAAAGAGTGGGAGGGGGAGAGAGAGGGAGGGAATGGGAGAGAGGAAGTGGGAGGGACAGAGAGAGATGGAGGGAGGGGTTAGAGAGCGAGGGAGGGAGAGAGGGTGGGAGGGAGGAGAGAGAGAGGGTGGGGGAGTGTGGGAGGGAGGGAGGGAGAGAGAAGAGAGAGACAGAGAGGGAAAGTGTGGGGAGAGAGGGAGGAGGAGAGAAAGTGGGAGGGTGGGAGAGAGGGAGAGAGAGGAAAGTAGGGAGAGGGAGAGAGAGAGGGAGGGAGGGAGGGAGGGAGAGGCAGGCATGTGCTGAGTTTAACTCATCCTGATATTTATACATCTGTGTGTTCTGAACAAGCCAGACCCCCCACCCCCCCAAACCTCTGCCGATTGCCAGGAACTTTCAAGTTCTCTTGATTTTGGCTTCAGCCACTCCGTGTCCCCTGGACATAATTACCAACCAGTTTCTTGCCCCCCTCCCCACTCCCGGCTGTCGTCAGACATAAATGCAGATTTCCTGACCTTGCTTGCCATATGCTGCGCGAAAAGAAAAAGCAGTGCCAAGGAATTTTGCTGATCCCCGCGTGTCAAGCCGGGCCAGATGTGGAATGGTGACCCGAATCCTGAATAGATCTCACCGGATTTGGCCGTCCCACCCCCCCCATCCTAATATCCTTCCTGATCCTTCAAAATAGCTGCAGATTAGGAAGGCTTAAGATGTCTCCAAGATCAGGTTGCACACGGTTTTTTTCAATGGGGAGCGAGTCTTTGATATCGTAATATCACATACACACACACAAAAAGGAAAAAACAAACCAGAGCCCCGGAAAAGGGCTTATCTCTTTGCTCAAGATAGAAACCCCCGATGTGGGAGAAATAAACAAGCAAATAAGGGGGTTCAAGAACTCGAAAAGAAGGAAAATGGCTAGAAGTTTGGGGGAGAAAATAAAAAAATTCAACCTGGCTGTTTTGGTCCTTAGGATTGCATCCTCGCCGTTATATCAGACCTGTTGCAATGCATGTGTAAAGGTAAAGGTTCCCCTCGCACATATGTGCTAGTCGTTCCCGACTCTAGGGTGTGGTGCTCATCTCCATTTCAAAGCCGAAGAGTCAGCACTGTCCGAAGATGTCTCCGTGGCCATGTGGCCGGCATGACTCAATGTCAAAGGCGCACGGAACGCTGTTCCCTTCCCACCAAAGGTGGTCCCTATTTTTCTACTTGCATTTTTTACGTGCTTTCGAACTGCTAGGTTGGCAGAAGCTGGGACAAGTCATGGGAGTTCACCCCATTACGCGGCACCAGGGATTCGAACCGCTGAACTGCTGACCTTTCAATCGACAAGCTTAGCATCTTAGCCACTGAGCCACCACATCCACAGTCCTTGATTTACAACAGTTCATTCAGTGACCATTCAATGTTACAACGGCACTGAAAAATGTGACTTAACTTACGACCGTTTTTCACGGTTACGACCTTTGCAGGATCCCCGTGATCACATGATCAAAATTCAGCTGCTCGGCAACCGGTTCATATTTATGATGGTCGCAGAGTCCCAGGGTCACATGACCCCCCTTTGCAACCTTCAGACAAGCAAAGTCAATGGGGGAGCTGGACTCATTTAACAACCGGATGACTAACCGAACCATTGCAGTGATTCGCTTCATGACCCTGCCTGGCAAGAAAAGTCATAAAATGGGGCAAAACCCACTTAACCGCTGTCTCGCCGAGCCACGGAAATTTTGGGTTACTAACTCACCAACTGCAGTGATTCACTTAATAACTGTGGCAAGAAAGTTCGCAAAACTCACTTAACAACGGGACTTTTTTTTCCTGGTCGTACGTCGAGGACTACCTGTATATCATTGCTTCTCTCCCATTTCAGCCTAGAGATGCCTCTTAGTCCTCAGCTTGCAACCATTCACTTAATGACCGTTCAAAGTTAGAATGCCCCTGAAGAAAAGCGACTTGCAGTAGGAGTCTTTTTACAGTGTCCTTGTGGTCACGTGATCTAAATTCAGGGGTCATGTGATTCCCTCTTGCAACTTTCTGACAAGCAAAATCAAAGGGGAAGCCAAATTCACTTAACAACTGGGTTAACTAACAGAACAATAGCAGTGATTCGCTTAACGACCGGGACAAGAAACTTCGTAAAATGAGGCAAAACCCACTACTAAACCACTGTCTCGCTTAACAACAGAAATGTTGGGTTCCACTGTGGTTGTAAATCGAGGACTACTCACATCCTATTTGATTTGCAGCTCCATTTTCATTGCAGGACAGATCAAGTCTCGTCCAAAATGTTATCTTGCCATATTGCATTAGGAAGCAAATGTAGCATAAATAAAAGCTTGCTCTCATCATCATTTAGATCTGGAAATGCCAGCATCCCTCCTCCCTCCCCTCCCTCCCCTCAGCTCCTTCCTAACAGCTTCTAATTTGGATGGGGACCGCCAGTCCTACAGATGGTCCAGGGTAGCAGCTTCCTAATCCTGCCCCCCAAAATTAAAATTGATCAGGAAGATGAGACGATAGAATAGAATAGAATAGAATAGAATAGAATAGAATAGAATGGAATGGAATGGAAGGGAAGGGAAGGGAAGGGAAGGGAAGGGAAGGGAAGGGAAGGGAAGGGAAGGGAAGGGAAGGGAAGGGAAGGGAAGGGAAGAGAAGAGAAGAGAAGAGAGAGAAGAGAAGAGAAGAGAAGAGAAGAGAAGAGAAGAGAAGAGAAGAGAAGAGAAGAGAAGAGAAGAGAAGAGGTGGAATGGAATGGAATGGAATGGAATGGAATGGAATGGAATGGAATGGAATGGAACGGAACGGAACGGAACGGAAGAGAAGAGAAGAGAAGAGAAGAGAAGAGAAGAGAAGAGAAGAGAAGAGAAGAGAAGAGAAGAGAAGAGAAGAGAAGAGAAGAGAAGAGAAGAGAAGAGAAGAGAAGAGTAACAGAATTGGAAGGGACCTTGGAGATCTTCTAGTCTAACCCCTTGCTTAGGTAGGAAACCGTACACTACTTCAGACAAATGGTTATCCAACATCTTCTTAAAAATTTCCAGTGTTGGAGCATTCACAACTTCTGGAGGCAAGTAGTTCCTCTGATTCATTGTTCTCACTGTCAGGAAATTCCTCCTTAGTTCTAAGTTGCTTCTCTCCTTGATTCGTTTCCACCCATTGCTTCTTGTCCTGCTCTCAGGGGCTTTGGAGAATAGCTTGACTCCCTCTTCTTTGGGGCAGCCCCTGAGATATGGGAAGACTGCTATCATGTCACCCCTAGTCCTTCTTTTCATCAAACTAGACAATGCTGAAGGGGAGAAGCCAAACATGGAGCTAAAGGCATCTTTTCAGTGCAATTCCATGTCGTGTCTTCATCACCCCGTGCTTTGACCACTGCTATTGGCTTTGGGGTGTTTGTGTGTGTCCCCTTAGATCCGTGATGGCGAACCTGTGGCACCCGTGCCATAGGTTCGCCATCACGGATCTAAGGGCAAACGGAGCCATATCAGTGGGCACAAGAGCATTGCAGTAGCTCAGCTCCAGCACGCATGTGTGTACTGGCCAGCTGATTTTTGAGCCTTTCGGTCCCACTGGAAGTTGGGAAATGGACTGTTTCCGGCCTCCGGAGGGCCTCCGGGGGAATGGGGAAGGCCGTTTTTGCCCTCCCCAGGCTCCTAGAAAGCCTCTGGAGTCTGGGGAGGGTGAAAAAAGGGCCTACCATGCTAAAAATGGGGGGGGGAATGGCGCACGTGTGCACATGCGAGGGGTGGGACGCATTGAATTATGGGTGTGGGCACCCACATGGGCAACCTCCCCGCGCTCCCCCCACTTTTGCCACACGACGGCAAAGAGGTTAGCCATCCCTGCCTTAGATGTTCCAGAAGTTGCAATGGGTGCAAGGCACAGCAGCTGCCCATTCGTGATTGGTGTGAGCTGGTGTAGCAGGAGAACACTGGTATGGTGGAGTTGCCCCGGGGCCATCCAGCAGGTTTCCAGATCCTAATCAAAATGCTCGTTGCTACCTACAAAACTCTTTGTGGCTCAGCTTCTCCTTTTCTTCAGAGCCATCTGCTTCAGTTGGAAGCTTCCCATCCCCTTTGCATTGGCCAAAAAGGCCTCTCCGGCAGGGCCCCGTTCTCCAAGGTACACAGAGGACAGCAGCCTGAAAGCTTGGGCTTTTAAAATTTATTTTTGTTCATCCAATGCGCCCCCCACTCCCATTAGAATTGGGCTTGCTTCTTTGCTTGATTGTTTGTTTCATTGGATTTAGGATTAGTTCAGGGTTTTCGACTCGAAAGAATGGTCCCTGCTGTTTAGGAAGGCTGTGAGGGTGCAACATGATTAGGAACAATTGTTCAGGAGGGAATTGGGAAGGGAGGGAGGAGAAAGAAAGAGAAAGGGGGAAGGCAAGGGAGGGAGGGAGAGAGGGAAGAAGGAGGGAGGGAAGGAAGGAAGAAAAAAACAGAAAGACAGGAAGGCAGGCAGACAGGCAGGGAGGGAGGATGGGAAGGAAGGAAGGAATGAGGAGAAAGAGAGGGAGGAGGGAGAGAAAGAGACGGAGGGAGGGAGGAAAGGAGGGAGAGAGGATGGGAAGGGAGGAAGGAAAAAAGGAGGAAAGGAAGAAAAGACAGAAAGAAAGGAAGGCAGGGAGGATGGGAGGGAAAGGAAGGAAGGAAGGAATCAAGAGAAAGGAGGAAAGAAAGAAAGAAAGAAAGAAAGAAAGAAAGAAAGAAAGAAGGAAGGAAGGAAGGAAGGAAGGAAGGAAGGAAGGAAGGAAGGAAGGAAGGAAGGAAGGAAAGGGCTTATACTGCAGGGAGTCTGGCAAACAAGACCACAAGAGCTGGTGAGGTCAGAAGTAATTAGAAAGGATTACAGGACTCCCAGGAGGCACCAGTCTGATCTGCATTAACAGATGGCAACAAATCATCTGCCTTGCAGAAATATGCTTTGAAGAATGAGTCCAGGCAATTGAGCACCGCCCACGCCCAGCACCTGGAACCATCAGGTCCCAACCAGGTGATGGCCAAAAAAAAAAAAGAAAGAAAGAAAAAAAAGAGAGAACCCAGTCAGCTCCCAATGTTTTCACTGAAGGCTCCATTCAAGCATCCAAAGACGAGTTTCCTGTGTTGGGCTTTGAGCCACTGCCAAGTGTACCATCCTTTTTCCATGCTCTAATCTAACATGATACAATTATGGTCCGAAGCCAAGAGAGGAATCAAGCCAAGCCTGGGAGAGTCACGATGTAACCAGGAACCTACAAGAGGAAGGGCCAGACAGAAATCTATCAGAATGGAGAAATGAACGGGCGATGCAAGCTGGAATACCGTTTATCCTTTGGCATCCGCCGTGCTTCAGTTTTTGGCGATGTGGGTCTTTAAAAAAATAATAATAATCAGATGTGCCCTTGGAGAAGCTGCATTAGAAATTTTGTGTGTTGGAAAATTGCAGGCCGACGGCACAGGCCAAGGAGAAATTCTAGGCCCAATATTGGTGGCCAACTTGGATCAAAACGGCACGGCTTCTTCGAATGGAGAAAGGCGTCCAACTTAATATTTGTCCAGCCCAGAAATGGGGAAAAACAATGTCAAATCAAATAGGAAAGAGGCCATGGAGGGATTAGAGTTCCCAGACTCAAATAAATGTGTCTAAAGGTTGGCAGTCCCCTCCATGCTAGCTTTGATTCCATCGGCGAGAGCAGGGGTGAAATCCAATAGGTTCTGACAGGTTCTGAAGAACCAGTAAGCAGAAATTTTGAGCAATTCAGAGAACCAGCAAATACCACCTCTGGCTGGCCCCAGAGTGGGGTGGAGATTTTGCAATATCCTTCCCCCAGGAGTGGGGAGGGAATGGAGATTTTGCAATATCCTTCCCCCAGGAGTGGGGAGGGAATGGGGATTTTGCAGTATATTTCCTCAAGGACTAGGGAGGGAATGGAGATTTTGCAATATCCTTCCCCCAGGAGTGGGAAGGGAATGGAGATTTTGTAATATCCTTCCCCCAGGAGTGGGGAGGGAATGGGGATTTTGCAGTATATTTCCCCAAGGACTAGGGAGGGAATGGAGATTTTGCAGTATCCTTCTCCCAGGAGTGGGGTGGGAATGGAGATTGTGCAGTATCCTTCCCCCAGGAGTGGGGTGGGAATGGAGATTTTGCTGCGCCCACCAAGCCATACCCACAGAACCAGTAGTAAAAAAAAAATTGGATTTCACCATTGGGTGAGATCAATTTACAGAGGAACACGTTAGAGCGATGGAAAGGAAGAACGTCAATAAAATGTTTTCTAGTAAGGGGAGAAAAAAGGAGACCAAAAACTATGCAGCTATTTTTAAAAAGGCCACATCAGAATAAGAAAACCCTGTTAAAACTCAGTGAACAGGGGATGTGGGATGGAGGTGGGGGTGGGGGAAACAGAAACATTTGCAGCCAGCCCTGTCAAAGAAGATATAAAAAGGAAGAAGAGAAGTGGAGGAGGAGGAGAAGAAGGAGGAGAAAGAGGCATATTTTGCAAAGAGGAAGCTGCAATTCACACGAGAAGGAAACAAAGGGATATTGGCATCCTCATTGTAATGCAAGTGGGGTGGTGGTGGAAATGAGGATTTTGTGGCATGGAGAGACTGGAGCAAAACCACACACACACACATTAACAAAAGCCCTGTGTAGGGGGTATGAATCTCTCATGCTAAGACTGAACATGGAAAAGAGATGAAGCCATTGCTTATTCTTTCTGCCTGGTTCAAGGACTCAAAAGCCAAACTCTTGAAAACAGAATTCAGGACCCTGGAGAGCTCCTGACAAACTACAGGAGTAGTTCCTCTCTGAAGGCTACAGGAGTCCTTGATTTATGACTACACTGGGAGGGGAACTTCTGTTGCTAAGCGAGACAGTGGTTAAGGAAGTGGGGCCCAATGTTATGGCTTTTTCCACCACTGTGAAATCACAGCGGTTATTAAATGAATCCAGCTTTCCTTGTCGGATTTGCTTCTTGGTTGGGAAGGTCCTGAATGGTGATCCCATGACTCCAAGACTCTGCAATCGTTGTAACTGTGTTTTCGGTTGCCAAATTCTGATCATGTGACCATGGGGACTCTGTGACAGTCATAAGTGTGAAGACCCTTTTTTCCAGCCCCGTTGTAATTTTGAATGACCATTCAACCATTGAATGACCACCAATGGTTATGTAAGTCAAGGACTATTCTGAATTCAGAGCCGAAGTACTGGGTGTCATGTTGACCTTAAAGGGCTTGCAAAACCACCTCTAGCTGCTGTCTGCAGAACCCCAATATCAAGTGCTTCAAATAACAACAATAATAATCAGAGAAAGAATGGGAGAAGATCACAAAATAGAAAGACCTACAAACAGAAATAGAACGATTGTGGCAAAAGCAAGCGAAGGTAGTATCAATAGTAATAGGGGCCTTGGGTACAATCCCAAAAGGACTGGAGCGCCTCTTGAACAACCATTGTCATTGACAAATTCACCATAAGTCAATTGCAAAAGGCACCTTTGCTTTCCTCAATTTACATCCTGTAACACCATCCAATATCCATATCTGCCTATCCCAGGTCC